>CM031240.1:723548582-724148582 GCA_018340775.1 Taxus wallichiana var. yunnanensis | reverse complement strand
GTTTGTAAGACTTTAAAATGAATTCTTACACACATTAAAAGTTTTTCACTTGATTAATAACTAATTCTAATCTCCAAAACTTGTAAAGTATTGATACCTCTCTTTCTAGCCCATTCAGTAAAGCCATGAATTAACGCTTCGTATTCAACTACATTACAAGTACAAGAAAACTACAAACTTAAAGTTGAAAAGTACCTTTCATTTGAAGGGGAAGTAAGCATTAAACCTACACCTTGTCCTTTCTTATTTTTAGCTCCATCAAAATGAAGCTTCCATAGTCCTTTTGTTTTTTTTCTATTTTGGACAACAAGGGAATTGGTGCATTTTCTTCATGCAAGCAATAAACACCAAAAAAATCTTCTTCTGCTTCTTTGAAAGGGTCATAATATTGTTCTTCTTGATTTTTTCATCCATGAATAGATTAGAAACACCATCTAGTGCAGAAACATGTGTTGTAACATCAAAATCAAACTGATCTAAAGCTACATAATTTGTTGCAAGCATTTGAAGCATGTGGCTCAATATGAAATCTAGCCAAAGGCTCTGAATTTATGGTAACCTTGGTTCCATATCTTGTAGTAAAGAACAAAAAATGACCAATCTAAAGAGAGATAACCTCCTATTTTTGTTGTAAAATCTCATGATAAACATAAGGCAAAATAGGGAGGTAAATCTACAATAGTTACATCTTGTAAAATAGTAACATTGGGACAAGCATGTAAGGTTACCTCTAGATTTATGATAATACCAACTATGTTGGTTGTTTTCCATCTAGTCTAGCATTTGCACACAATTTTCTCTGTAGGTTCATACTACAGGCCCAATTTTTCTACAATTACTTTTGGCATAACTGTGCTACTTGCACCACTATCAACCATGCAGTTATGAACTAAATGGTCTCCAATAATCAAGAGATAAATAAAATGGTGGTGGATTCTTGATGTCTTGAGAATTTAAGACCTTTTGAACCATCCATTTAACCTCTTTAATGTGGTCTTGCTCCATTGTTCCAAGGACCATGTCTTCTTTCTAGGCTTCCTTTTCTACTAGTTTTGAAGAAATCTGTACAGCTTAGCAAGCTTGTGAGAAAGTAAATCTCATTGTATCCTAGAATACTTAGAGCATCCCAAAGTGAAATATTAATATTATGCTTCTTCATTACATCAACAATGTTAAAAGAAGAATAAACTTTTTGAAACAACTTCTACCATTTTAGCATAAGCTTTAGCAAAACTAACTCTGCTTCAAAGTAGCTTTTGAAATCTGAGGTATGAAGAGTCTTCTAGGATCAGGTTGTAATTGTTCTTTGTTGGTCCTTTTGAGTAGAACTTATTAGCTATTTTTTTGAGGAACAACAAAATTGTTAGCTATTTTCTACCCTAGTAGTTGTTGTTTTATCAGTGACTATGGGTAAAGTCTATTTTTTTTTTTCTCTCTCTTGAGCCTTTTCTTGGGATCTAGTTGTGACTGCAATAAAATATTCCTCTCCAAAGCTTACCAAATTTTGTTCTGGTGGTTTCTATTATGAGCATCTTGTTGCCCACCCTCCATTTGAGGCATATACAATGCTTCAAGTTGAGGTTGTGCAACAAGGCTTATATTCAGGAATGCATTTGGGTAGTTGACAACTGAATGAGGTTGATTACAAGGTTGACACCATTCTTCTCTAAAACCATGTTAACTGGAACAAGAGCACTAGATGAACTAGGAGCTTTTGGGTCAAATTTGCCTTGGCTGATATTGTTGTCTATAATTCTAATTTTACTGATAAGGCTTCTATTCTGTTGATTTTGTTGATTTGCTGATAAGGAGCTTGATATGGCCTCTAGGATGAGCTAATTTGTTTTCAATTGATGTTAATTTATTACCCATAGTCTTGTAAAGCTTTGAATACATCATCTGAAGGAGCTAAAATAATAGGCTCTATAATGGTAATAGGCTTTTGAATAGGTGATAAATCTACTATAAGAGGCATTGAAGGCCTTGGTGCTAATTTACCAGCTTGAATAAGGTTGTTTTCAGCTTGAATAGAAATATCATAAGCTTTTGGGAGAGTATCTCCTCCCATAGACTGAATCATAGTTGAAATATCATTGTTTAGGGCTCTAAGATAATAAAGAAAAGCATGATCAACTTGAGGCTTGACACTTGCTGAATTCTTTCCCAAGTTCTAGAAAAATGGATATTAAAACTAGCCATAAATTCATGAGGGGCTCTTTTAATTGTGGATAACTTTCTCTATGAGGGATAAATGATCAGAATGATCTTGAAATTTCTTAAGTAATTTTTCTCCCAACTCATCCCAAGTTCTTATGCTCCCAATTTCTAAGGTTCTATACCATTGCAAGGCTTTTCCTTTAAAGGATGCAGCTAGAAGTCTTAAGGCTACATCTTCATGAGTTATGTTATGGAAAACACAAAGGGCTGCAACATCTTTGATGTGCTCTGTAGGAGTAATATGATTTTCACCATGTGAATGAAGGTAAAATTTTCATGGCAGCATTGGGAATATCATGATAAACTGAATTACTAAAGGGTTGCCATTAGTAAAGGTTACAAAATTCCTAGGTGGTTGAATAGCCATTGGAATAACTGGAATTTGAACAAAGAGATTAATACGTGGTGAAGGAAGATTAGGAGGAGGGTTATCAAAACTAGGCCTATTATAAGGTAAGGTATTACCAACTCTTCTTCTTCTTACAGAATTCAAAGGTAAAGAAATAAACTCAAAAGGAATTCCTCTTATCGATGATCTCGTAGTCACTTTAGGCATGGAACATGCTGCAAAACTAGTCTGAAATTGCTTTACGGAGTCACCAAATAAATATTTTGATCTTTAGAATAAATTTTTGCAGCTTGTTACTTCAAAAGTGACTTTCTTTTTTGTTTAAATTGTTGTAAATTGTTGTAATTTTCTCGCAGATCTGATTCGTTGTCCCACCAGGGCATGCCAAAAACTATTATCTCTCAAAGTGCACCATGTAGAGAGATGATACAGTAGGTGTCTAAGCTTTCTCTGGATCTCTCTCTTTCATAGATACAATGGAAACACCTCGGTTTGTGGGTATACCTATTGTTGAGGTGAGTCTTCTAGTATCAAGGTCGGTTCCTTTTTTATGTATCCTAAACTAATTTTTAGGGGTTTTGAGGGTAAAAGATGACTATAAATGAATTGAAAAACTAGGGTGATACACAAAATTGTTGAGGGATTTGACTGAGTACATGCACAATCAATTTGAGAATGGATTTTGGATGCACAAACCAATAGTTTTTAGCAAAATATTAAGGAAAAACACTTGATGTGTTGAGGGAATGAATCACAACAATACAACAAGAAAACATGCACACTAATATTATGCATAAAATTACTAAATTTGCAGCAAGGTAAGATGATTAATCGGGAATTTGACATTCACAAGAATTAATAAGATATACACAACACTAAATAATTGGAAAGGAAGAAATCAATTCTCATTCAAAGGAAAAACTAGAAAATCTTTCTTCAACACTCCTGTGTCCAAAAAAAGTCCTCCTTGTGCTTTGTAATTACACACAATATATAGCAAAAATTATTCACCCATCCCATCCTAAAAATAGGCTAAAATTGTACTCGCCCATGCATCTATATTTTATCCTTTATCATGAATAAATAAAGGAATAAAAATAAACATGCTAATACAATGAGGCATTAATAGCCTTGATTACAAAAATACATCCCAGTCAAACTGTAGTTGACTGATCTATTTTTAACAAAGTAAGATGAATAATTTGGCTAATAATAGCCCTTTTGCTTGTTGTGTAAGTCTCCTCCAATGTGCATGTAATCTATCTTCTAGTGATTGATGTGACACTTACAAATTGATCCACTTGAATGATAAAATTAGCACTTTAATCCTACCCCTTTGATGCACATGCAAAAATTAATCTTCTCTGTGTGAGAAAAATAATTATTTTATTTAAACACTTTTGAAAATATTATCCATGTATTTCATCCACTCTTGATGGGGACCACTTTAAGTCACTAATGTTGACATCTTCTTGTCTTCTTGTGAATACATGTAAAATTTACTTCTTTCTAATAAGTATAATTGAATATTCAACCTTTAATTTCCCACCTTTTGGGGACCACCTTGGTGTGTGTAAAGATCACCTTTTCCTTGATTTGATTATTGATTGGCCTATGCCTAATCTCATGATGTATCATAAGGTGAAAATTTGATTGCATGTTAAAAGTGGTCTATTCCTTTTGACTGGTGGTTAGGTTTTTTGAGCATTGAATGTTATGATACTTGGACTCATGGGTTATTTATAAAAGTGGTGAATAAATGTTGAGTTTGCATATGGAAATCGTTTTGATTTTCACCATTGATCTTGTGACTATGTTTTAACCACCGCACTGTAGGTCATTGATCTTTATATTTGGTAGTTGGCTCATTAATATCATTTGATTTTGATTTTTACATGGTTTATTTATTACCTTTGATTCTTGACTCTAGTTGGTTGAAAGTTATGGTTTACCATTGGTCATTGGTGAAATGTTTTGTTTATTTGTAACCTAAATCTTATCATTTGATAATGCCCATATATTTTTATAGGAAAATCTCTCGAGAATTTTCTCATGATTTCCAATGATATTCTCCTTGATCTTGTCTTCTTCCTCGATCCATGAATAAATAAATTTAATGGTTGTCACTTGCATTTTTGATTCACGAAAAATGTGATGCTTATTGATGTTTTATTATCTGATCAACTTGGATTTCTCCTTTGAGCTCATTATGGGGTGTTTTAAGGAATCTTCCATTGAATGATTTTTAAGGATTTGGGTTACTTATTTGATTTTCATCATTATGTCTAAGAAATGAATTTATCTACTGTCCTGCTTTGATTTTTTCTCCGTCTTGATGATCGTTGAATGTTCTCGATCTTGGTTTGGTTTATTTTGAGGCATTTCAATGCATGCATAATTTTTCATTTCTTGAGTTTTCTAAGGCTTATTTGAGAATTTTTTGAGTTTTGGTATGGATCTTTCTATAAGTTCCACTAATTATTATATTTCGAGATCTAACATGATCTTAGAATAAAAGCTTCATTATGATTTGACTCATTGTTTGATAAAATGGTAAGAATTTATTCGTTAAGCATTGTGATGCTATTTCATTTCTTTTTGACATTATTTGAACTTTTCAATGGATAATTTTTATGAAATATTTGTTCTCCTTGTGTTCTCTGGCATTTTTAGAGTTTGAAAATCATTCTGATGGTATATTTGTCTTTCGCATTCAAAGATATTTTGATGGTTTGGAAAACTTGGCTTGAAAATGGTAAGTTCTTATGCCTTCTTTGAAATATTTTACAAAACTTGTGGAACTTGGAATGGCCATCAAGAAAATAGATTTTTCTTTTCTCTAAAACTTGTGCATCCTTTGATTGTTTTCTCAAATATATATTGATGTACCTTTTCTTTTGTTTTGTTCTTTTTGTTTCAAAGCTTGGTTTGATATTATACCTGATTGCAAATGATAATAGTTCCTGAACTTAATATGAAAAATCCAAAAAGTAACTCTTAAAACTTTAAATGCTCATGTTTTACTTGTTGGATGGAGATAAATCATGATCCTTAAAGGGTACTTACTCTTTTTTGTATGTATTTTTAATATCCCATTCATAACTATTGATTTTATTTTGATGATTTTCACTAGTTTTATGATTGATTTTTCTTCTAGGAATTTTTGTAACTTTGCCAAAAAATCTACTCATTCTTTTTGTAGTCACTTCTATGAATCATATTTTTCAAAAGCTATTCTCTTTTTTAAGCTTTTTTTTTTCCTTGACCATATGTCATTTAGAATTTAATTTAGTTTTGGATACAAAATATTTTTGTAACTTTTTTAAGGGTTTGAAATTTGGGCTTTTCCATTTAAATCATCTTGAACTATAATCTTTGTAGAAATAATTATACTTTTCTTTTCTCTTGAGTGGTGTACTATCACTTTACTTTGATGAGTGGAAACATGAAATCAGTTGACTTCTCGATGAAGAGCTACATATTTGATTTAGTTTTTATTAATCAATGTAGATGTTAGGCAAACTTTACATTAATGAACATTAACTATGTCTTTTCATTATATTGTTGGAATTTGGCTCTTCAACTACTCTTAAGATAGCTATCTCAACATACCATTCATACCCAAACTAGATTTAATTTTGAAACTATGGTGCATTCTCAAACTTTGAACTTAACTTAAATCACATCTTTTTCTGATTTTAGTTAGAATTTTGAGCTCATGTTTAATGGACCTTTTAATATCCTCATTTATGATAAGGCAACTATATTATCAATACATCACTATAACTTGAAAATATAATTTTTTATTCCAAAGAATCCTGTCAATTATGTGCTTCGGTTTCTTATGTCAACTCTATGTCCATATATCTGAATTGAATTGCTTCTTAGTTCAAAGTGTATTAAATTCATTTGAAAAGATTCCACTTTCTTGAATTTGGTTGACTTTCTTTTTTGTACTTTGTAAATCATGAAAAAATTCTAGATATGAATCCCCTTCTATTTTTGTCTTAAGTGGTTTAATTTTTTTTCAACTTGTAATGTGAAGATATTCATGAACATATTGGATGAGCTTGTAGCTGAAAATTGAAAATTATACTTTATTTCTTAATAGTGAATTTCATTACATTATTTGCATCTTCTATTGATCCTTTAACTAGATATGTTGATATTTGCTTTTCTAAGTTCGAAAGATTGATGAAGTTTTATTTTGGATTTGGGATTGACTAAAACCATGAGTGTATTAGATCTTCAAGATATTTCTTACTTGACTTCCATAACCTTTACTTAGATGTATATGAATTTGATCATTTCATTATTTTAATTTATGGAATTATAAAGTAATTCTTTTAATGCTCGTAGCTCATTATTTGATCACTTGTAAGCTTTAATACCTTTGACTTTAAGATCGTTAAAAATGTAAATTTATCTGTTATGAAGAAGTTTGCTTTATTGTTTTAATTATTAACAATTATTCTTCACTTAATACAAGTATTATTTGTCTCTACACTTTATCTCAATTCTTAGATAACTTACAAATAAATTTGATGAAAATGATATTTTGTTTCTTTGATATGTATCTTGACCAATATTACACATAATTGTAGTTATGATCAGCATAGAATTTTTTTCTTTTTGTTTTAACTATCTCCAGAAATTATTGGCTAATTTCTTTAGAATCAAATGAACTTTACCCCTTGATGCATCATTTATTTTTAATACATTATCATTACTATGTCCTTAAAAATACTCCTTATGTGTAAATCATTTAGCTGAGATGATGATATTATTCGTATATGTAGGCTTTGGCATAGTATGAGACTGTAATCTTATTTTCTTCACTACATAATTGTACTTTATTTCAACCTATAAATTATACTCGATGGTTTTGCTTTCAAAATAATGTGCCATTGGAATTTTTACTTACTTTCATCATTTGGTAGACATGAATAAATTCTTCACCTTGAAGCATGATAACTACTAAAATTTGCACTTTGTACTTTGCTTTTCAGATCATACTTTTATGATATCTTAGATATGTATCCTTTTATCTTCTTATGCAACGTTTTAAATCTTTGATATTCTCCATTAGCTTATTCAAGTATGATTCATTTTCTATTCCACTAAATCTAAAGATGGATCAAGAAAATTATCTCTTTTTATATGCATTCCATTTTCTATAATCTAGTAGTACTAAACTTATATTTATTTTTGCATTGGTAAAACTATATATTTGATATATTCATCCTTCAATAGATTCCTTAAATAAATGCACTATTTGGGTTCAACTTGTAGAATGTAACACTTTTGATATGAAAACACAACATTATATGTTTATTTCAAAATTTTTCCCACATCTACTTGCACTTGCACACTTAGATAAACTAGTTACAAATAATTAGATTTTTGGCCTCTCTTATGTTCCATAGTTTTCTTCTTTTATCTTTCTTCTCTGAAATGATTCTGGGAATCATATGTGTTGATGTAGAATAATGCTCTTACAAATTTTGTATCTATCTTTCTTAACTTATACCTCCTGATGTCAAGAGATCCATTTGCATGAAATTATATAGTACATGAATATGGATCAAAACCTTGAGCTCATGATGACAATCTTTCTTTTTCTATTTCCTAGGTACAATGCCAATGTGATAGCAAGGATGAAGATGGAGTAAATCTTGAGCTATAAGTAGAGCAACGAAAATGAAGAGAACCCAAGGTAATGATGGGTTTTTTCATATTCCTTTAATTTTCTTTTCATGCACATGTACCTTCTAATTCAGTAGTTATGAATTACTTTTGAGTTACATCCCATAGCTTGTGTGGGAAACATTGAAATTCCTTATGAATAAAAATTAAATTCTACAATTAAGTTGTGTACTTCTTTCCGCATTTCAGTTTTAATGTATGGATTTTATAACAAACTAAACAACTCAATAACACAATTGGATGTATTTAATCATGAAGGAAAAATTTAAAGTACCTACCACTTTAGTAAAGAACTCTCAATTACTATAATCTCCAACTCGTCTATTGTTCCATAAATTAACACTCCACTTATTATGTAATTCTGATCTTGTCAAGATAATACATTTTTCTTAGGGCTTTTGTGTTCTCTTACTGAAGATAAACATAAAATTGCAAGACTCGTGTGATTTTTTACATTTTGTAACAACACACATAACAGAAAATTACATGTAATCATTAAGAGATTTGATCGAATCCAATAAAATTAAATCACTCTTATCTTCATCTAAAAAATATTTGAATCCCATTCAATAAAATAATATGGTAGTTAGAGTAACATGGATTTCCAAATCTACTCTTCCAACAAATAGTTAGGGTTCTAGTGTCCTAAGGTTATAATGGTGCATCAAAAAAATTTCAAATTAAAAGTGGTCAATTTAAGTTTTACCTATTACTATACAAATCACATGATGTGATCTAATTAAAGAACATATATCACAGCTCATGTATAGGAGTCAAAGGTACAATTAAATTTTATTTTTTTAATATTTACTATCAAATAAATTCATTCACATTCCCAATATTGTATACTTATTGAGAAATTATATAGTAGTCTATAACATGAGAGTATATATAATATTTTTCAATGTGAAACTTTAAAAATTCATAGATTAATTTTAACAAGATTTAATAGATATGGTAAGGAATTCACTATTTAAGACAATATCATACTAGAAACTTAATTTTATTGAAATCATATTGTTATCATTCATTGATCGCAAGTTGAGATAATTATTATTATTCATACTCAGCACCAAAACCTAATACCATAAAACTCATTCATTAGATTCCATGAGACCTATCTTAGAGTCTTTCAAATTTTACATACATGTCTACTAGATCATTAAAAACATAACACAAAAATAAAATTTATGAAATGATTTGATGAGTTTCCATACCCTATTTATAATATATTGTTCATACAAAAGGTATAAAGGTATAGCCCAAGTAAATGGACATGTTTGATTTCAATTTTGAAAATGTGTATTGAATGATAATGTTCATTTATATTGATTTTGTAATAATCATACAATTATAATGTCATTTGTTTCCATTCTTAACCTCAAATACCAAAATTTGTAGAAAGGTAGCATTAAAGGAGGTTCTACACTTTTTATTACTACACTATAGTCTCCTCCCATCTATCCACCAAAACTACTGAGGTTACATTTTTTCAACTCTTTCAAGCCTCGTATTTCGAGAACTCCCTTTAGAGGATAATAAAATCCATCCCACCCTCAATGAGAGGGAAATTAAGGTATGTATAACTCTTTTGATATACCCACTTATGGACACTAGAAAATTACAATCGATGAGACTACATTTATTTAATACACTTTTCAAATGTGTATGATACAAATAATGACACCAATATTGTAATGACACATAATATAGTCAAGAATCATGAAAGTAATATCATAGTAATAAAATTATAATATACCACAAAATAAGTGGCATACAAAACAAAACTTCATGTAGTAGTCAATGAAATTAGTTTCACACAACATATAAGAGTATAAATAAGCCGTGTTAATGTAAACATATGTATTTTTTAAGTCAAAAAAATGTCATATAAAAAGTAAAGACTTATTCAAGATATGTTTAATAATTTGGGTGTACTTATAGATGTGTTTATCATATGAATGATTAGTGTCAATAGGTGTAGATATTGCATTATTCAAGGTCATCAAATTTATGTCATATTCAAAATTAGAGAAGTAATACTATGTTATATCGTAGCTACAATCACGATAGTTATGTCACTTATTTGTGCATCATATATACTCATGTAATAATCACAAGATCTCAATGAGAATGAAATGGAATTTGTATCCTATGATGTTCATGTCAATAAAAATTCAATGAATTACATCATGTCATGAAAAACTATGTATTATAGATTATCAAAAATCCTAGTTAAAAATTATATGAAGAAAAGTAACTTTATTATAACCACCATCATTAGCATGAGAAAAGTAAGGTTACTATAATCCACTAGTGCAAAGGACTAATAAAAGTGTGTGAACAATATTTCTACAATGAATAGGATATTGATATGTTCAGATAGGTGTGATGGGATTTTGTTGAGTGTTAAAATGTTATACGCCTCGGATGAATCCATGTGTGATTTACATCACCGATGCGACTATGAAGTATGTCAAAGCAGGGGAAGTTTTTGATTTACTTGTGTAGGGTTTTATAGATTTGTAGTTTTTATATTCACGAGCCATATGAATAGGCTATATTTGAATATGATTTTTGATGGTTTTTAGTTGGGTATTTATCCATTTTAAATATTAAATTTTATATTTTTTAGGACATTTAAATAATTTTTAGGGGTTTGTATATTTCGAACTTGATATCACTTTCTTAAATAAGCCAAGGATGTTTGAAAAATATTTTTTTCTTCCTATGTTACACTCTTACAATTAAGTAAATTTGCATTCTTCAATTTTTGTAATGGGTTTTATATATTTGTGGTCCATTTTTGCATGGTTTTTGTAGGCAATTTTGGCCCATGTTTAAGTATATTTTTAAGATCTTTGGGCCATCTATACAGGTATTTTCAAATGTAAATTTTAAAGGTTTTTAGTTAGGTATTTTTGGAATTTAAATATTAAATTTATGAGTTTCATGGGCCATTTAATTTTTTATGTTGTTGGATTTATCACTCAAAAAGTGATGCATCAAAACTACACATTGAAAAATTAAGATAAAACTACCAATAAATAAATATATTCTCGTGGATACTAAAAATATTGATAGTAATGAAAATGATAGTGGAAATGTGTACACACACAATTATATCAATAAGTATCTTACTAGACTTAATCTTAATCCAATCACCCCAAAGGAGTGTATAGTTAATTAAGAGTTATTTGACATTAATAATATATATAATAATGACATATCACTAGAATACCAGAAAACTATAACTAAATATAGATGAAACATAAGATACACCCAACATGAAGATACCTTTTCCTAGTAGGAATGTGACTATCTATATTTTTTATCTTTCAATATAATACATGATATGCCACATCAAACACAATGTAAAATCTACACCACATAATGGGAATAACCCATGTAGATAGTATTTATTTCAATGTATTATTTAAACATGTTTTTACCTTAGGTAATGTATTAACTAAATAATTCACCAATTCAAGTATGAATAAAAATAAAAGGAATCATATGTAGAACAAGGTATAACTAATTATATCAAAAACATCATACAATATTTGATCAATAATGTAAACGATATGCAACCCTCACAAAAAAATAATGATCGCAACAACCACCGATATATTTATATAAAAATGTCATTTTATTGAATCATCTAGAAAGATATCCAAAAATTAATATTTGCACCCTAAAATGGATAATAATTCTTATCTATCCTACATTATCTACTCATCCTCATCTTAATATAGTTTTCCTACATACAAATATATATTCTAAGCCTCAAAATTAGTTAAAATTTATTGAAGGACATATGTATACACATTATATATATATATATATATATATATACATTCACACACATTAAGATGTTATGTCTCAAAGGTATTCACTTCACTACCATAACTACCAAATATTAAATTTTATAAATTATTATATCAAGTCATTGTGTACCATGGAGTGTAATTAGTGGTTCTAACTAATTTATATACCTATAGAAGTGATAACCACTTATAATATCCAAAGAAGTGCACAAACCTTCATGTAATTTCACATTGGGAGGATTTCGGTGTTATAACATATGGTGGCAATTTTTTAGTTTACTTTCCATGTGTATGGAATAAAACCTTACTGAAATATTGGTTGCCTAAGCGTAAAATTGCTCTAGTTATAACATAACTCGCATACCTGCTAAATTTTCATTTCCATCATGTTGTTATTAATTATTCTTATATAATATTTTTTATTGGGATGGGATTGTGGTGTCATATTGTTATAATGACTCCACCCGATTGAGTATGATCATAAGATGGGTTCAACAAACCACTCAATTTTCTCCAATTTGAGATTCTTATACAATTCTAAATTTTACCGCATTTTATCATAAAATTTGCTAAATTACCCATTTTGCAAATTCCCATAAAAATGGAACACACTAAAACAAGCATTAAAAAGTAAATTTAACACAATAATCAATCTATGACAATAGAGAACACTACAACTAGATTGATAATGGAGTTCACTCTATTGGGACATATTTCCAACTTTCGAAAATCTTGTTGAACCTCTTTATTACTAATGTAAAAACACTTTTCATACAATTTTTACAAAAATAATTAATTTGGTATGCGAAACAAAAATAAATTTTTCATCTCTCGAGGAAAGCTTTGGTGCTTGTAGTAAACAATGACCTTCCCGAAAATATCTCTATAATGATGATGGGAGATCAATTTTTGTAATGATGATGGGCTATCATGTTTTGTTAATGATGAGATATAATCTCCATAACAACGTGAAATTACAATATATGTGTTAAAAATAGGAAAATATAGATTCTCCATTAAAAACATGATATTCCACTCTTTAATAATATGCTAATACAATATCTCTCCATTGATGGGTGGATAAACTCTTTCTTTTACGAAGGTAATATATTTTATCTATTTCTCCATAGGAGGCTTAAATTTCCAATTACATGGCTATATTTAGTATTCCAAGATGGGGATAAGTTTAACCAAAATTCTCTTCCATGAAGAAAAGGGCTCAATGCCACCTCATAATTATCCTTTATTTATCCACAATGGTGGGATCTAAAAGTATTAGTCTCAATAAAAAAATGTTTAATACTATCCTTTGCATAGAAAGGCTCGTATCACACCTAAAAATCCTCACCAACTTGTAACTTCAAGCCCTAGTGCTCAAATATCAATATTGATTGGCTTGATTCAATACACTATGTGGCCTCCTCTATATACTTATTTAAAGCCTACAATATAAGCATATAGTCCATATATTTTACTTATAAATTACCCAAACATGTTTGGTTCAATAGTCATGACTTGAAAATTGTAACCATGGGGTGAGGGGTTTGAATCTTTAATGTCCACATTCCTCCTTTTGTTTCACCTGGTCCTTTAAGGATGGTATATAATCCCATGTTCTTTAGGTAGAGGTTTGAATAGGATTTAAATATCCTCGGTGGTAGAGAGGGGACTTGTGGTTTTGCCTACACAATGCAATTTGCATTCAAATACCATTGAGCTCGGAATGTAATTCATCATTTGATCTTTCCATTTGACTCAACCTCGATCATGGTGGTGACATGTTATTGTGTTAGTAGACACTATATCATGTACTTCGAGTATCTATATAGTCCCGATCACATACTACTATGCATATGATTCCTAAGTGAGAAAAGTGTTAATTGATCTCTATCTTTGGCCATCTTTGTCTGCTTTATGTTGTCTCTCTTGGTATTACACTCCTTATTTCCCTTTATATGTTCTCATACTTTGACATTTTTCATTATAGACACCATCTTCCAGCCTAGGGCCTAAAGCACTAGGTGCCTCTCGCCTCTTTTTATTTTTCTCACATATGTTGGGTCCTTTCGGCCATTTGGGCATCTTATATTTTTGGTAATCAGAATTTTTGGGGTTAATTAAAAAAATTCATGCAAGGGAATCATATAAATATAAAGTTATGTGACCATAATAAAGGACGAAACAATAAGAATTAGCTATCACCACTAAGGTTGCATCCATGAGAATTCTAAGAGAATTCAAGCATCCATATAGCTCTACATAAGGGACAAGGGAATTCCATTTCTACAAACACTTCATAGGATTAGAAGTTCATTCTTTCATGCACACATCTATTTACATCTTCTACAAATAACTACTTTCTTCCTATCAGTACGACACACACAAGAGCCACCTAGGGCACAATTTCAACACACACACACAAAACTACATTGGGTCTCAAATGTAGTGTAGTCCTTTAATAAAAAAATTATTTTTCTTGAAATCCGAGGAAAGTATGACCCCTCACTTGCATTATTTTATTTTTAGGATTTGATGCACTTTTTGGTTTTTTAGGTCATTTATTTATTGCAGGTTACAAGTGACATCTGCGAACTTGGTGCAACATACTAGTGATAGGAAGTAAAGGGAAGAGAAAATATTGTGACCATCCAAAGTTATCTTTATGAGGTTATGAGAAGTCACATGCACCTAGAGTAGGTCTATGGCACCCGTAAGTTCCCCGACCTAGTCTAGGAGCCCCAGATCTAGGTAGATCTTGTAGTCAAATTATTTTTTGAGCTTCAGTGCGACACTTCCCTCACTCTATTCATCATTATTTTACTTGACAAATTCCATAATTAATTTTTGATCATCTTAGTCTTTTTATCCCTTCATTTGCAACTAGGGTTTCATACTTGCTTTACCTTTCTTGGGTCAATTTTTGTACTTTATTGCATATATTTATCATTTTTACATAATTAGTATTAGGAATATATTTATTTCAATATTTTCTTATTCATTTGTGAACCCAACAATTCAAACCCATACTTTTGAGAATGTCTTCATCTTATCAAGTCATCAACCAATCTCCTTATCCTTCTTTCACTTTAACCAAGGTTTTTGGCATGGTTACTACTGTTGTTGATTTCATGCAAGTTCATACTCAACATCCTCTCTTTATTATGCCTATGGCTGACCCTACTTATCAATGTGGTAACTAATAACCGCACTCATCCTCCTATGGAACCACCCATTTCTATTCCACTTCCTATCAATTCTATGACTCCCTTGCTTCGTCTAAGGGCTATGATATCATTAAGAAACTTAAGAATACACCATAAAATATCTCTTTATGAATTATTGTGCAATGCACCTAATTATTGTCATACATTAGAGGTCACCATTTTTTCTATTCACATTAAAAGTGATAATTCTTTGGTGGCATTCACACACCTCATTCAGTCTCTCACAATTCTACCACATACTATTTCATTCACTGATGATGACATATCACCATCTGATACTAACAATCCATCTGTGAAGTTTCTTATCATTATTTATCATTCGTACCATTTGTATCGAAGCATGTATTTGTTGACAATGGGTATTACGTAATTTTATGTGATCATTCTCTTTTAAATAAAATCGGCATTATATACAATCTAATTGTTAAGAATTCCACTCTTATTTGTGGGTATGATTTAATTACTTGCACATTATTAGGAATATCACATTACCTATACAATTTGGGCGTAATACTATCCCTAGAAAATTCTTTGTTATCAATACCTTGTTTTAGTTTGATATTTTTTTGGGTAGACCATGGATTAATGCAATGCGTGTAGTTCCCTCCGTGTTCATCAATGTATAAAATTCCTACATGATGGCCATGAACATACCATTGCTCTGAGACCACTAATTTATTAAAATTAGGTCACATAGACCGTCTTATTACTATGCGTATTCCTCTATCGCATCTATTCCATATAGCAACATTGATACATATGATATCGGTCAATCTAGCACTTGTAGTGTTCTTCCACCCTCCAAGAACACCGAATATTTCCACTCATACTCTTATGCTATCACTTAACCATAGTGTCTTCTCCTATAAACTCTATTGCTCCACTTTTTGGGGATCCTCTCGGACCTACATCTTGTGCACCTCATACCAATATCCTTAACATGGGCATGCCAATGCAATCACGATGATTTTTATGATGAGGTCGATCTTGTTGAAATTATCAATGACAAATTGTGCAATCTTAATTTTATTACTATTAAGGTTGATGATTCATATTTCTATGATACTTTAGTTTTGTTTCCCTTGGTGAATATAAATTCAAAACACCCCCTCCTTCTAATAATTCTATGGTAATTTATCGGGGTATGTCCATACTTTGGATGTATTTTCACCTCCTCATGGGCCATCTACATTTGTATTTCCTCCTTTCACATGTACACTTTTGATGAATAAATATTTTTGGCATCATATTCTCTTGGATCTTGTCTTCTATGATACTATTTTCTCATATGATGGATTGATTTGACTTTGCTTTACACTTAATGAAACCTTACCGCCTCCTCATTCACCCCATATTTACCATGGATGTGTCCATATCATGGATGCATATGGTCTTTGTGTATTTTATCTAGCAATATTTGTGGCACACGCTCTTCAAAATTCTCCACGACACTTGGGAAATCTTGGTTGGATTACGGTGGGGGCACTTTGGACCCTAATCATATTAGTATGACATTCCCTATTCCTTTCAATCATGTTTCTATCCACAATGATTCATCCTCTGGTTATTCAAAGAATCTTACTCGTTGAGTACGCACATGTATTTGCACCAAGAAATTTCACCGATGAAGAGTACGCAATACACATGTATAATGTACGCCACAATGGCTCATTATATGATTTACCACAAACTATTTCTTATTAGTTTTCGATGCATCCCTATTTGGCTTCATCGGGAAATGATGACCTCTTACATGAGGTAGCTTGATCATTCTCACCATTTCATACATGGGGGCATCGTACGCATTGTCTCCCTTTCTTTCTAACATTCATTGGTGTCTTTCATACTCTACACTCCACATCTAATGTTTCACACATGTCTTACATATCTTGACACACACTTGTATTGTCATTACCCAATGACGCACTCTCGTGTTATGGTTCACACTTGACTATTAATGGAATACTATTCACATGAACCATGCACATTTCACACATCACACATCACTTTTTCACGAAACTAATACACATCATATGCACTCTACGTGTTCATGACATATCTTTCTTGAATTTTTTACATGTTGCGATCATTACCCTATGGCATACTCTAGTTCCAAATTTCATACTCGACTAAGATGAACCTTATCACATCACTCACACTCTATGCTCTATGCTTTGATGATCATATTTTTCTAGCGCACTATTCAAACCATTTCTCGATGACGCACTCTTGTTCTATGGTTCATTCTCGATTGTTGAGGGAAATTTATAAATGAACCTTATCTCATACATACTTAATGCACATTCACTCGGAGGCATGCAAATACTATCAAACTTAGTTTGCATTCCATTCCATCTCGGTCATCCAACATACCATACTACATATCTTGGTTGCACATTGTTATTACTTTCTTATACTCGCATGTACACTTTGATTACTATGTTAGCTAGATATATCGTATCTCATTATCTTTTCCATTTACACATGCACGTTCACAAAATTTATACATGTTGATACATGCGGTATGGCTATTTGGAGCAATACTTATTACTAGTTCCTCAAAGCAGATCCTAAGGTAATCCATACATACACATCATAGGTGCTATTGTTATGATTTATACTAATTATTATTCGATCTAGTACACTCTTATATCAAATCATGCACATTTTGGCATACTTTTTATATTTCTAACGTCTTAATAGGTTCTTCATGTGTAGAACTTGTATTGCAAGTCCATTTACCTCCATGGTTATTTGTTACATTACTTATTATTGTCGGTCATTGTTTTTCATTATTTTCCATTGTTTTTTGGATTTGCCCCTTTTCTTTTGTGCACACCATTGTATGATTTTTTCCACATCATCCTTGTGTTTCTTACTGCAACATCATGAGTGATGTCCCATGTTTGAAATTTGCTTTTCGCATTATAATTTTTTTTCTATTGCTTGTCTACATTGTTTGCTTACTTGCTAGCTTACACATTGTCTTCTACATGCATTATTTATCTTGTTTGCACTAACATTTATTTTCAAGCCACTTTTTTATCTTGTTCATTGGTTTCTACCAAGCACACTCATTCCCCCTGCAGGCATCAATTCTGTTCAACAGTCCATCATCCTTTGGTCTACATACTCTCTCGGTGACATCACATGCACCCCAAATAAGGGAGGTCATCTATCGGTGAATCAATCACCACAATAAAAAGTCTACAACCAAATTTCACTAAAGTTTAGTAAAAATTCAGCAGTCTTTAACCTCAATGAATGGCGAAGAACTTGACTTCGGTCCTCGATGCACACCTGACACACGACACTAGTGCCTGACCCGGATAATAGTTCTGGGTGCCCTTGAATCTTCTTCAATGACTTTGACCAGGGGTAGTTACATATAATTTTTAGTGTAGCACAAGTTTTTAAAGTTTACATAGCCACTTTTAGAGGACGAGAGTCCTTGAATACTCAACATGAATGCATTACACCTTATTTTATACTTTCTCATTAGATCAGAATAGTTATAAATGGATGATATTTTTACACACCATCTGTAATGGTTTTCAAACTTCAAGAAGTAGTTAAAGGTTGAATAATGACCCTAGAATTTTCTCCCTACACTTCTTCTATTCTTGGGGTTAGATCGTTGAAAAATTCACATCAACGTAACTAGTGTGAGATCTCCCAAACAACCCGTTCTCGAACATCATCTTCAATATGCTTCCTACACTATTTATTCATCACGTATCATGTGCACATATTCCTTTTCATTTTTCACACTTTTAACAATCTTTTACACATTTTGATCATATATACGTGTATTTTCCTACTTGTTTGTTCTTCTCTTTTATAGGTCTGTCCTTATGGGAAGTGGTAGTCATATCATTCAGACATCAATCAAACAACATTACAAAATTATCGACATAAAAAATAAGTACAATGCGACATATACACATATGCTCTCACCCTAGGGTCATTATCATCACTTTTTTAGACTTCTTCTTTAGTTTTAATGCTTCACTCTTTATCACTCCATGATTTTCTTATTTCTTGGTGCACTTTTCACCATATATCTACATGGTTATTAGGTACACATATCTTATCTACTTTATGTTATCGATCATTTTCTAAACAACGTAAAGTGGGGAAATTGTAGACACTAAATCATGCACTTTGGGTATCTATCTCATCCCGATCACATATTACTATTCATATGATTCCTAAGTAAGAAAAGTAGTAATTGATATCTATATTTGGCCATATTTTCTTGATTTTTGTTTTCTCTCTTGGTATTACAATAATTCTTTCCAATTTTGTGTTCTCATACTTCAACATTTCTCATTGTGGACACCAATGCTCAACTAGGACGCAAGCACTGGTGCCCCCATCCCCTCTAGGCACCCTGCAGTATTTGTATTTTTATCACATATTTTAGCTCCTTCTATCAATTTGGGCATCTTATATTTTTGTAGCTGGAATTTTCGGTGTTAGTTACAAAAATTAAACCAAGGGAATTGTATAAATATAAAGTTTTGTGACCATAATAAAGGACCAATCACTAAGCATTAGCTATCACCACCTAAGGTTGCATCCAAGAGCATTCTAAGAACATTCAAGCATCCATATAGCTCCACACAAGGGACAAGGGACTGCCATTTATGCATACACTTCATAAGGAAGGAAGCTCATTCTTTCGTATACACATCTATTTACATCTTCTACATCTAGCTACTTTAATTTCTGTAAATTATAACATGTTCAAGAGCCACCTAGGACATGATTTTGACACACACACACACACATATAAATAAATTCGGTATAAGATGTAGTTCATCGTTTGATCGTAAGTTCACTATTTTTATAGTCGAGGATAGTTTGACTCCTCATCTCGCATTATTTTCCTTTTAGGATTTTGTATGATATTGGGGTGTTCTGAGCCACTACTTTATTATATGTTACACTCAACATCTTTGAACTTGGTGTGATATACTAGTGACTAGATAAAAGGGTAGAAAACATCTTTCAACCATCAAAATTTATCTTTCTAAGGTCTCAAGTACATCACAACTATTGGGAGTAGGTATACGGCACCTACAAGAGCCCCGACCCACCCGAGGAAGATATTTAGTTCGTATAATTTAATAAGATTCTATGTGATACTCCTTCCACTTTATTCATTATTTTGTTACTTTGTCACAGTCCAAAATTAATTACAAACTAGCTAAGTACTTTTATCCCTTCATTTTAATCTAGGGTTTCATATTTTCTAACTTATCTTTCTTGGGTCAAATTCTATTCTTTATTGTATATATTTAACTTTGTTATATAATTATTACTAGGAATCTATTTATTTTAATATTTTCTTAATCAATGAGTTACCGTGTCTTGAAATCTAACTTGATTGTGTTTTGTGGAAATGAGTTTAGCTTTTTATCTTACAGAGCTAAAAGTGGAACTCACCGGTATTACCTCGGTGCCATCTCAATGAGCTAAGCAACGAGGATTTGGTCCATATGAGTGAGCTCGATGATGTGACACTATTATAAGGTAGCGGGGTCCCCCTCCTACTAAAAATATACCTCACTAGCTATTGGTCCCCCATCTTGAGCATAATTGTTTCGAATCATTATTTTCCACATGTTGACATGCCATTGGTTGACGATAAGCTTAGTCGGTATTGTGTAGATTTCTCCCTTTTTACCTATCGACGTAAATATTTTTCACACCGTAAATTTTACATATAACATCAATTTTATCCCATTAAAAGTGTGTTGGAAAGCTCTAAATATGATCTTATGTAAGAAATAATTTTCAAATAGTGTGTAACTCATTTGATTTTGGGTATCCTCCGGATCACTCCACCCCACTGAACCACTTTTGGTCCACCAAAATTATTCAATCTACAAAAAATCACTAAAGTTTCTGCTCCATTTTCGAGCTTATATTTTCTCTTCTATTAAGAAAACACTTCTTCTTTCTATTTGCTAAGTACTTAGGAAAAATATTACAAATATAAGGACTTGTACTTCTCACCTTGATTTATAATCATTGGGAGATATCTTTCCCAAGTCAAGTTTTTTTAATCCCATTTAGGGACTATCTCTCGCAATATGAGGTTGTATTTGCCAACACATGGTTTCTTCTCCCATATGGGGTTTTTCCTTCTAATGCAAGGATATCATCTACAAATGATTTCTATTCTATTAGTCTCTAAGGTTCAATATTCCCCTAACACCTAAATATTTCATTCACCTAGAATGTTGTCCTTGAAAATGGTTTACAAGTTCTTTATATTGTCTCTATGATGTCTCTATAGTGGGACCTCTTGGTCCTCAACTAGCTACTCTTGCATTGATGACATATATGGGTAACACATGTTTAGTTTCCCATAAATAGAGGTTGTATATTAGAATACCAACATGTATGAAAGTTATTTATTTTTCTTTTGGAGGCTAACGCCCATTCTACATCCTATAAACCCAAGTAAAAAGAGGCTTATGACTCCCTCCTATATCTACCAACTAAATTTAATACAATCTTGGTGTCTTTTCTTTAACTTGGTTAATTACGTTAGCCACTACTTTGTTTGCAATCTATAATGATGATTTCCCGGCTAGGATGTTTTTATACTCTCCCCTGTTCACTTTTATCAACATGAATGAATAAATACATTACATACTTAGCATTCTTTATAATAGGTCACCACTTTTTCAATTTTCCTTTTTTGGGGTCCTACAATTTAAGTTTAATATAAATAGATTGTACACATATTTCCATTACATATGTTGGCTACATTTGGGTCTTACAAATATGTGGAAACACACAAACGACATTTCAAAATGAAATTCCACTACCCGTCAAGAATCAATTCCCATGTTAATTTACGGTGACTTCGTGTTCTCTTGGATGAACACTTTGGATCACTTTCATACTATACAATACTTATTAATATGTATCTATTGTTTTCATAACTTGGATTTTTTTTTTTTAAGTTCCCTCTTGGAGGAGTGTCTCTTTTTCATTTTTGAAAATACAACAAAAGTGATAATCCAAAACTTGGATGGTCATTCTAGATTTACCCTCAACGAGTGGTCTACCTTTCCACTTTCTTAAATACAAGGGATTTTTTTCCTCAATCCTATCCAACAATGAAAACTCCAAAAAGTGAATTGGAGGTGTTGTTAATGCATAATAACGAGAACCCTTGAACATATGTAACTCAATGGGTTGAAACTCTCGGTGTGATTGCATAACATGGAGCTTTTCCCAAAGTGTGGGACTTTACAAACAGAAAGCTCTCTCGGATGAAGTTTGGTTTGTATTCCTCTTTCTGATGCACACATTCGAATTGTAGAGGATATAGTATAAAATCTACTCTAACTTTCCAAGGAGACATGGTTAAGAAGATTATAAGACATTAAACCTAAACTAACGAGGTGATACACCAAAAGGAATGTTGAATGCCCGCTTGGCCATCAAACAAAAAACATTAAATATGTAAGACAACCACCATGCACAAATAACCAGGATATTAATGAGAGATCAAATGAAAAAAATGAACATAAGAGAAGGTTGAAATTCATCCACAGAGACTTCTATTATTTCTCTATAAATTTGATGTACAGTGAATTACAATGGCCCAAGATGCACAAACTTGCATTAGAGCTTGAATGAGAGGTTTGAAATTCACAAATTCACTTACGAGAAAAGCAAATAAGGGAGGGTGAAAAGAAAAATTATCCAACCTTAGAAAAATTCCCTCCATCAAATCTATAGAAGAATGAGATAAGGATATAGAAGAATTTAAAACTCATACTTCAACCACCCTAGAATGCATCGAATTCACCGATAAAAATGATGGGTACCACCGCAAAATCCATACCCCATGTACTATTCCTTGATGGGAAAGAAAGGAATAAAATACTTCATTATTTTGGTAGGTGAGAATTCTAACACCCTCAAAAATGGCAGATTGTAATCTTTCCAAAGATCCTTTCTTGTGTAAATCCAAGCTCCTAGTCAAAAGTTATGGCCATCTGAAGGTCGGGGGTCATTCTACAAAAATTGTCAATTCTTGAGCTTCCTTTCTAGAGTTTGAAATGCATGCAACCTCCAAAATCCCAAAATTTGGACTTTTAGACATTTTGGTTTTGGAATTGGGTTCTTGTTCATCACTTGATCCCATGAAAATCTCCAAAATGCTGAACCCGAAAGTCCAAATTTAAGACTTTGGAATTTTAGAACTTTCCACTTCAGATTTTTTTCTATTGTTTAGGCTTAAATCACCTTGAGAGTTCAAAAAATCTGAAACTCAGAATGTCCTAAATTTTAGAATTTTGGAATTTTGGAAAGTTCAATTTTCGATTTTTGCTTTTCAGACTTTTTCCTTTCAGAATTTTTTACCTTTCATAATCTTTTGCATTTTGGACTTTTTCCTTTCATATTTTTTTACCTTTCGGACTTTTTACTTTCAAATTTTCACCTTTCAAACTTTTTATTTACCACACTCCCCAAGATCTCTGAAACTATAAAACTTCAAAAGTCCAAAATTCGGACTTTCGGACTTTGGGATTTCAGGACTTTGTTGATTCCTTTTCGCCCTATTTTTTCTCCGAAATGCCGAATGCCAAAACTCTAAAATTTCGGGCCTAGGCCTCCATTTTTCTGTGTAAGGTCACATTTTTCAATTTTTATTGAGGGGAAAAAATGGATAACATGTGTAATCTGTATTCTACATAAACCTTATCTATGAAAAAATACACTATTTATCACAATCAATAATTTTTACTAACCCAAGTTGATGGATGCTCTCTTTGGGTAGGTCCTCTTGAAAGGATATTCTTTAGATAGGTGGGATTTATCATGATGTTCCTTTTGATATATTGGAACTCAAAAATGTCCTTCTAAAGTTGTGGATCGATATTACAACACTTGTCAACCCAAAGACCACTTAGTCTATCATGAGTGTAAAAACTATTTTCCACTATCTTGGACAATAATAAGTCATGATTTCCAGTCTCCACATCCTTACTTGGAGAGTGGTATTTTAATAAATGACATTCTCCTTGAATGGTCTAGAATTTATTTCTGATTTGAAAAAATAGGCTAAACGAGAAGGATGAATTTCATTATTTTTAGATTCGAAAGTATACAATTTTCATCTAAATTGGAAGAAAATTCAGCCATGGGAGTATTATTTATACAGTATATACCTTATTCTTAGGAAGGTCACTTGGTACATAACATTTTGATGACTCACTAATGAATCCATAATAGATTTTCATAGTTTCTCCCATACCAAATTCAATGAAATAATCTCATCCTTTGTTCAACTTGACTCCATATCTATGTGTCATATAAACTACCTATTGAGATGCCAAGTAAAATCTTCCCAGAAAAAATCTCATCTATCTCTAATAGAAACATATCAAGATCAATGATATATGTGTAAAAACATCCTAGACCAAATCTCAAAAGACAATATTTTCTCACAATACCTTAAATTGTGTGATCGACTAACCCATATGTCTTGGCATGAGTCAATCGAGTAGTAGTTAATCCAAAGAATCATACTATGTCAATCATAACATATCTTTTTATAATCTCCCATTCAAGAACAATTTAGAATTACAATTCCTCTTAAACAACAATTATACCATGTCAGCAATCCCATTTAGAATGAAACACAAACCCAGGATGGTAATGCAACAAATAACATATTTTTACATGTTATTGGTGCGAGGTGAAACTAAATTACTTATTCAAATGATTAGTGTTTTATCTCACTCTCTCTCTCTCAATCCTTTATTGGAACCAATACGATGCATAATTTTGGAATAACAACTAACACTAATCCACTACTTGTTTGGATCTAGAGAAATGCGCATAAATTTGGGTATATTTTGAGTCCTCTTGGGATCTCTTCCTTTACTTGTGTACTTCCATCATATTTTCTTGCAAGAGATCTACGTGCCACCTTAACTCAAAGAATTTTTTTCTCGTATTCTTGATGATATGACATCATCATTAAAACAATGGTACTCAATAATGTAAACATCATGTTAAGAATCATTTACCACTACATCATACGAAAGGGATCCATCTCTAAAATATAAGGAATCAACCACTAAAATAATATTGCACTATGTAGAAGGTGTTAGCACAAACCTACCAAATAAACTAGCTCTAATAGTCAAAACATGATCCAAAAATGGACTAAACAAACTAGCTCAATTTTATCTAATTTCGAATGCTTATCCAATTTCTCAAATTTCCCACAAATTTGTGTTAAAAATTAGCTTAGTTACTCATTTTCAATTTCCTAAATAAATCACATACATTAAAACCGGTATTAAAAATTGAATTTAACGCAATTAGCAAGAAAATAGAATAGAGAAAACTATAACTAGATTGATAAAAAAATTCACACTGCAAGGCTATGTCTCTAGGTTTGGAAAAATATTGAACCAGTTGTATTAATGATGTAAACATACATTCAATGTAAATTTTACATCAATAATGCATTTAGTATGCAAAATAATCATACCTCTATTCTACTTTGCAAAAAATATTTGGTTTGATTGATGACAAAATTCCCACAATATCACTCTATAATGATGATCGATGATCAATTCTTTAAAATGACGATGAGTTGTCGCTTATTTGTAATAATGGGAAATAGCCTTTTTAACAACATGCTAATAAAAATGGATATTATAATATCCTTTTACAAAATTTCCATCATGTAATAATAATTAGTGTTTGCATGCATGTCAGCATTCCCCTGTGAGTTTCATGATGTGCACTAAACACCTCTCTTGATACTAACTCTAGCTATTGTAGTGGATATTAAAACCAACATATTTTGGTCTAATCAAAATCGTTGTCCAACAAATGGTATCAAAGCGAAAATTATTGATTTCAAAACTCACCTAGGTAACATTAGGGGGAGTTTTGGCATGTTCATCCAATGATCCCTATAAGTTTCATGACATGGACTAACAACCTCTTGTTGATCATAACTCTGCAATTATAACATAAATTAAATCATGTAGGTTTTGGTCTAATGGAAATTGTGGTCCAAAACTTAGAGTATATTCTCAAAGGTAAAATATCCAAGCTTCTCAAATTCCCAAGTCTTTGGTATCCTCCTCGATCCAAGCTTCTAGCTCAAGTGGTGAGTCAATACACTATGGAGCATCCTTTATATTCTTTTTAAGGCCCTAATATAAGAATATATTCCATATCCTTTTCTAAAATATCCAAACATGCATGGCTTGATGATGGGGCATGTAAATTGTAACTATGGGGGAGGGGTTCAAATACATCACATCCATGTTCCTCCTATTATCTCACCCATGCATTGAGGATGGGATTTAATCCAAAATTCCTTGGGTAGTTATTTGAATAGGATTCAAATATTATTATCGGTTGAGAGGAAACTCATGGCTATGATCATAAAATGAAATTTTTGTTAAAATCCAATTGAGTGCAACATGTATCTCACCATCTAAATCAGCCTTGAGCAAGGTGGTGCCGAGTTATTGTGACTCAACCGTGATTTTTCATCTAACTTCATTGTGTTGTGTCAAAATGATATCATTTGTTGATCTCACTAAGTTAATAGTGGAATTCATAAGTTATGAGCTTTGTAAAAGCTTTATGTGCTACTAATGAAGGATTCAATTACATGGTGTTATTTTGAGTCAATCGGGCCCCCTCTAATAAAAATTGGACCCCACTTTGGTTTGTTAGACCCCTAGCCAACACATGGTGTGGGCCCCACATTTATCCATTGAATAATATATGAAAAAAACCAAATTATTTGCCAAATATCTCTGTCACATGTCAAAATACCATTGATTGACCTTGAAATCCTAGTCAATGTGGCAAAAACTAGTCCCTTATTTTGGTTAATGTAAATCTTGCATGAGTATTAACTTATACATATAAATTAAGTGTTACCCCATTCAAATTATGTTGGAAATATCTCGATGAGCACTTCCATAAGAAATCATTTTCATATAATTTTCATATCATCCGACCTTTGGGTATCCTAGAGATCATAATATTACCTTGAAAAATTTTACGTGATTAGACTCTACCCATCCCCAACTTTTTTAATAGATGACTATTCAAATATATTTAATACAAGATTCTTAAAATTTTGGTTTTTTTAATTTGTTATCAAATCCTTCTCATGTAATGACAATAATTACTATTTATTTCTAACTATCCCCTTATATCTTGATTAACAAAGAGATGTGAAAAAAATTAGGGTTTCATCCTTAATTAATATATATATATATATATATGTTTTTATTTATCCCTCAACATTATGAGACCTTTGCATATATATAATGTGAAGGGAAATATTAATAAATTTAATTGTTCCCAAATAACACATAACCAAATAATATAAATCTTGTCTTCCTTCATTACACACTAAATGTGGTTAACCGCTACTAAGATGACTATATTTTTGTGATTATAATTATATATCAAAGTGTTTAATTTCCTTCTGTTATTGTTGTTTTTATTGATTACCATAGACACACTATACAATCTTATTTACATTCCCTCCTTTAGTACAATTTTACTTCGAATAGATGATTAGTTGAGTCTTCTCTTATAGTTGTATAATGGGTTACGAAATGTATAGTCACTTGTAGTATAATAGAGTGGGTATCTATAATATATGTGTGGAATATCTATATGCCCCTCATTTTGTGTTTAACTTTATCGAATTATTTAAATTCTTCCATTATAATAGAATTATTTTTTATTTTAACTTAGTGCTAAATTGTGGGTTGAACTTCTACTCTTTTACGGTTCCTCTTTAAATATATCCTAACATTAAGGCATGTTTAAGATTCACATCATTTATGTTAATCATCTATATAGTATTACATGTTTAGGGTAATTTGAACTATCATACTTATTGTAACTAATTATAAATTTTTAATTTTTGTTTCTCTAAGTTGTATCTCTCTTGGGTGTCCTTCATATTTCAATTTGAGATGTATGCATGCTATTTGTAGAACACGCACTTGTAATGAGAGTGGGGTGAATTATTATAATGCAATATTTTACTTATTTAAAATTTTAACATGCCTATACAATAATAATAACATAAGATATAACAATTACAAATACAAGACTAATGTTGAAACCTTTCATAGAGAAAATCATAGAGAAAATGCTGCTTGAATCTACGGTCCAAATCTAGCCACAAAATTAATTATTTTACAAATTTTTATGGGTAAGAACCTACTTGAGTCACAAATTCCCAATGTCTAGCACCAACTCACTAAAGACACCAATCCCCAATTACGAACACCAATTCAACTATTTTATGAGAACCAACTCATTGGAGACACAAATCCCCAATTGTATGAGGCATAGACATACACAATATAAATTTCCACCTTCTACAATTGTTTCTTTAACATGATAATGTAAATTAGATCACCCTCTTGCTATCTTGACATATCCACACTTCTCAAAGTTATTTTATTCTTTGCATGGCTTACTTACTCTTTCTTCTTCTTCAATAATTTAGTTTTTAGTCTAATTGAATTTGTTATTCCTTCATCTCGATAATTATTCTATATATATCTTCATTAATCTCTCTTCTCTTATACTTCCCTCAATCTATCCTTTTTATTAGTTCATCATCATCATACCTGAGTGTTTTACTAAATTTCATAATCAGTTCCTTTATATATCATGTTCATCCTTTGAAAATATGTGACATTTTCTCAAAGGTTAGCTAAAATGGCATCGCTTTGAATATTTGGCTTGAGTCACCCTTTGTAGAATAATATTTAAATTTATGATATTATTCTACGCTTTCATGGAAATCCCCTATTTTATCTTAGTCCCAAGGATTTTCATGACCATATTATACATATAATAACTTATGCAACAATCCTTTATATTCATGAATTCCACTGTTTTCTTTTACTTTCTCTTTGTTGCATGATAAAACCCCTTTTTATCATGGAATTCAATATTCTCAAAACCTAGAAGACACTTGAAATTCCACATTCCTTTTTTGTGCAATTATTTTCTTTGTACCACCCTTGGAAAAACTATTTCCTTAGAGCCGAGACATACAACATTTGTTTCGCAGATATTATCTTGTATTCAAAATTCTACAAAACACTTCAATGTGATCTTCCATATATGTGAAGCATTGTCTAAAGATTGAAAACCCACTTGTATAATATTTACCATTTTGGAATCTGCGGAACACTACAAAATATTATCCTTTTTTTCTCATAATGCGAGAATTCAAATTGAATCAACTTTTTCATGAATGTCACAACCTTGAAACATTGAAGACAATATTTCTAACATATGAAATATGTAAGATAAATCATTTATCAGTATTATTTTGACATCAATGAAAATATTTCAAACAATATCCCCCTTTTTTCATTGATGAAAATATACCACCTTATGACCAATAAATATTTTTCCTAAATCACGTAATTTTCTTGATGTATTGCTCCATTGGATTTAACTCTCGCCATTTGAAATTAATGGAAAATTAAAACTCTCATAACACCCTTATTGATTTATCTTCACTTATGGATCTAAAGGATTATGAAAGGATTAAATATCCCTAAACTTAGGTTTCCTTTTAATGGCCGATGAAAAGATATCAATCATAACTTTTATCGAGAGATATTCAAATGTTTCTTTGGGAAGAGGATTGGTAAAAATATCAAAAAAAAAAAAACAATTTTGGTAATTTATTCAAACTTAACTTGATGTTGTATAAATTTATCTCTCAATAAATTATAATTAATGGGATTCTGCTTTTTTCTAGAGTCATGCTTTGATTATTTGAGATATCTATTGCACTAGTATTATCACGAGTATCGGATTGGAAGATAAAATTGTTGGAAGAAAAATGGAATGAAGGGGGTTTGAATCAGCCCTATAAATTTATTAATTTATTTACCATTAGTTATAGCAACAATTAACATCCATTGACCATATATATTGATTGTATCTTATTAAGTGTGCACCATACATTCAAATGTACATAAAACATGAGAGAGAACACATGACACATAACGTAAGTGGGAAAACCTCAATGGGAAGAAAACACACTGAATTTTTTTCTGATATTACACATAAAAAGACTCAAATGAATATTACACATCAAAATATATTTCTTTAGTGAGGCACCAATCCCATAAGGAGAACCAACCCTAAACCACTTTGTTGATATTACTCACAATAACAAGACACTCCTATGAATATGAATCATAATAATATATTTTGTGTACAATTATGAGAACTAAAAAATATGATGACCATATCTGATTTTGATCCAAAAATTTAGCTCCAAATTCTTTTAAACCCTCATTCAATCACATCATTTTTACTTGCTCTCTCTAGATCTTTCATGGACTTGTCTTGGTATAAAACCCTTACACACATATTCTCTAGTATTATTCAAATTGTAACACACTTCTTAAGCTCTCAAAACATGACCTCATACCTGTTATTCACTTGTAATTGGGTCAAAGTTTTTCCCCCTTAGATCAATAATTAAAAATTGAACCTAAAACATCACTTTAATACCCTTCTCATATTTAAAAACACAAGGGATATTGGTTCTAATATTTTAGTTAGACCACTAAATCTTACAAACATCCCAATAAATTCATTAAAATGTTCACATTTGACCCATATAGGTCATTCATCCCCAAAAGAATCAAACATGCACAAAACTCTATTAAAACCCCATCACCTAGGTGAGCTTAAACTAAAAATTCCAAAAACATGATTATTCAAGAACCAATATTCATCCAAAATGTGTAATATAACATAAAAACATCATATGTGGTCATTAATTATATTGCACAAATAAAATTATTCATAACACAACTCAAAAGGCTCATATCCTTCACTAAACAAATGTTTCTAGCACCATGTCTTCACCTTTAGGAATCAATAAAAGTTAGATATCATGACACACCCATATGTGCAAAGAACATCTACTTTCCTCTTCACCAAATCAAGCTTCACAAAAAGAATTTTAAAAACTCAACTGGTTTATTCCCTTCATGCACGATTTTAAGACCTCAAAATTCCTTGATAGTAGAAAAATTCATCCCTCTTCACTCTACAACTTATATAAAGAATAAAAAAATACATCTCATGCATATTTTACCTTCATCTTCTAGCCAAATTTGTTCTTGTCTCGAAACAACAAACATTCCTCTCTCTAAAATCAAGTTGGGTGATCCATCAACATTCATCATGAAGAGACAAAACATATATCACTATAAATTTATATTAATATTGTTTCCATAACATATCACATTTCCTTTTAAATCTAATTAAAAGGCCTTGAAAAGCTAATCTCTTAAAACTTCATGAAATTGCCCCCAAAATGCCTTATGACTAGTCTTCACAAATAGGGTACACTTTATCCCTTTTCACTTCAAATATTGTCTAAAAATATCATGGACATATATAAAAACTAAAAGGATTAAATATTGTTAATTTATTTTGCACCTTCTCTAGAATTTTTTTCACAAACTAAAATTCTTCAAAAACAAGCATTTTTAGGTGGGGCCCACATACTTTCACAATCACTAACTTACCTTTCTAGAAATATTGAAGAGTCATATACATCCTCTAATCATTAATTTTTCATAACCAATAGAAACCAGGTTGGTACACACAATTTCTTTTCAAGTAACTTTTAGTTATGATTTAGCTGATTTTAAAACAACTTATCTTCTTAACGTTCGTTCATAAAAATGTAATGATAAAACCACCTCATTATATTTATTAAAAATCCATAAATGATGTAATAATCTATTCCAAATATCTCACTTCCCTATGAAAATCACACAACTCACAACGAGCATCAGAAGGTCCACTTTTGCTTTAAAAACACACTATAAAACACCTAGTTTTGTGAAAAATGAAGTATATTGCAATTTATTCTTCATAATGACATGAAATTTTTCATGAATCATCATGAGAACATCATATAATTTTCCATACTCACAACATATACAAAAAGGTCTTAAAATCTCTAGCCATTAATACTCACTTATGCATACTTACCTATTCCTCACCTAATTTCTTCCCAAGGACCCTAAATCACAATCCAATCACTGATAACAAAACTTAAAATCACCATAAACTTCATGTAAATTTATACTATGCTACTACCATGCTCCAACAATATTTATTAGTTCTAAATTTCATACCTCCATCTCATTTTACATGCTCCAGTGTTAGGAATAGGCCTATAATTACCTAACTCACCCATAACACCTCATGAAATGACCTTGTTCACCTCACAAAATATTATTTACACCTATAACATACCTCATGGATGATGAATTACATTTTAACAACTTATTAGAGCTCAAATCATGAGTTAGCTCACTAGATCATGCACCAAGACCTCATAGAATATCACCAAACTTAACACTACCAATAAACCTTCATGATTGAAATATGATTGACATATCATGGAGACTTATACAACCTCATGAATACCTTTTAAGTCAATTTAATTTACATCAATGACAACACAAACACACAATGGCCAACAATCTCCCCTTTTTCATTGATGGAAACCACCTTCAAAAACATTGATGACAACTAACAAGACCAACACACCTACATGACCTCATTTCCATGTTTTGATTCTATACCCTTTTATATTTATGAAAAATGATACAAAGATAAAAATACATGGAGAATGAAAACACAGAACATGACACAATGGAAACAATGCACAAACTCAAGTTACTTTCTCAAAAGAGTCACACTTGGAATGTAGTTTCTCTTGATGACCCCAACAACAACAATGAATGATCCATGGACATATAATTATCATTAAAATAGCTCCCTTAAGAATATATCCACTTCAATTTGTATTTATTCATGCTAAGAATATCCATCTAGGTCTGAACTATGTGATAAATCACAAAAATTGCCTCTAATAGTTGCAAAACCTTCATTAGAACCATTGTCCATAAACCACATCTTTAAAGAAATTTACAAAAAAATCCTACCATGAAAATTAATACATAACATGAATAAATCTTGTATATCTCCCCTTTAACCACACTATTCTTCTCTAACTGAATTCACAAAATTACATCACATACTTCCAATAAACTACCTTCATTTTTCTATGTAGACCACTTGGATACCTTTCATACTTAATTACGATAAAAAATACCTCCCTTTCCTTCATAGTCCATATCATACCTATATCTCTCTATTTCAATACACAATAACCACCTAAAATAATTCTGCAATGTTTACTTAAATTGCAAATAAGTCCGTCATCCTACAGATCATGCAAGCATATTTGACCTCATATCTTCTAGAGGTTGAGAGTACAAAACCCCCTCTTCAACACATGTCACCTACTAAACATTATAATCCTATAATATTAAATACACACATTTTAATCATTTTATTTAATCTATAAATTAATTTATAAGACACACCTCACCTCTTAACACTTCATGATGCACTTAGTAAACGGTCCAAAGACTTGAACTTGCTGAAAAAGAAGTAAAAACACAACAAAAATGTAGTAAAACTGCGGAGAAGAATTGTAGCAGAAGATCAAGAGCACCTTTGTAATACTTAAATCTTGATTTCCTCATAAATTTATTCCTTGGTAATCATGGAACTTATCTCCCCCTGATTCAATAAGACTTTATTGACCCGTAGCTTTGATTTCACACCTTTAACATCCCATTCCCTCATACACAGGACCACTTTGAGATCTTGTCGTGATGCATAATTAATTTTTATCCTAAACATGAGACCTTAAATATTGATAAATTCAGACCAATATACAAACATATTATGCTTCTCGGAAGATATTAGTCATCATTCTCTCAAAACAATCTTGAAGATAGTGGTTCCTTGAACCACCAACTCGAGATATAACCAATGATGCACATACTTTCGTTATGATTGACATAAAGTAATAAAACATTAGCTCATTTACAAAACCATTACTCCACATAGGATAATTCACTTACATAACTCAATGTTATCAAGTATTTATGTAACATAACATACCTTATATTCATCAATACAATAGTTTAGACAATATCTCTCGATTCTCTTGAGACAATAATGACTGCAATATTTAAAACTTATACCATCATGACTTGAACTTAACATAGATGAGAATTATTTTCAATAGGAATTCATACGCATGTTATCAAGAACACTATATCCAATTACAAATTTTTGAAATTACTTTATACCATAGAATAAAGACCACTTTTATGACCTAGAAGACTTTAAAATATGACTAAGAAGGAATGGAATAAAAATTTTCAATACACACACTTATACCCTTTTGAAAATTAAACTCTTAACATCATGAGACAAATATTTACTATGCACATACTTATTTTCTAATGAAAATGATAGAGACACACAAAAATATATGTTTCACTCTTTAAGCACTTTGACAAACAATATCAAGACCTCTAATTGAGCAAGGAACAAACTCTCATACTTACAAGTCAAGGATCGAAAATTTGAAGGAACTCTTTTGACACATATGAGAGTACTAGAAAAATCATGCTTTCAAGGACCAACTAAAGGCACACACACGTTTTTGGTGCAAGACCTTAATGAGAACATATATATCATTTGATGAGACCTAACACATTTTCATGTTACTTATGACAACCATACTTCTAACATGACTTCAATAGAATATATTCACTTAGAATGATGCTTATTATGTTCTTGACACAACCAACCCTTCATATTTTAATTCATGATAATATTTCACTCAAGAATCTAGGACTCAGAAATGCATACTATAGATGACATAGATAATACTCAATCTCAACTGATGAAAATAAGAACTTTGACACACACCAATTATAAGAACACTCAAACCTTACCTAATATTAAAATATGAAAAACCTAGAAACCTACAAGTAGTAAAGACACAAAAACACATGGAGATATCACATCGCATACCTTATCACCCTTGAAGTGTCCCACACACATAGCTTCTTCAACTTCTCATGCACTGAAGCATTGAGACACATATGATCTTCTTCAACCAATGAAAACATACTTCCTTGACCTAACTTGGGATTGAGATACTTATCTTCCATCTTGATGTCACTAGAACCCTCTTCAATATTCACATCTTGAGAATCAGATCATTTAACTTCTCTTTCTTGATCAATCATCTTCTTGGCCTTAGGATCTGACATGACATCCTTAGACTCATTCATGGGACTAACTTTCCTCTTGAAAACTCTTCCATTTGATGCTTGAAACCTGCTAATAATTGTTGGTGTTCCACTTTGGTAACAAGATCTAAGCAACGTGTCCTTTTTGACACTTATGACACACAACACTCTTCCAACTTCTAGGCTCATAGATACTAAGATTCCAACCACAATCATTATCCTTGTGACCATACCCACAACATGAGTAACATTCACCCTTGAAGAAACTTTCAACATCCCTAGAAGACCTTTTATAATCTCTAGCTATGTGACCAAAATCATGAAAAACATAACAATAACCATTAAATGAAGAACCATAACTCATAGCATTAGGTTTTCTAACAAGATTTGAATATCTAAAATAAGAGTTCTTGGTCATATTCTCATTAGATTTAGAACTTGAACTAGCTTCACCGTCATTTTCACATGTTGTCCTTTGAACCCTAGACCTATTTCGTCACTATCCACTCTTTGGTTCTTCAAGATCCCTAAATATTTTCAAAAATATTTTCTAACCTCTCATATTTATTTAACCTATGAGATGCATCCACTAAAAAAAACATTCTAGGGCTTTCAATATCTCTTCATACCTAGAACAAATGTTTTCTTTAACCCTTAGGTTTTTAGTCACACTCTCCACTTGAGATTCAAAACCATTGATAGTTTGACCATACTCTATTTACATAAACATGATATTATCTTGCAATATATGAATCAATAACTGAGAAATATCATACTTCATTCTTAATGCAACCTAAAAATATGAAGACTTACGCATTGTTTGTGCTTTTAGGATCTCCTTGAAGTGTTTAATCTTGCTTCTCAAGGACCTAATTGTATACTAATATTTGGAAGAATGATGAAATGAGATAGGGGAGGTATAATCAGCCCTACAAATTTTTTACTTTATTTACCATTAGTTCTAGAAACCATTAACATACATTCAACCATATACATAGAATGAGATCGTATTAAGTGTGCACCATGTATTTAAATGAACATAAAACATGAGATAGAACTCATAGACACAATATGTAAGTGGGAAACCCTCGATTGGAAGAAAATGAACTGCAAACATTGCTAATATTACCCAAAACAAATACTCAATTGAATGTTACACATCATTAGATATTTATTTAGTGAGACAAAGAACCCCACAATGAGCACTAACCCCTAAACCATTATTGATATTAATCACAACAAGATAATCCTATTAATATGAATCATCATAAGTTATTCTATAGAATTCTGACCAATGAAAATATGCTAATACTATAGATGATTGTGATCCAAAATTCAGTACAAATTCCTTCAAACCCTCATTCAAGCACACCTTCTTCAACTCATTCTTTCTAGATATTTCATGAAATTGTCCTATATAATATTATTCACACCTTAAAATTCTTCTTCATCTCTCAAAACATTCCTCATACCTACTATTAACTTCTACTTGGGTCTAAATATTCTTCCTTAGATCACTAGTTCAATATTAAACACAAAACATCACTTTTATACCCATCTCATCTTTCAAAAACAAAGGGATTCAGGTCCCAATAATTTATTTAGACCCATAAATATTAAAAAATAAGAATACATTCATTAAATTTTTCACATTTGACCCATATAGGTCGACCATTCTCAAAACCATAAAACATGCACAAAACTAGCTCAAAACCCAAACACCGGATGAGATACAACAAAAAAATGCCAAAACCATGATTAGTAAAGATCCAAAATTCATCAGACATGTGTAATATAACATAAAAAATAATCCATGATCATTAATTATATTTCACCAATAAAATTATTCATAACACAACTCAAAAGGCTCATATCCTTCATTAAACAATTGTTTCTAACACCATGTCTTCACCATTGGGCGTCAAGATTACGAAGAACAACTAAAATATGGTAAATAACTAACCATTCAAATACAAAGTACCTATATAGTTCATCCATTAAATTTATAGATCATGAAACATCCATATTTGCAAACCACACCTACTTTCCTCTTCACCATATCAAATTTCCTAGAAAGCGGTTTTACAAACTCAACTAGTTTACACCATTTAATCCACTTTCAAAACATGAAAATTATTTCAATAGGAAAAAAAAACATCCATTTTCACTGTATAACTGATAGAAAGAATAAAAATTCCATCTCATGCCTCGTCTACCTCCATCTTTTAACCATATTAGCTCTTGTCTTGAGAAATAATTAACCTTCTTCTCTACAAATCAATCAGGATTATCCATAAACCTTAATACTCAAGAGAAAAACTTATATAATTATAAATAACTATAAATATTGAATATTCCTATCCAAAAAAATCATAACTTTTTCATAACCAATAAAAATTGTCAGTACAAGAAATTTATTCCAAGTCACTTTTATCTTGGGTTTAGCTAGGGTTTCAAAGAAACTCATCTTATTAACGATTTTTCATAAAATTGTTATGGTCAAACAAACTAATTAATTTTTCAAAACCTTCATAACAGACTTAATAATATATTTCAAATATATCAGTCCCCATGTAAAGCACATGGATCGTAACGAGCATCAAAAGGTCCACTTTTGATTCAAAAACACATCAGTAAAACACTCGGTTTCGGTGAAACCGAATATATTGGAATTACTTCTTTATATTGACTTAAATGTTTCATGAATCATCATGAAAACATCTTATAACTATTTATAATCACCAAATATCCCAAATAGGTCTAAAAATTTCCAGCCATTAAGACTTAACTATGCATACTTGTCTGCTCCGCATTGATTTCTTCCCAAGGACCCTAAAACACTATCCAATCACTAAGAAAAACCCTAAAAATCACAATAAACTTTATGTTCACTACCACCGTACTAATACCATGATCTAACAAGACTGATTATTTCTAGATATCATACTTCCATCTTGTTATGCATGCTTCAGAGGATAGAAATAGGCTTGGAATGACCTAACTCAACAATGAAACCACATGAACTGAATTTATTGACCTCATGTAGACTCATGTACACATATAAACTACCTTTTGGATCATCAATGACATCATACCAACCTTTTAAAAATTATGAGAGCTCAAACCATGATTTAGCTAACTAGTCCATGCACTTCAGGACCTCATAGAACAACACCAAACATGTCACTACTAATCAGCCTTCATGATTTACATCTAATTAATACCTCATGGAGACTCATATGACCTCATGAAACCCTTTACCATCAATTTAATTGACATCAATGACAACACAAACACACAATGGCCAACAAAACATATACCTTGATATCCTGAAATGTTTGTTTCATCAATAAATTGTGTGCAAAATGACACTACTACAATGTATTCTACCTATTATGTACGTAAAGAAACATAATTTTGTTTCTTGTAAAACCAAGATGATAAATTATTTACCAAAAATAATGCACCTCCACTTGTAATTTCTTTCGATCATTAATAAATGCATCCCAATCTACATCTATATATGTTGTTAGAGTGAAATTTTCACCACTTAGATACCACAACCCATAATCCAATGCACCTTTGAGATATTTGAATATTACTTTTATGGATTTCACATTAGTTTCTTTTGGTGTATCTTGAGATCATGCTACCATGCTTACTTGCTTGTATCACATCTGGTCTTGATGTCATCACATATAATAAAATTCCAGTCGTTGATCTATACAGTAGTCTTATTTTCTTTAGGAAACTCATCATTATTTCTCAATTTAGAACATGTGACCATGGGTGTACTAACTAGTTTGTAATCTTACATTATGAACTTTTTCGGCATCTCCTTAATATACAAAGTTTGTGAAATGAAAATTCCTTTGTCTCGATTGAAAACATTTAACCCAAGGAAGATTGAAAACTCACATAGCATGGACATTTCAATTTATTTTTACATTTCCTCATTAAAATATTGACACATCTTATCACTACTTCATCCAAATATGATGTCATCAACATAAACAAAAACAATTAGCTAATTGTCATCTTCAATTTTTATGTAAATATTTCTATCAAAAACACCTTTCTTAAAACCTTGTAATTGAAGATACTTTTCAAGACTTGAATACCAGGTTATGCAGCCATGTTTTAGTCCATAAAAATATTTCTTCAACTTTTATACATATTCCTTATTATCTAACAATATGAATCCTTCAGGATGTTCAATATATACTTCTTGAATTCAAAATTTCCATTTATAAAATATAATTTGACATCCATTTCATAGACTTTAAACTTCTTAAAATAAGCAAATGCCAAAACATTCATATGGATTCTAGGAATGCATCAAGAGAAAAAATTCTTCAAATTAAATACCTTCAACTTGTGCATATCCCTTACATTAAAATTTCTTTATTTCTTACAAGTTGTCAATATTTTTATACTTATTTTTGAAAACCCACTTGGTGCCAATCACATTTTATCTTTTGGTCTTGGAACAAGTTCCCATGTTTCATTCTTCTCAATTTGATCTATATCTTCTTCCATTTCTCTAATCCAATGCTTATCCTCACTTGCTTTAGTAAAATTCTTAGGTTCTATCTTGGATAGTAAAGATATATTTCCACGTTTAGTTATATTTTCCAATCTTCTTCTTGTATGTACTCCATTGTTTTTGTCACCTATGATATTATTTTCTACATGGTTATTTCGGACCGATTTGGATGGTTTTAATCCTTTTTTCAAATTTTTCTATGTCATATTCTTCCTCATCTTCACTGCTTGCTTCCTTTAAATAATCAATTTATTGTATCTTGTTCTTTTTATACTTGATATCAACCACTTTTACACTTGTGCTTTCAATAATATTTCATGTTATAATATTGTAACATCTATAGTCCTTTTTAGTTGAAGAGTAACCAATACAATACCTTAATCACATCAAGAATAAATGTTATCTAATTATTCATTATATCTCTTCATATAATATTTTCTTCTAAATACTATGAAATTTTTAACAATTGTTGGTCTACCCTTCCATTATTCATAAGGTGTATTATTATTATTTACTCTAATTTTCCTTCTATTCGAATATATACTGTTGTGTTGACAACTTCTCTCCAAAAGCTATCTAATATCGTAGATTCATTTAACATGTTTCTAGCCATTTATTTTATAGTCCTATTCTTCCTTTCAAAATATCCATTATGTCATGGAATCCTTATAGGTGAGAAATGAATTTTTATTACATGACACTCACATTACTCTTAAAATTCATTTAAAGAGAATTCCCCTCCTCATTTAGATCTTAAACACTTTGGATTTACATATCAGAGTTTAATTTTCAACCATGGCTTTGAATTCCTTAAATCTTCTATATTTTGAATTCTTGTATTCCCATAAAGATTAATATGAATAAGTTCTTGTACCCTTGTTGTTGACTACTCCTTTGATTTAAATGAACTTCTTATCTTCTTTCCATGTTGACATTGTTTAGAGAGGTTGTTTATTGGTTTGGTGATATTTTGAATGTCTCTAAAAACTTGTTTGGAACTCATTTTTATTAAATTTTAGTATTTCATATGATCCATTCGTCTATGTAATATCCATCTCTCATCTCTTTCCCCATGCAACACTTTTCACCTTTAATATCACTAAGAATGTAAACATTATTTGTTGTCGACATGCATCGTAAATAAATATTCATGTACTTACCTTCTTTATTTCATAACCATCAGCATAAAATGTTACATTGTATCCTCTATCACTCAATTTTCTCACACTCAAATGATTATGCTTCAGTCTTTCAACATACAAGACATTTTCAGTTTTATATTCACCATTGTTAAGGATAATAGTACACTTTCATGAAATTATTGTCGTATCATCATATTCAAAATTTACAATACCTCCTTTCACTTCTTTCAAGATCCAAAAATTCCTTTGGTTTGTAGTCATTTGACTCAATAAACTACTATCAATGTACCATATATTACATTCATTATTTGCATGAAACGTTATCTCAGCACAAGAATGGATTTTTCTTTATTCATTTCTTTCTCCTGAGTATTATTCCCAATTTTTTTATTATTCATACTTCTGATTGTCCATGGTTTTCTCATTCTTATAATTCTCAAGAGATTTCACAAACCCACTTATACAAAAACAATCCTTATATGCATAGTTCTCGCACTCATAGCATTCAATATTGAAATTATTCAAAGGAGAAAATGTGTTATATTTTTATTTGAAGATACATCTAAAATCACATTTGCATTCTTCTTCCTATAAAAATTTCTTGAATAAGATCTACAATCTATGGCATGTGACTAAACTTATTACATGAAAAATAATAGCCATAAAAATAGTTTTGAAACCTTACGTTGTAGTGCTTCCTTGGAGGAATTGATCTTCATGTTATACCCTTGATGTTTTTTAGGAATGATGGTATTTTGTGGGACATGACACTCTTCCCTCCTATTTTTTTCATTTTAAGCCCTCATAATTTAAGGAACATGGATTTCTTCTTTTTTTCATTTTCATTTCCAATATATCTTTTAAGAGCATCTAAATTACTTTTACTTTGTCCATACTTGTCATCTTAGGTGACCCTTTAAGATCTTCTTTTTACAGTCTTCTCATTATACACAAGATCTATTTTAGGAAATAGAAATCTCTTATTATTGATAATATCATCTAATAATTCAGAGCTCTTCTCAAACTTGAGACATTTGTTCAAATTGGTAGTTGTATTTGTTACCAAAATATTATGTAACATTATTAATAACGAGTTTATATAACTCATAATAATAATATAGTTATAATAGTTTAATTATTTGAGTGAGTTGTGTGAACATTTCATGTAGCTATTTTGTAGTGTGAGTGATCCTATGGATGTTTCGAGAGATATTAGGAGATAAGACTAAGAGATTCATGGAGATAGATATGAGGAATTTAAGATAAGTGTTGACTCCACCATCAGGAGAGAAAACACTATATATGTAACCTCTATTAATATCAATTATATCCCAAATGAATTTAATTTCCATATTTTATTATTCGGTGTTTTTATATTATATTACAGTTCTTATCACTGGTATCACATCAACTTCTTATCCATATAATGGAGAAATAATGCGAGCTCGCAGGCGGATGAATATTGACACGTCCCAACACCACACGTGGAAGGAGGGCGCAATAAGCATCCATTCAATTCTACAGTTTTTTATTTGGACACCACGTGCCATTCTCCTCAGATCCATTTTGTTATCATGACCAAATCTGCAAGTATTGATTTTACATTATCTTGTTCGTGATTGGTGGAGAGTGTATTGGCGCAGAGTGCCCGTTTTGCATTCACAATTCCTGGTCAATCAATTGTTAGATTACTGTAGTTTTTATATGATTTGATAGTTCTGCGCATTCAGATTTCCATGCAAATACTTCTAATTTATCAAAATTCTTTTCCTATGGAACTTTTCATCGACTACATCACGTTCAACCGAAATCACTACCTGCAACTCAGAATTCCATGCACATATGGATCCACGTTTTGTTTTCATCCAAGATCCATGATCGATCTTCTACCAGACTAGTCAAAATGACAGATTATCTGCCAATCATGAAATCATGAGTTACAAATCTTCTTTTCCATTTTTTGATTTAATAAAAAAAAAACAAGGATAATTTTTTTCCATTTTTGGAAAGGGGTTCGAAAAGATGTTGGATTTAAAATTTGTAGTTGCCATAACTTTCAGCTAGTAACTCAGATTAAGATGATGCTTTTTTAAAAATGTGTGTTGTTTTGAGCTCTTTACATTAATTATATCAAAATTGTAAATGAAAAAAATGCGTTACGGATGCATTTTCACTGGAATCAAATACAATTTTTAATTTGACATGGGCAAGTTGAATCGAATTGAAAATTTTGATGGTAAATATTTACATAAATGGTAGGTTAGAACTCAATTGTTGTTGATTAATAAACATATATGAGAGATTTTGGAAGGAAAATTCAGATACACCACACGTAGATTAAGTAACAAAATGGGAAAGAAAGGATCAAAAGGAACAACGATTGTTGGCCTAGGTTTATCTCGATGCCTACTGCATCACATAGATCTAACAAAGACATAAAATTTGATCTGGATGACATTAAGAAAACTATTTGGGTCACAAGTAGAGAGCACAACAGTGGCACTCAAGAAAAAGTTGTTCAAACTCAAAATGGAGGAAGGAGAAAGTATGGTGGAACATATCAGTAAGTTTCATTCCATTTCAAATTAATTAGATTGAATCAAATTTGATGTGCTTGTCGCTAATGATGTAAAATCGATTACTTAATAGAATGCCTCCTAGCTATTCTAATATGCTCTTCACTTTGAGAAAAATAAATCCAAGTATAGAGGATTTAATTTATTCTCAGATAGAAGAACAAAATAGAACCAAGAAGATTGATCTAGAATAAATTGCAATGTATGGTAGAAACAAATCATATGCTAAAGGGAAATTAAAGCCTTCTTTTTAAAAAAAATCAACCTCCCAAGTTCCACAAAAAGTTTCTTTGTCACTATTGCAATGCTCCTGGACATGGTATTATGTATTGTAAGAAAGTTTCACAAGATTTACTTGATGGTAATTAGAAGGATAAAACCTTAATATCTGAAAATAGAGACAAAGAAAGTGATTGTGATATGAAGTCTACTCACTCTGATAATGAGGAAACAAATGCTCAGCAAAGTGATGAAGATTTCTTGTATTAAGTAAAGAGTACATTATTCATTGGAGGATGGAGGCAATAGAGGCTAGAGGTCAATCAGATAACTCTCTTAATTCACCAACGATGGGGTTGTATGAAGTTATGGTCGCAAAGTGTGTGTGTGTATGTGTGTTTTCGCTTATTTCAGATTTAGTGTTAGTTTCGATTGTGTGATTCTATTTCATATTTCTGTTTGCATAAGTGAAATATTCACATTGAGGGGGAACTGGAACATAGTATTAATGTTCTATTTTCCTCTATTCAGTTTGTATTTAGTAAGTTGTGGTTCCTACATATTCCCTAAAGGAAAGACATAGTGGATAGATGAAAGCACAAAGGAAAAGCAGCAACATGATATTTGGGTTGTTGGTTGTCCTGTAAAACCATCCTTTGTTTTAGGTTGTTGGTTTTCTGTCAAAACGATCATTTTTTGAGGTTGTCGGTTGTCCTTAGAAAACCATCCTTTTAGTTTGTTGTTTGTCCTACAAAACCATCCGGATCATGAGCATGCATGGGTGGCAAGCTGCAAACAAGTTTGATATGTTTTTCTACCTTGTCAACATTAGGGGAGTGTATATTGGGAATTAATAATGTAGAAAATAGGCGAGTCAATTTTACAAAATATTGTGTAACATTATTAAATAAAGTATAATATTATTAATAATGAGTTTATAGAACTCATATTAATAACATAGTTGTAATAGTTTAATTATTTGAGTGAGTTGTCGAACAATTCACGTAGCTATTTTGTAGTGTGAGTGATCCAAGGATGTTTGAGAGATATTAGGAGATAATACTAAGAGATTCATTAAGAGAGATATGAGGTATTTAAGATGAGTGTTGACTCGCCATCAGTAGGGAGATCAAACACTATATATGTAACCTCTATCAATATCAATTATATCCCAAATGAATTTAATTTCCATATTTTATTATTCAAGTGTTTTTATATTAGATTATAGTTCTTATCGGTCTTCTCAAGTTCATTTCTCTTGAGGAAACAACCTCACATTCAAGATTGTCACAATCTTTTCCTTCGTAATCAAAATTTTTCTCACATCCTAATCCATCTTCTTAATCTCTTCCAAATTGAATCTCTATACCAATGATGATCTTATTTAATTATTCAATATCTTGTGTTAGCTGTGATTTTAATACATCATACTCATCTTTAAGTTTTTAAAACTGCTATTTTCATTTCAAATTTTTGTTTCTTAGACTCTTGATCTCTTCTAGGAAAAAAATAATCTCACCTTCAAGATCCACATCAACTTAAAATTCATTATCTTCTTCATATTCATAAACAATCTCTTGTTTACTTTATTTAATCTCTAATGTCATGAGAAATTATTATTTTTTATCATTGGTACAGTTGGTTTCATCACTTTCTTTAGATGAGCTAGTTTCCTCCTTGGTATAGATATTTGTTTTGTGTTTGTAGAAGTCCTTCCTTTTCTAAATTTTTCTTTTCTTATCATTTTTCTTATACTGATAATACTTGTTGTCTTCCTTAAAATTGTGATTTTACTCATTATCACATTTTTTAATTTTTGCTTATGCGCATTTATTGGCATAATTTCCTATTTCACCACAATCAAAACATTTGAATGGTAAATTAACTTTCTATTTTCATAACTCTTTCTTCACCTTTATGGAAAACTAAGTTTCTTCCTCATCGACTCGTTGCTTGAGAAATTACGTGGCTTACTTTTCTTTCTCTTCACGTTCTTTAATGCTTCAAATGCATCTTCTCACTTTGATGATTTAATTATTTCATTCCTCGTCTCATATGTTTTGATAATTCCATGCAACTCATTCATTGTTAGGATCCTTAAGTCCTTCAACTCTTTAATGGAAAACACTTTGGCGGCCAACCCTTAAAGGAAGAGATATTAACACTTTTACATAATAATTTCACCCTTAATCTATTCTCCAAACCCTCTAATGGTATTGACAACTTCATCCACACAAATTAAGTAGGCTATAATATTTTCATCATCCTTCATATTCAATACTTAAATTTTTCCTTTCGTATTTTGTTTTTTCTATTCTTTACTTATTCATCTCCTTCATAAATTTTCTTAAACTGATCCCAAATTTTATTTGTTGATCCATAATACATCAATTTAACAAACTATGCATCAAATAAACTATAAAGTATTTCATTCATATCATTTATTTTTCTTTCACTTGCCTTCTTTCCATCTTGATCTATCTGAGGAGTTGTTGGAGCTATATAAACACTAATAATAAATTGTGAAATGATATACCCAAGAACCATTAGATAGGTGCACATCCGTATCCTCCAAAAGGAATAATTAGTTTCATAAAACCATGGAGTAATTTTTGAGGATAATCCACTTCACTCACCATGTATGATTTTGAGATCTACCTTATAGAGATTAAGATACTCTTGAAGGAACCTTCTCTCGATACCAATTATAGAACACACACTTAACTCATAGGGGTGAATTATTATAATAAAATGTCTACTTAAATTTTTTTACATCTATATGTAATATCAATCTCATAAGATATAACAATTGTAAACACAAGATTTATGTGTAAACCCTTTTAGGATAAAAACCACATAGAAAATAATTATTGAATCTTCTATCCAAATCCAACCAAAAATTTATTTATTTTACAAAATTTTGTAGGAACTAACCTACTAGAGACACCATTCCCAAAATATGAGCATCAAATTAGCTAATTCACAAATGCCAACTCACTAAGATACTAATCCCTAATGCCAAGCACCAACTTAGATAGTTTGTGAGAACCAAATCATTGGATACGCTAATCCCTAATTGTATGAGGCACTTTTTCTGACCTCAAAAATACAAAGTTATATATTCTGCATTTGATTCTTCAACCTGATGATGGAAAATAGATCACCCCTCTTGCTATCTTCACATATCCATACTTATTACACTTCGCTTATTCTATGTTTTTCTTTTTCTTATTTTTAGTAGTTTTACATTTTATCCTTATTGAGTTTACTATTCCTTACTCTTCATAATACTTCTATATATATGTTCATTAATCACTCTTCTCCTTACATCACTCTATTCTTTTTAGCAGTTCGTAATCATAATATTTGAGGGATACTACATTTCATAATCAAATCCATTTATATATCATGTTCATCTCTTGAAAGGATGTGACCTTTTCTTGAGGGTCATCTAAATCGGCATCCTTTTGAATATTCATCTTTAGTCATCCTTTATAGAATGAAATTTGAATTTTTGATATTCTTTTAGGCTTCCATGTACATCCCATGTTTTATCTTGGTCTCACAGATTTTCATGAACATCACAAAAATATAATGACTTACACGAAATAAATTATATTTTCATTTGTATTGTGGAAATTCATGACTTCCATAGCTTTCTTTTACTTTCTCTTTGTTGTGCGGTAATCCCCCTTTGTATCATGGCATTCACTCTTCTTAAAACCCGTAAGACACTTAAAATTACTAATTCTTTTGTTGTGTGGCTAATTACTTTCTGCCACCTTCGGATAAACTATTTTGTTTAATCCATGGTATGCCCACTTTGTTACGTGGTATTAGCTTGTATTCAAAATCCTGCAAAACACTTCAATGTGATCCTCTAGATATGCAATGCATTGTCAAAATATTTCAAATCCATGAAATGCTATAAAAACCTGAAATACACTACATCGACCACTTTTAAATCCATGGAAGACTACAAAATATTTCCCTTTGTTACGTGAGATACTAAATTCAAAATGGGTCAACGTTTTCATGAATGAAACACTATTGAAACATTATTGAAAATATTTCTAACATATGAAACACGTAATCTAATTCCTTTATCAACATTATTTTGACATTAATGACAACATATCCAACACTATGTATAGTATATCCAAACATATCATGGATATGTTATATCTATTTTTGGATTATATTCTTGTATATTCACAATCTTTATTTATTTCCATGTGATAATAATTTGTATGCTCTATCTACTTTGGGACCAAGAATATATGGAGTTTTTTTGTAATTTTAAGAGGAATGTGACATAACTATCTTGGAAGTCATATTTTGATTGAGACTATGATAAATTTGTACGTAAATTTATGAAATTATTGATTATGATCATAAGAAACATTGGCATCATCTATTTTTGATGAAGTAAGAGTATACCTACCCAAACTTCATGATATCATTCAACTTAATTATATCTAGTACACTTTGTAAATTCATTGTATGATAGTTTTTAAAATTATTTATATACTTTATTAATATTTATGATATTTTTAACATTGTTTTATTTTCTTTTTTATTTAGTGAACATGCAATATGTTGTGCCCCAAAATTTACACACCCAAATGCAACATTAAAATATAAAATTATTATTTTTTCTGTCATTACTTGTTACATAACACCAGGTTGGAATCACTTATAAAACTCAACATCCCATGAGACGCTTATGCAAGCATGGACCCACATAGACAACTTGATAAATATAGAGCACACTACTGTCACACTTGCTCAAAAAATTAAGACGTTATAATGAATCAACCCCTCATGATAACTTAAGGCTAGCCATATTCTCCAACACATTATTTTCATTCTTACTTATTTATTATAACTAAGTTCAATTTTTTTACCCTTATAGATTTGAAGGGAATTTAAAATATAAGAAACTATTCCCATTCTCGAAGCTGCATATTCATTATTTCATTTAACATTGATATTTAAACCAAAAATATGTGTACAAAACATGTGTCTATGCCTCAAGGTTACAATATTATCATGTAATAAATTTTCATTCATCAATGACGCACTCCTTTAATTTCATTTTCTAAGGTCATCTTAGGCAATTTAATTATTTTGGCATCATTCAATGCTTATATGATGTTTATAACAACCATTCTAAATATTTGGTCTCATTTACTCTTGTTTTTATTGCATTGATATTGGTTGTTTTATTCCAATATTAGCATCATATATATATATATATTAGGATTCATATAACACTTTTTTCACTTAGTGATTTAAGATAGAAAAGAGTGTGATATCACATGAAAACTCATTTCATTATTCCTAGGCACTCAAGTATTAAATACATATTACAAGTGAGACATTCGATACAATTTTATGCATTTATATTCCTTCCGAGGAAATATTTCGATCATTGGGTAAACATACATCAAAGTTTCTTTCACTAATAACATAATGAGAGGCCGACAATCTATTTGTTGACAATTTTTTCACTTGTGCAAAAATGGGCAGCTCGAAACTTTTCAATTAAATGAAAAGTCTTGGGTGAAGTATACCTAAGCTAAGGAAGTTATTATGTTATTTGTTACTACTGAATTAGTTACAAGATTAAATGAAATCTGCAGTTATGTGTGTTGTCTCAAAATAGAATAGATCACATAGTCTATAATTTTATGCCATCTTCAGCAAAAGAACACAAAGCCCCAAAGGACAACTGTGTTGTCTTGATGAAGATGAAAAATTACAAATTAGGTGAAGTGCTGAGTTTTGAAGTAGTAAAAAAATGTAGATTACAGAAAATCAAAGTTCATTACTGAATGTTACAAGTTCCTATCAATGTTCTTTCCTTCATGATTAAGACATTCAATTATGTTACTGAGTTGTTTAGTTCATTATACAATCCATACAGAGAAGCTAGAATGCAGAAAGAAATATACAACTCATTTACGAAATTCAATGTTTTATTCACAAGGAGAGTCAAATGTTTCCCATACAAGCCATGGGATGTAACTCAAATGTAAATTACAACTACTGAAAAGAAAATTACACATGCATGAAAGAGAAAGAAAAGGGGTATGAGTGAACCCATCATTGCCTTGGGGTTTCTATTTTTCTATTGAAGCATCTTCATCTCTCGTTGTAGAATTCATTATACCTAAAAAGAAGAAAAGAATAAATGATCAGCTATGAGCTCAGGGATCAAGTCATATTCCTACACTATCCTACTTCGTGCATATGAATCTTTTCCTAGTGAGAGATGTATTCTACTTGAAGAAAAAACTGCATCCATGCTTTATTCACTCGTAAAGAATAAAGTGAAGAGAAAAGAAGAAAAACATGGACATAAGAGAGGTAAAAAGCCTAATTATTTTTAATCGTTTTCCTAAGTGTGCGGTACAAAGTTGCAGTGCCAAAGAAAAGAATAGACAAGTCATAAGTGCACGCAATAAATGAAGAATGTAACTCAAAGTTCCAAGAACTATTTTGAAATAGAAGAAGTTACAAAGTGTAAAAGAGAGACTTTAAATAGAAGCACATGTTTCAGATTTGGAGTCAGAAGGAAAAGGAAGAATTTGTAAGTTGATGTTTGGCTAAAAGAGAAGATCACAATTGAAAGGAATAAAGACAAGATTCTTGAAAAAAAAACTTGACAGGGTTTCACCATAAAAATCAACACTTTAAACTTTTAGTTGCTACGGGAAATATTAGTTGCTACAGGGAATAGAAAATTTCAAAACTAGTTGCTACGGGAAAATTTAGTTATCTACGGGAAAGGATAAATTTCAAATCAAATAAGAAACAAGTTGTCCATGAGGTTATTACACAATGTTGAGATACAAATAAGACTAAAAATACCACAATAACTTCAAAGATCAAATTGAATGCATGATTTCAAGTTATAGAAATAGAAGTCATTCAAAATGAATACAGAGATGCTGCCATATCAAAGAAGTACAACTATCTATGCAAGGAAATTGATCAAATACAGATGCAGCTACAGGTGAAGCTCAAGTACAACATTGAAGCACAAAAGAAGATGGAACTACATTTTTTACAAGACTTGAATTACACAAAGCATTCAGGAGTTGTAAACAGAGTTCCAGAAATATAATGTTATGCATAGGTTCAGAAAACAGTACACATTATTTTCAGAAAGTCAAGAATATTTTTATAGTCAAGCATTCAATAGATGTGATTTTCAGAAAACAATGGCATTTCAAACACTCATCTCATGGAGAAATTCAATGATCAAGTGATCTCATTGAAAAGGATTAAAGAAAGTATTCTCAAAAGGTGCTATAGAATTTTAGAGAATCAAGTTGATCCTGAAACAAATGAGTTGTAACAAATGGATTCTCTAGAATACAAAATGAGCCAAAGATTTCAGAATGGACCTGAAATAATGTACAAAACTTGTATTTGTAGAAAGTCATAACCATCTTCTACAATATTCTCAACAAATGATGAGATAACAGTTGTCCTAGCACAAAGAACTCATACAGAGAAGAGGCTGAAGTATGAATATCCAGAAAGAAGAAAATACTCTATGTTCACCATAATAAAACAAAGGAAGGAGTAGTAAATCGAGTTTCATAACAGCAAACACATACAAGAAAACTGGGAAATACAATTATAGTACATGATGAAACTAGTACTTCAATATTTTAAGTATTTTCCACACATGATTTAAATTTTTTTCTCAAAGTCACATATCTACATATACCTTAACTCGAAAATATAGATCTATAATTCATGATGTAGATTGGGCCCAAGAAAAAACTCATCGTAGGTAATCAAATGGTCAAAAATTTCAAGCAACCAGATGATGAAGCGAGAGGTCCACAGCCCACATGAAGTTTTGAACTTGAGAGTCAATCAGAGAAAGAATCACAAAACCTGACAAATATTTCTAAGAGTTCAGTTGATACATTTGAAGAAAAAAGAAAACATAAGTGTAATGTATGCAAGAGAGGCGATCTCACCTATAAACAACTATGGTGGCAAATAGACTAAGGAGATATCAAAGAACAAAATAGACCGAGCTCAAGTAACAACCATGGTGGAAAAGAAAATTGGATTTACAAGAAAAACTTGAAAATGACAAAAGCATGACTGTTGCCTGAAAAACCGTGAAACCCGAAATGGAAAAGATTCTTTTGCAGAGAAGGAGCTAAAATTATAGTGAAAGTTGAGCTCAACAAAACAAAATAATGGCATTGAGAGAATATTTTTCCGGTGCTTCGCCACATACAACCAAAAAATCTAAAATGAATGTGCTTTAGGGTCAAGTTCTTTTTACCACCCAGGCCCAAGGAGCCGGTTAACTTGAACTCAACCACATTTAGATATCGATGGTATAAAGAAACCAAGGAAACAAGATTAACACCCTCAAATCATTGTAACAACCAATGCTAACCATGGTCCGATGCCACCACCCATATTAAACGCCAACTTAACTCAACCACAATCGAGATATCAACGGTTTGTGATCGACAGTGGTACAAAGATCAACGACAAAGAATATGGCATGAAATTTCAAAACAAACAACAAAGGTAATAGATTAACTTTGACCTAGAGTTGATGCCACCAACGAAGTCACCAAGGGGTGAGTCACCATGAAAGGGGACAACCCACATGTCCACCAAATTAATCATTCTTGCAAACCAAATCATATATCATGTTCACCGAAAAGGTGCATATTATAATATGGCAAAGGCCGACATAATCAAAGGTGACAGATACTATATAATACGCCATATGTTATGCGAAGGGGCTTAATCATTAAAACTATGATTATTACTTAGTTTATGCCCAAATAAATCAAAGGGGTGGTCGAATGTATTATGATGCCTATGCCATGGCCAAAGGAGATGTCAATATTAGAACATGTGCACATAACAGTGGTCCCCATAGGAAGAGTTATTTCTACAAATATTGCTAAGTATTGTAATTATTTTTCTCACATACGTGGAGTTGTATTTTGCATGCCTTCACAACAGACAAAATAGAGAAGATGACAAAGCTGCATGTTCATGGAAAGAGACTTTCCTAACAAGCAAACTTATTTTTAGCAAATTATTCATCCTTCTTTTCTTAAAATAGAAATAAGTCAACTTCAGCTTGACTTGTATTATAATTAAGGACAATAATGCCTATTTGTAATTACATGCTTTATTTTTATTCCTTTATCTATTATTAAATAAAGGATAAAAATAAGATGCATGGATAAGAAGTACAAGCCTTAGGCTATTTTAGGAAGAGGTTGAACTTTATTTTCCTATATATTATGTGCCTTTGCAAAGCACAAAAAGAGACTTCCTCGAGTACTTTTTGGATATATGAGTACTAAAGAAATTTTTTCCATTTTTTCCTCCGAGTGTGAAGTATTTTATGTCTTTCTAAGTTATTTGCAGTCTTGTGTATGTTTGTATTAGTCTTGTGAATGCAAATTCCACGATCAATCACCTTACCCTACTACAAATTTAGTCCCTTCGCTTAATTTTAATGTGCATCTTAACTTATTAATACATCACAGTGTGATTCTCCTCGGTATAATCAAGTGCTTTGCCCTTATATATTCTATAGAAAACTATTGGTTCATGCGTTAAGAATCCTTCCCAAATTAGTTGTGCATATACTCGCTTGAAGCCCTCATACAAATTTGGTGTATAACCTTAGTTTTAATTATTTTGATCACCTTTTACTCTCAAACTCCCGAAATTAGTTTAGGATACACCAATAAGGAACCGGCCTTGATAGTAGAGACTCACCTCAAAATAGGTATACCCAAAGACCTGAGGTGTTTCCATTGTAGATCTATGAAAGAGAAAGATCAATTGTGCAAGCTTAGAAAACCTGCAAACATCTCTCTCTGAGGGTGCACTTTTGAGAGATAACACTATTAATTTCATTATCACTCAAGGTGGGTTCTACTCCATACTATGAGACAATACTAGAGTAATCAAATGTCTTTATCTCACATTCCTTCGTGCAACCCAAGGTAATGAAGAGTACTTTCAAAGGTAAATTTTTTTTAATCTATGAGGGACAAAATGGTTCAAACACAAGATTTTAATTCATAGGTTAACTAGAACATGACTCCACTCTCATGATTTAGATCTCTCAAAAGGTCAATCGTAGGTGAAATCACCCCACTATCTTTGTAAGGATTCAACTACCCACTAGGGTACATGTTATTATACAAAATAGAAAAGGGAATTTGTAGATAACCATACAAAAATTCCATTTTGGTTGACTGAAGAAGTCTGATGACGTTCGAAATGGCCTAAAATCCCTTTCGAAAGATCAAGATTTTATGAACTTGGCAATTTTTCAGCTTCTTCCCTCTCGCGTAGCTTTTTTGTGTGTCAACACTCTAAAAAGCATGCGTTTTTGAAATAAGGTGCATGAATTCTCATTTTGACATCAAGAAATCTGTGCCCACTCATAAAACCTAAAAGCACCAAAAGTTCCATGTCGACATACCAAAATGTGCACCTTAAGAAAGCTCTTTTCTTGGCGAAATGTCATGTCAACATCATAAAACATGTGCTAAGTATGTTCCCGTAGGCGCTCGAAACATTGTGTTGAAATCTGAAAATGCAAGCTTAGGCACAATAAATATTGTTTTGACATCAACAAATTTGTGCTATGGTGCATTTTTTTCTTGTGTTGGATAGTCCCAAAGGTGCGCCAATGAAGTTGGTGAAGAAATAAATGTCAATTTTTCTATAAATATGTGCCCAACACCATGTCATTTAAAGAATTGAAAATTGTGAAAAGTTTTTTCTGTTATCAGCTATCCTTGCCACACTTGTGTTCTATTTTTCGAGCTCGTGGACCTCAACGTCGTCCTTTGTCTTTTATAAATCTAGGTAAGTGGCTTCGCCATCCTTGTTGTTGTTGTGGTTTTTGTTTTTGGTTGTGTTAGGATTAGAGCATGTATAAAAAGATAAAATCTAATAAGAGGAACTTAAGAATCTATAACCAACCGGACACCCCTCTTCCTCTCCTTCCGTATCTACAAATATTGAAGGCCCATGCCTCTGAGGAAACCAAAAGGCCATATTTCCCATGCTTGATGTCTTATTAAAACCCTCTCTTTACCATTTGACAAAACCAAAAGAGAGAAGAAATCAAAGAAATTACAAAAATAATCAAACCCTTATCGCACTATCTTTCCATGTTACACCTCCCACAGTTGTGCCTTGGCACATTATATGCCCAAGTAACAAAATATTTTTACGCGCCAGCTTAAAGAACACTTAAGAATTTTTTGAGAGGTGCAGGCACATCTTGAACAACATCAACATTTGCATGTTGTGTGTTGCTAACCCGCGCCCCGTGCCTAACCCTTAGGTGCAATGATTTGCCTTGCAACATCTCTCTCAAAGCAGTACTGCACTGGTGCATGTAAAACGCATGCAACACAAAATTTTCCTGTGCCCCACCAAAACAAAATTTCCTAAGGCATAGGTGCATCTTCCTTGACATCAACATGCCATGTTGTGTACTACAAAACCATGCCCCGCACCTTATACTTGGCACTAAAAATTTTCATGCAAAACCTTGTAAAATTGGCACAACTTTTCTCCTATAAACATTAAGCACATTTTTACTCATGTCAACACCCCAAAAAGTGTGCCCATCAATTTTAAGTGTCTCAGCAGATGCTATGAACCTACACCTTCCGCCCTAAGCCTTATAATTGTTATTTCTTCATTCTCGTAAGCTTTCATTATGAATAACATGACGGTTGACATAGGCTCTTGTATGTTGGACCTCCCGATTATTCTTGAATAACAACACATCCATACTTGAGCTCACATGTCTTCATCAAGCAAGAAACCAACTAAGTCTAAAGATAAAGCTAAGCAGTCGAACAAGAGATGAATTATAAGTATCGAAAGTCGAGGATGCCTGACTCATATGCAGAGTGCAACCTCGACATCTAAGACTCTAAGCTAGGACATAGTGATATGGATTATTTTTCGCAAGGACCAACCGGAAATTAGTGGCTCATGGATGAACAAGTTAGTGGGCGTGGATTGCACTTTGCGGTTGGGCTGCGGTAAGTGTCGTAAATAACAAGTTCATCATGTTGGTTTATTGGTGCTATAACAAGGACACTAGATGTGTCAAGACAAAGAGCAAAAGGTGATCATCGACCTCACAACTCATCACTTTGAACCAACCTCTGGGCATTCCTCATCACAAACAATATGTAGAAATAAGCCTTAAAGACTTCAAAAAGGCTTGGGACAATAATGAGGATAAATGCATGTAGATGATGAATGAGCTTTACTTACGTAACAAAAAGATGGTGAGTAGATGACCACAAACCATCCACCAAAGTGAATTTAATGAAGAGTTGAGTGATACACTCACCTTCTCAAACAGAGTATTTGGGCTCCCGATGCCCATTATTTCCACAAATGGATGCTGAGGTATCTGAAACCATGAACAAGAATGCTCATGTTTAGAGCTTTGGGCCGGGGAGAGATCATCAATGAAACCATCTCCCAAAAGCACCTTCAACAAGTTCTAACAACTGGGAAGTTCTACATGAATTCCTATATTGTATATACTGTTGCAGCAAAAAGGGATTTTACAGGGTTAGCTCATAACAGGGTATGGCCCCAAGTCAAGATATATGAATTCTATATAGAGATAAGGCTCGAGAACAACATCCCCAGCTTTTCTAAAATTAATGATTCCTTCTTCTATGAGGTAATCTACTTGAGGCCAAACATGAGACATGGTCGACCAGCTGAGTGTGATTGTTGCTACAAAGAAATGGGGAGCATTGTTCACATAAATCCCACATTCACATACCTCGAGATGTGAATTTTGAGGGTGAACCAACGAAGGTGCCAAGGTATGCAGGGCCAAAACTGATCCTCTTGGAATTTTCAAGGAAGATAATCACTTACCATGAGAAGTGCATGAAGAGAAAGAAAGGAGGAAATCCATTTCCCCCTTACAGCTTGGCGATACACCCGCCCACACTTGTCAAAGCACAGATGTATGCTGAGCTGGAGTTGCTAAATTTGAAGCATAACTTCCCAAGAAGGCCGAACTTTGACTATCGAAGTTGCCTCGCAAAGAAAAAAAAATTGATCCCATCCATGTTCTCAAGATCGAGGACATTTGGATCGACCTGACACATGAGATAGACATTAGGTGAAAGGATCACTCCCGACTAGATCTAGAGGAAATCATCCACTATGGCATAGCCATCATCCCAAAAGAATTCCAAGAGACTGATCAAGAAATTGATCAAGTTTACCTTGACACAGATGGGGATGATTGGCCATTCACGGAGATCGACAGAGCCAAAGCACCGAAAACCATTCAGAAAGGGTTAAGCCCATGTTGCAGCACACTGAACATTGGTGCAAACAAAATGGTCTCACCTACCTCGGAGTAGATTTCACTACTTCTCCTTCGTAGAGCACCTCTAAGATGCCCATGTGCTTTGAAAGGAAAAGGAAAAGAGAAGCAAGGAAAATCAAGCAAACAAGAAGAAGCTCTTGAACGCTTTCCTTCTACTTCGAGAAGCAAATAGTTGACCTGGTATCTCAAGGTAAAGAAGAAGAAATAACAAAGGTTTCAACAGATACATCCACCTAGAATGTTATCACAAGTACAACTACAGAGGTACCCAATGTTCCTTCTTCCATTTCTTCTCTTACCCCGTCATTAAAGCATCTATTCCTAGGTATGTGTCGACTCCTCTCCCTACCTCCCTTCCATCTCCAACCTCTTGCATCTTTTCCTCCCTTACGGATCAGTCACCTAGTATTCCCGCATCCAATTACGGATCCCTTCCATTTCCATGTCCTTCTCTTCTCCCGTAGTAACTCCGTGCCCCACAAGCAATGGTGACGTTGGACTCCTTATGAATACCCACCACCGAGTGTTTCAACATTATTCCCGAGGCCTCTATAGTTTCTTCCCTTTCATTCCCCTTTCCTCTTCTATTTCCTCTACTCCCACTCCCATAAGTCCTAGTTGGAGTTCTTACCATCTGGGCCAACATAAGAGAAAGGTTCCCATCATACCCCTAAACTTCTCCGTCATTCCGAAGAAGGGACCCAAGAAGCAGAAAGCAATAACTCACTTTTCGAAAAGAAATTTGGGGGAGAGAATCATGGAGATTACTTACCCGGACCCCACCAAGGAAAAGAAGGATATGTCCCCCATAGACTTAATGGTGACTCAAGTCACAATGGGGACTTTATATGAAATACTGCAAGGGGAAGCCTTATTTGTTGTGGATGCTCTTTGCAAGAAGCTCCAAGAAGAAAACAAGAGAAGAGAATACTCAAGGAATAAAACAAACATCTCCTCCAAGCATTGCAGAAAATGGGCAACACTCCTCCTGTGACTTCCTCTAAACCCATTGAAGTTCTCAATCAGGATAAAATAAATGAATATGTTAAGATTGATTAACAAGGTAAAATAGTATCATCCTGGATTGAGCGAATCCTCAGAGATAGTGAGGAAATGATTGGGAAATTCACAATGCTCTACTAGGATATAGCTCAAGCAAATAAGGAGCTACAAGCGTGTGAGTTTCTCTCGAGGAGTTGGATAATGCTAGGTTGTAACATGAAACATTCCAAGCAATGGCTAACTACTCAAATTGCTAACGACCTATCAAGGTCAGCTTCATCAGCCACCGCAGACACATAATAAAGCTCTCGTTGCATTAGATTACCGGGTTGATCAGATGGAATATATCCTAGAGAGAATTGATAAAATCAAAGATGAAGCCCTGGATGCATAATACAACATGGAGCAAATAGTTACAAAAATGTCTCCAGGGATGCTCAGTGAATCGTACAACTTGAGGGAAGAAAATGATACATTCCAGCACTTCAAGGCTATAGTCACTCAAGGTTTGGCACCAGAGGTCACTTTTAACCAAGAGTCAATCAATAACCTCTTGGCTTGCCACAATTTCATTGGCTTCTTGATCGATGCATGCGAGGAGTTCACAAAGTTACCCGACTAACTCAAGAATGAGAAAGAAACTTATGAAGTCATTAGCGACCATTTGAGAGGTCCGAGATCATGATCAACTTCAAGCGATGATTAGAAAGTTTATGGAATATCGAGCACGTTGTCACATCACCTCTCCCGATCGGCGCAGACACCAAGTTTGAGCAAAGAGATGATGAGGAGTAGTTCCTCTTCTTGTGTATGCTTTGATCTTTTTGTAAAATATTTAAAAATCTTGATGGCATTTACAATGACATCATCTATGTTGCATCATGGGATGTTACCATCCAAAACTTGCCCAAAGTCAACTTTTGAATTTTTAGATATTTTGTAAATATCTTGTAAGATATTTTGTAAATAGTTGTTGCTTTGTTTTTTTCTTCTTTCCTCCTCTCCTTCTATAAATACTGGAATAATTTTTGTATTCCAGTGGAAATTTTTTTGTATGAAATGAGAAGTGAGGAGAGAAAGACTTTGTGCTTTCTTCTTAAAGAAGGAATGTTAATACATATATTTAGACTTTGTGCTTAATGTATGTGTTATTTGCATCAGATCTTCCTTAAGTTAGATCTATGTTTTTATTCTGTTAGATTCATTCCTATTATTTTCATTTGTTCATCAAGATTGCTTTGTTTTTTTATGCAAGTAAGTTTGGCTCATGTTTCACTACCAACCCAAAGCATAAACCTTCGACCTTTCTATCTTGGAATTGATTTATTTTCTTCCTTCAAATCTACCCTCCTCCATTCCTTCTCTCCTAACTTTCTATTCATTGTTAGAACTACGCCTACTAGGATGAGATCCCAAACCCCTTGAAGTTAGAATAGTGTAGATTTACACATTCCTCGCTTGATAGATTAGATTAAATAAAACCAGCTTTTGCTTTGTTGTCTCAAAGCGGGGCTATGCCTGCACCGTTGTTGCATGTTTCCCCATGACCTGCCTAACCAACAAATTTTCAAACCAATAGTTTTGATGACTCTACCTGGGATCAAACTAAGGAAATAACTAAAAAACTATAAAAATCACTACCAGATTGCAAATTTTAACTCTTTGTTAAAAATTAACATTTTTTGCAGAAGTGATCAAAACTAAAAATTTCCTTATAACAATCAATAGATCTAGGCCGATAAGAGCTTTTAGTTCACTGAGTTTTTAGAAAAACTTGTATTTTTCATAGATCTAAGATTATGATATTTTCAAAACCTTGCAAAATTCAGTCAAAGATCTGAAATCAGCTTTCTAAATTAACCCACTTTTTATCCTTATTAATCTTTGTCGAAAACTGCAATCGGTTGTTATTAAAAGAGGGTCAAATTAAATATTAAAAAGTACATGCTACTGATTTTTTCCAGAAAAATAAAAATCAGCAAATGTAAACAAAAAGATTGTTGTAAATCTACTCTTAATTGTTGCGCAGATCTGCATGGGTATAGTAGTAGGTGAACCATTTACTCACAAAGAGAAGATCTCATGGGAAGTTGATCCAATTTTGATCTACTTTGAAGGCACAATTTCAGTATCACTCCAAAGATGATTCACATCTTTGAACTCAACGGATCGATCAAGAAGAAGTGTCTCACCTCCACTAAAGAGCCGTATTTCACAAGGTGCCTCAACATCGACTTGCGGTGCAAAGGTTTTTTGCTAAGTGGAACCACACTCCCTACTTGTGTTCTTTTCCCGGTTTTCAAATGGAAATTAATCTACCTGTACTCATGGGAAATGCCATGGGTCCTCTAGCACCGCCACATCCAAGACACCCCCTCCCCAAGAGAAATCACAAGAATTTCTAGAAATTTGATGGGAGTGGAAATCAAAGCACAGACGTGCATATAGTTGCGTTTATTATGTCATGCAACATTCTGGACATGACTCATGAAGACGTATCAGTACGTCTCTTTCTGGAGACCTTGCAAGGGCGTACATCGAATGGTTCCAAAGATTTACCCCGTGATCTCTCACCCGGCCTACGCCACATTACGGATTTCATTTGAAGATAGATACAAGCCTTCTAAGATGCATTTGTGTTATTGTCATGAATCACTCACATGAAGAAGGAAGCCAATGAAACCATGCTTGAATTTATCACGCGATTCAATTCACGATTAATCACAGTGCTCTTGCCGCGATGCCAACATTAGAGAATTAAAAGTGTTTCTTCTTGAACACCATGAGTTCGAAAGTAAATTAATTACTTTTACAGAACAAACACCCACCTTGGTCCTCGCTCAAGCTATGGCCATTCGGATAGAAGATAACCTCCTTATATTTGGTGAGTTAAGACAAGAGCCATCAAAATCAATGGCTTCAACTTCTTCTCAAGCTACCTCATTAGATCCAAGCATTTCAGAAGATGGCGAATGACTTTCTCTCATTAAAGAAGCAATTGGCTCAAACATCATCTCCTACTCCTTACCAGGATATCCCACGGAGGAGCTGCACCCCCAATAACGCCCCCAAAGGCCGTGATTTTCCTGCCGCTTCTCCAAGGTTAGTAATTGAAGCCCTCCGGCCAATGCCTTGGTTGAAATCAAAGAAGATGATCCAAATTACGAAGAACCTTTGTCGCAAGATGAAGATGATCAAGACGTCGTTGAACTGACTCGAAAATCTACTATTAGGTATATGGAATTTAAAGATGAGGAATCTTATGAAGAAGAGGGTACCCAATGGTATGTGAGTAGATGATCATATGCAGTTTTCACTTGCTCACAAGGAAAAGAAACAAAGGTTGCTACTAGAAAACAAAAGGAAAAGGTTGTGGTAACTACATTTCCAACGATCGCTAAAAGAGGTAAACCCCTTCCTACTCAACCTCTAATTAAACCTTTTGTGAAGAAATCTTTTCCTCTTGTTTCTCCTCCAATTTAGCGTTCCTCCAGTCCCATAAAGACCAGTAATCCTCCTCCAAAATGTGAAATGAAGGACTCATTCCTTCATTAGTGCAACCCTTGGTCGCATTCGATATAATTGATCATGTTAAAAAGACCAAGATCCAGATGTCTGAAGTTGAGTACCTTCAGTCTAACCCAGAGTAGCTTATAAGATTAACTAAGTATATCTAAAGCCAAGTTATCGTCCCTCCTCCCATTTCCCTGAAAGGAATTCTTCCCACTCCTCCTACGTCTCACGTAAACATTACCTTGACTTCTGCATCGGGAAAATTGAACCTTTTTACCTATCTCTTCTAATCAATTATCATAAACTAAGTAATTGTATAATTGATTCTAGAGCTTCTGATAATGTCATGCTAGAAAAGGTCACCCATGCTTTGGGCCTCACACTTACTAAACCTTTTGGTAAATGCTACTCCATGGAAAAAAATAGGTACCAGTGATTGGTCGGATCGAGGATGCGCAGCTCGCATTTGTGGCATTTCTCGAGAAAAAGGTAAAAATGACTATTCTCGTAGCTGATATTCTAGTATCATACTAGATATTGCTAGGGAGGAGCTTATGTAAAGAAGTTGGTGGGGAAATTCATATGGACTGGTCCAAAGCCGAGATCTCTGTCGAAGGGGTGATGCGAGATATCGGAACCAGAATCACAAAAGAAATATCTAGTCACCAATTCTGATGACCCCAAGGCTTAGATTCTTTTCGAATCATCAGGGATGGGAAACTACTTCTTGTCCACCGACTTAGATAGAATGGATGTTCTCGTCCAAAAAGAGGATCTCAACAAAGTATGGACATTGCAGTTTGATGGTAGTTAGTGAGACAAGTGGATGCGGCCCTAGGGCTATTCTAATATCTCCTGAAGATGATATTTTCCCTTTTCTTTCAAGTTATAGTTTTTCAATATGAATAATACTGCCAAGTATGAATCCTTGTTACTTGGCATGCAAGCTACAAAAGAGAAGGGAATCAAGAATCTAAAAGTGCAAGGTGATGCTGAGCTAATTGTCAATCAAGTAAAAGGGATATACCAAGTAAAGAATGACTGGCTCAAACACTACCGCAATGCAGTATGGAATAGCATTGAAGAGTTTGATGATTTCTCAATCAAAGTAGTTTCGTGAGCTCAAAATGAATTGCTGATTCATTGGCCATATTACCCTCTCTAATGCTCCCCACCTAGGATTAAAAACAAATACATATACCATTGAGGTGGTTTTTCGCCCAAGTGTGCTGGATAATTGACAACACCGGTAAGTGTTCAATGATGACAAATAACTTATCACTTTTTTAGAGAAAGATGAAAATTTTAAAGAATTACATTTCGATGGATCAACTTCTACATGTCATGATTCTCTCACCGGTCAAGCACATGAATTCGAAAAGGATACAAAGGTGATACACTCAAAGGAAATAAGATTCCTAAAGGTTTGGTTTCCTTGGAACAATTATTTGATAATCATGACCGCTTTGTCAAGAAAAAGCAAACAAGATGATACTTCCTCTTCTCCGTAAAACTAAATCTGTTAATCTAGGTACTGCGTAACATCCCCATTCCATGAATATCGTGAAGTGTTGTACACCCGAGGAAAAGTGAATATTCGTTAAGTTGCTAAAAATTACATGGATGTGTTAATATGGTCTTATGTTGACCTGAAGTCTTTCAAGCCAAAGGACATTCAGCACGACATTCCGCCGAGGATGATGTCAAGCCTTTTCATCAAAACAGAAGGTAATACAACCCCAAGATCTCGGGTACCATCCAAAGTAAAATTTAGAAGATGTTGGATGCAAGAATTATTTTTCCAATTCATCGTAGTACCGGTCAGCAAATATTGTGCATGTGTAGAAGAAAAATGGTGAGATCGTATATGTGTGGAATTTCGAACTTGAACCGATCTATTCTTAAAGAATAACTACCACCACTGATAATGGATCAAGTACTACAAGCAAGAACCAGCTTAATTATGTTGTCCATGCTTGACAAATTTTCAGTGTTATAATCAAATTCAAGTCACGCCTGAAAATCAATTCAAAATAGCATTCACCACTCCTTAGGGTACCTTCACCTACATTGCAGAGAATGTTATTCAAGCTTGATCGATGCCAATGCCACCTTCCAACAAGTAATGGACTTTGCATTCAAAGGTATGATGGGAAAAGTCATCATAGTTTACCTATATGACCTAACCGTGTTCTCCAAAAGATGAAGTGATTAGTGCAATCATTTGGAACAAGTCTTGATCGATGCCGAGAGCATCGATTTTGCTAAATCCTAACAAGTTAGTCTTTGGGGTCACCAAGGCAAGCTGCTAGGACATGTCATCATTAGAGAAGGAGCTAAGATAGATGTCAAAAGGGTCGTGGCTATTTAGAGCCTTACTTTGCCTACAAGCAAGACTGGTGTTCACTCTTTTTTTTTAGAAAAGTAAATTTTGTCGACGCTTTGTTCTGATTTTCTTGAGAAGACTCATCATATATATAATATGATGAAAGGGTCCCAAACATTCCAATGGAGTGAGGAAGGTAGGACATCATTCGAAGACATAAAACCTCCATCGCTCACGCTCCTATTCTCGGGTGTGTCCTAACTTCAAAGAAAGACTTCATCATGTATAGTTATACGTCCATGCATACTGTATCAACTATCTTCACGCAAAAGAACTCCAAGGATATTGAATCCCCAATTTATTTCATGAGCTCTCCTCTTAAGCCTCATGAATCCGAAGATGTCACAATTGAAAAGCACACCTTTCTTTGTGGTAAAAGTAGTCAAAAATTTTCACTACTATATTCTGAATTCTCATACAATAGTGTTGGTCCTTGACATGGTTGTTAAGTCTATCCTGACTCAACAAGAGTTAGGGAGCTTATGAGGAAATTGGATTGTGAAGGTCCAAGAATACGATCTAGACATCAAGCCAACTAAGCTGGTAAGAGGTAAAGGTCTATTTCAGCTAATGGCTGAAAATAAAGACTCATAGGTACTTGAAGAGAAAGCTGATCACATTAATGGGGAACAAAAAGAACTTGAGAAAGTGGATTCTTTGTCCATGGTTCTTTTTATTACAACCAGCTTAAAAATGGTATTGTGACATCACATTCTTTCTCACCTACGACGAGTGCCTAGTTCACCTAACCGTAAAGGAAAAGCGAACGATGAAGCTCGAGCTGCAAGATATGTCATATGGGATGATGGATTGTACAAATGTGGAATTGACAACATTTTTCTATGATGTGTCGATGCCACAATAGATAAAATCATTCGGGCAGTACTACTTGGCCGACGCTATTTCGGATACATCCACCGGTAGTGAAATGTGAACTTTGCCAATAGTTCATTGGGCAAACCAAAGCTGGTTGTGTTTTTGCATCAGGCCCGTAATTATTGGATTTAACCATTTAGGCAATGGGTAATTGATTTTATTGGAGAACTTAACCCTTAATCGAGTGGTGGACATAGTTACATCCTAACAACAATGGATTACTTCACAAAATGGGTGGAGGCCATACCTGTCAAGCATGCCACTTCTGAAGTTGTTTGCAGCTTCATCAAAGAGAATTTTATTGTGAGATTTGGCATTCCACACAAAATCGCTGATGACAACGCTTCAAATTCTCTTCACAGGAGGTAATTGGTTTTTGTTATGGATATGGAATAACCTTGGCTCATGCTTCTGATTATTATCCTCAAGGAAATGGTCAGTAGAATCCAATAACAAGAACCTAGTGACTATCATACGGAAGCTAGTTGATGAAAACCAATGGTCCTAGCACAAATCACTGTAAGATGCTTTGTGGGTGGATCGTATCACTCTAAAGAGATCTCTCAAAGATGTCACCTTTTCAATTGTTATATGGGATCGATACTAATATCCCTATCTCCATAGAAATTCCCGCTCTGTGCTTGGCTCGAGTAATCAAGATGAAACTTTTCAGAATTCTCAAAAGAGGATTATGTACTATCATCACCAATCTGGCACTACGATAATTCTTCACTTTGGGAACTCCTCATGCTATGATTATTTACTAATGCACATGACCTTTAGTTTGGTGGATGTAATCTAGAAACACAACAACAAACATAACACAAGAATACCATAGACTATGATAAGAAGGAATAAATCTGAAATATCGTAGTAAATTATAATATTAACATGAAATTGTTACAATCTCACCCATGAGGTACTTCAAGTGTTATTGACTTCACTTGCCTATCACCAAGACTATGGTAGAAACTTTACAATTACACCTCTTAATGGCTTCTTCAACACACCTTTAAACCGATGGCTTCCTTTACACACTTCATACAATATTTCTCACTACTTCCTTCTATGCTAAATGAGGTGGGTGGCCTCTTTATTTATAGAACTTCCAGCTTATCCATCTTATCTCGTAAGATAGGATAAGAAATCCACTGACGAATCATATTTCATACCTTAACTCTTATCTATACATGTAAGCTTATCTTTTAAGAAAAGATAAACCTTATCATTTCACATGGGTTCCACATTTTTAGACTTTTTACAAATAAAATACACAAAATATTTATGACCTCACTCCTTGTCCTTATTACCAATATAATATTTCTAATTCCTAATCATGTAGACACTACTTCTCTACTTACCCAAACTTTGACATTTTAACATTACCGACCACTTACGATAAATATTTACTTTTTACCACAACATTCCTATTGTATTTTTAACTATTACCGTACTATACATTATTAGCGTGTCGTATTGGCAGTGCACATTATCTTCTATCAAATGCTACTACTAATTATACTTAACAACATCCTATTCATAATACATACATTAATGAAATAGAAATTATGGAGGAAAATTTTAGTGTCGACATCTTCCCCCTTCCTAGCTTCTACTCCATCCTCGGAGTAGACTATTCTGGTGCTTGGAAAATCTTCAACTTGTTGTGGTTGACCCATTTCATAATGGGAGTGCCATCTAATTCCTCCAGTCGGTACGTACCATTTTCATGCATAGCTGCTATTTTGTAGGGCCCCATCCATTTTGGAAGAAATTTTCTATGTCTTCTTTTTTTGTATCTGGAATCATATACTAGAACCAAGTCATTCACATGAAATGGAGACCAACGGATCTTTTGATCAAAGTATTCCTTCTGCTTCATTTTCTTCTTATAGCTTGTATCCTTAGCTATTTCCCTCATTTCCTCTAGCAAATGAAGATGTACCAACCTTTCTTTTACTGAATCACTTTCATCCATCCTTTCATTTTCCATAACTCTGACCGTGGGAATATCAAACTCAATAGGAAGAACTAGATCAATGCCATAAGCCAACTGAAATGGGGAGTATCATGTTGTTGACTTTGATGTTTCCCTATATGCCCACAATGCTGCATGAATCCTCTTATCCCATTTATGTACCTGCAAGGCTGCATCTTTTGCTAGAATTTGACACAACACAAAATTTGTTCGTTCCACCTATCCATTTGTGCTTGGCTTGTATGTTGTTGCCTTCCTGTGCTTAATAGAAAACTTATTGACTAGGGCTTCTACCACCTCATTAATGAAGTGGCTTCCTTGATCTGTTACAATTTCTAATGGACAACCAAATCTGGTGACAATGCGTTCATATATGAACCTTGCCACTTCATCCATGGAAGTTGTTTTCAATGGCCTAGCTTCAACCCACTTGGTTAAATAATCTGTGGCAACTACAATATACTTATTTTGGCGTGAGGTAGTTGGAAGTGGACCTACAATGTCTATTCCCCACTTTTCAAAGGGACCAAGTGGAAGAATAGGGCATAATGGAGCTGATGAAGTCTTACGGCTACCTCCCGTGTTTGACAAATATCACATATCATATTACAATAATTATAACAATATTTAAAAAGAGTGGGCCAAGTGATAACCTCGCATCCAAGATCCTTCTCGTTGTAAGTTGTCCGAGAAGTGCCCTCCACATGTACCATTGTGGAATTCTTCTAGCAGCTCCTTCCCTAGATCGCGTCCAACTACCCTCTTCTATTGTCCATCGTGTCCTATTCGAAATAATACTCCATGTAGAATATAATATGGACAACTAGCTTGAGTGATCTTTCTCATAGTCTTCTTGATTGCACCATCAGAAACTTGAATTCATTTAGATAATTCCAAATATCTATTTATTCACTAGGGATTGTGTCAAGGAGAACAATGTTGATCGGGAAATCATCATCATCACAAGAGAGCGCATCTCGCATTGACACACTTCTTTCCCGGCCTATCTATAATATCAAATTAAAATTCTTGTAGCAAAATTATCCATCTTTCTATCCTCCTCGATGGGTTAGACTTATTGACAATATATTTTACAGCTCGATGATCTGTTATAACTATAAATTTCTACCCAAGCAAGTAAATTCTAAACTTCTTTACAAAAAAATGATAGCTATAGCCACTTTTTCATTACAGATAATTACCTCAAAGACTACTCATTTGTCTACTCCCAAAGTAAACTGGATGTTCATTCCCATTTTCATCCTTTTGGTTCAAAGTAATTCCTAGTGCCGCATCCGAGGCATCGTGTACACAATGAATGGCTTGCTCCAACTGGATTCTTTAAAATGTGAAGACACCAAGGCTTCCTTCAGTTGTCTAAAAGCTTCATGCGCTTTATTTCCTGGTTCATAAGTAACATCCTTCTTCAAGAACTGGGTTAGTGGCTATGCAATCTTTGAGAAATTCTTGATGAACCTTCTATAGTAACCCACATGGCCTAAAAATGATCACAACTTACTTCTATTCATAGGAAATGGTAAATCTTTGATTTTTAAAACTTTATCGTGATCAGCACCAATACCATCTCCTGGATACAACATGCCCTAACAAAACGCCTTTAGAACATCCAAAGAGACACTTTGTAGGGTTTAGTGAGGCTTTTGCTTCATCTAACCTTTGAAATGTTGTCTCCATCTCTGCGTGTGGTCCATCTTGCTCCCACGAGATGCAAAAATCATCAAGAAATACTTTGATGAAGTTCCCAATGTAGGATTCAAACACCCTATTCATCAAACATTGGAACGCTAATGAGCATTACACAACCCAAAAGGCATAACTCTATAAGCAAACGTTCCCAAGGAGTGGTGAACCTGGTCTTCACTGATCTTTCTCCGCTATACGGACTTGGTTGTATCTGTTATATCCATCAAAAAACTATAACACTCTGGCCAGCCTACTTCGGCCCAAGATCTGATCTCGAGAATCGAAGAGGTTAATGATCCTTATTTGTTGCCTTATTGAGCTTCCCGTAATCAACACAAATGCGTAGCTTCTCATTCTTTTTTATTGAGATCAAAATGGGAGAAACCCATTCTAAATTCTCCATAGCAAATATGAATCCCGCATCAAGCAACTTATCTATCTCTTCTTTTACAATCTTGAAAAATTAGGATTCATTCTATATGGCATTTTCTTTATAGGCTTAGCACCATCTACCACTCAATAGAATGTTCTAACCAACTTACTTGATGGAGTTCCTTGTAATCAAAAGTGAATATGTGTATGTACCTTCAAAGAGCTGGAGGTAGGATTCCTTCTCATTCTCCATCACATCATCACCAATATTTATTTGTTGGAGACGATCATCAACTTATTCTTCGAAAATTTTATGGGGTCATGGGTCAATGTGACTCGGAAGGATATCCATGACTCGAAACATCAACCTCACTTTCTTCATCTTCGTGTCCACTTCACCGATACTAGAGTAATCGAGGATGTCCAATCATCGGTTCATCACTTGAATCCACAGTTTCGCCTTATGATGCCAAGGATCACATTTATCTTCACCCTCTCTCTACCACGTCCTAAGTGTCATGAAGCCTTCATTCCAGTAGTTTCTTTGCATGAACTCTCCTTAGCCATGGTCTTCCCAGCAACATTAGGTACGCAACAGTACCATTTTTCATCACCTAAAAGTCTACCACACATACAACACCCATAACAGATATTGCCACATTTGAAACTACACCTTTTGGTTTAGTTTTTCCCTTATTTAATGACCTTAACAGTAATTGTTGAAGCGCGATCAATTTTTAAACCCAACATATTCATTACAGACTCGATCATTACATTAACCGCAACACCTCCATCAACTAAGACATCATAAATTAAAATACCATTACATAATACCTCAGCTTGTGGAGCATAGGGATCCGCCTCGCCTTCAAAATAGGGACCATAACCTCCTTCCTTCTTCGAGCATTGAGTCCACTTCACAGCTCCCCGCCTCTTCTCGAAGACATATCCAAGAGTTGACCATATATAATATTTGCAGCCTTTTGGATGGATCTTCCAAGATGGAGTATGGTCCTTGCCCCCGTGAAATCAAAAATCTTGCACACCCAACTTTCTTCTCCTACGTTTCTTACTATTTTCTCCTTTCATCTTCTTAGGATCATTTCCATCTTCATTATCTTTTTCTTTCTTTCTTTTTGTTACAAACACGTCTACTTTATTATTTATGCTCTTATCTACTACATCAAAGGAATTCACAGTGCTTTTCCTTTATCATTATCTCCTTTACTAGATGTATAAGCTCTATCTGACAATTATACTTATAATGACTCTTTTTATAACAACCATAACATACAACTTCAGAAATATTTCTTTTTGACCTCTATCTCTTCCCGAGAACTAAATTCTTTTCCTTGAGAAGATTAATAGTTAATCGACCCATCTTCTTCAAGAGATCTTCATACTCGTAGATGTACTAGGAGAAAGATTTGTGCTCACCGAGAGTGGTTGTGGATTCTGATCAAAGGTGTTGGTGTAGGCTCTACTTTAGCAACAATTTCTTTGGGCTCCTCTTCCATGCTTTCTTCTTGCTTTCTTGCAATCTCCTTTGCTTATTCAATGGTAGCCGGGTGGTCATACTTCACTCATTATCTCGATATCTAGCCTCATCCCAAGAATGAAGTGCTTACATAGGAGATTATCCATGCCATTCATCAACCCATCCGCTAATCCTTCCTTTCGGATCTGGGCATCGAGGTTCCTCCTTAGCTCTAGAACACGAGCATGATAATCCCTTATCTTCTCCTTCTCTCCTTGGGATAGCTTTGTGATATCGATCATGAGATCTGCATATCTCTCGTTGTTCACCAAATTCTTCTAGAAAACTTTCAGCTTAATAAATCCCATGAGCTTTTCACATTATCACCTCGTGTTTCAAACCACCTAAGGGCTGAACCATCCAAAAAGGTAGGAAAAATTCAGTCCATTGTTCCTTCTTATAAGGCCATTACAAATACAAGATCGTTTAAACTCTTGAATGAAAGAGGAATCATCTTCATTAGATTGGGTTGAAAAAAGGAATCTTCCCCATTTTCAAAAGTAACCATAGTGAAATACCAACCCGTATACAATCAACAAGACTTATGTGCACAAATAATTGAAATCGCTATAATAGAAAATAGAAATGACCACGGTAAACTATTGTAAAACTTGACTTATTGCGGTAAAAAATGACTTTACTGTGGAAACACTATTCACGGTAAAAGTGAAGTTACTGTGGTAAATACTATTCACGGTAAAAAGTGACTTTACCACGGTAACTACTATGCACAAGAAACAAGGTTACCCTCCAAATGATTTTTGACTAAGTGGGAATATCTCTCCGTAAAATCCACCAACGAGGAATGGTCCTCAGAACGGAACCAAAATGTCATCACCAATCCTAAGACTATGATAATTCTTCACCGAGAACTCCTCATGCTATGATTATTTACTAATGCACAACCTTTAGTTTGGTGGATGTAATCTAGAAACACAACAACAAAAAATAACACAAGAATACCATAGACTATGATAAGAAGGAATAAATCTGAAATATCGAGTAAATTATAATATTAACATGAAATTGTTACAATCTCACCCATGAGGTACTTTAAGTGTTATTGACTTCACTTACCTTTCATCAAGACTATGGGAGAAATTTTACAATTACACCTCTTAATGGCTTCTTCAACACACCTTTAAACTGATGGCTTCCTTTACACACTTCATACAATATTTCTCACTACTTCCTTCTATGCTAAAAGAGGGGGTGGCCTCTTTATTTATAGAACTTCCAGGCTTATCCATCTTATCTATAAGATAGGATAAGAAATCCACTCTGACGAATCATATTCCATACCTTAACTCTTATCTCGTACATGTAAGCTTATCTTTTAAGATAAGATAAACCTTATCATTTCACATGGGTTCCACATTTTTAGACTTTTACAAATAAAATACACAAAATATTTATGACCTCACTCCTTGTCCTTATTACCAATATAATATTTCTAATTCCTAATCATGTAGACCCTACTTCTCTACTTACCAAAACTTTGACATTTTAACATTACCGGACCACTTACGATAAATATTTACTTTTACCACAACATTCCTATTGTACTTTTAACTATTACCGTACTATACATTATTGGTGGTGTCGTATCGCAGCGCACCGCTATCTTCTATCAGACGCTACTACTAATTATACTTAACAACATCCTATTCCTAATACATACATTAATGAAATAGAAATTACGGAGGAAAATTTTAGTGTCGACAATACCTGATGGAACTTGAAGAAAAATGAGTAAGAGTGGTCGACAAGATCACCGAACATCGTAACCAAGTTAAGAGGTTGTTCGACAAGAAAGCTAAGCAGAGAGATTTCCAAGTGGGAGATCTTGTTCTTCTCGTGGGATAAATGAAGAGAACTCAAAGGTATGCACGGGAATTTTGAATCTCTTTGAAGAGGACCATACAAGATCAAATAGCTCAATAGAGAGAACAACTTCTATCTCTCATATCTAGATGGAATTGAACTCCGCTTCCCTATAGCGGGCATGGCTCAAGATCTTTAAGAAGTAGAGCTTGCTTCTCTTCTTTGTACAAATTTCTTTTGATTTTGTCCTATTTTTGCTTTCATTGTGTGTTTTCTTTTCATTCTTGTGTGTTCCCTTTCTTTCCTTTTTTTTGTCACCCTTGTTTTTACTCTCTCAGTAACCCAATGGACAGCACATGAAAATTTGGGATTCTCTACCCTTATGTTTCACTCAAAGATAGTCCCCGTAAAGAGCCAACCACATCCTACAAAATTGACAAGGGGAATTTATAGGTAACCATACCAAAATTCCATTTTGGTCCCCTGAAGAACCCCGATGACGTTCAAAATGGCCTAAAACTCCTTTCAAAAGATCAAGTTTTTCGAACTTAGCCATTTTTTAGCTTCTTCCTCTACGTATTTTTCTCAAGTGTCAACACTCTCAAAAGCCTCGCCTTTTCGAAATAAGGCGTAGGGAATTCTCTTTGTCGACATTAAGAAATCTGCACCCACTCATAAAACCTAAAAGTGCAGAAAGTGTCATGTCGACATACCAAAATGTGCACCCCTTAGAAAGCTCTTTGGTGAAGGAAATGTTATGTCAACATCATAAAACATGTGGTAAGTATGTGTACTTAGGTGCTAGAAACATTTTTTTGACATCGAAAATGTGCGCTTAGGCAGATGAAATATTGTGTCAACATCAATGAATTTGTGCTAAGGTGCACTTTTCCTTATGTCGACACTCTCAAAGGTGTGCCAAAGAAGTTGGTGAATTAATAAATGCCAGCTTTTCTATAAATATGCACCCAAAACTGTCATTTTCTTGAATTGAAATTTGTGAAAAGTGTTTTCTATGCACCTGTCACCTATCCTTCTCACCCCCGCATGCTATTTTTTAGGCTGGTGGACCCCAACGTTGTCCTTCGCATTTTATAAATGGGTAAGTGGCTTCGCCATCCATGTTGTTGTTGTGATTTTTGTTTTGGTTGTGTTAGGCTTAAGGCTTGTATAAAAGATTAAATCTAAAAAGAGGAACCTAACAATCTATAACCAACTGGAAACCCCTTTTCCTCTCCTTCCAGATCTACAAATCTGGAAGGCCCCTACCTCTGAAGAAACCAAAAGGCCATATTTCCCTGCTTGCTATCTTGTTGAAACCCTCTCTTTGCCATTTGACAAAACCAAAAGAGAGAAGAAATCAAAGAAATTACAAAAAATCATCAAACCCTTGCGCACTGTCTTTCCATGTTACACCTCCCACACCATGCCTTCGCACACTATATGCCCAAAGTTACACAATGTTTTTACGTGCCAGCTTAAAGAACACTTAGCAGATTTTTGAGAGGCGCAAGTGCATCTTGAACAACATCAACATCTGCATGTTGTGTGTTACTAACCCACACCCCATGCCTAACCCTTAGGTGCACTGATTTTCCTTGCAACATCTCTCAAAGTAAGACTCACGGTGCATGTAAAACACATGCAACACAAAAATTTCCTATGCCCCGCTAAAACAAAATTTCCTAAGGCACAGGCGCATCTTCCTTGACATCAACATGCCATGTTGTGTACTTTACAAAACCGCACCCCATGCCTTATCCTTGGTGCTGAAAATTTTCATGCAACACCTTATAAAATTGTGTCCTTTCTAAAATTGGTATAAGTTTTCTCCTATAAATATTAAGCACATTTTTACTCATGTCAACACTCCAAAAGTCTGCCTAACAATTTTAAGCCCTTATAAAGATGCTATGAACCTACACCTCGCACCCTAAGCCTTATAATTGCTAGTTCTTAATTCTACAAGCTTTCATTATGAATAACATGACAATTGACAAGGCTCTTCTATGTTGGACCTCCCTGATTCTTCATGCAGAACAACACCATCCATCCTTGAGCTCACACATGTCTTCATCAAGCAAGAAACCAACTAAGTCTAAAGTTAAAGCTAAGCAATGGAACAAGAGATTAAGTATAAGTATCAAAAAGGTAGGATGCCTAAATCATATGCAGAGTACAGCCTCGATATCCGAGACTCTAAGCTAGGACATATTGATATGGATGAATTTTGGGAAAGGAACAACAGGGAAAGTAGTGGCCCGTGGATGAACAAGTTGGTGGGCAAAGGGATTACACTTTGTAGCTAGGCTACCAGTAAGTGCCGTAAATAATGAGTTCATCATGTTGGTTGCTCGGTGCTATAACAAAGACACTAGATGTTTCGAAGACAAAGAGAAAAAGGTGATCATCAACCTCACACCTCGTCACTTTGAACTAATCCGGGCATTCCTCATCACAGACATAATATGTTGAAACAATCCTTACAAACTACAAAAAGGCGTGGGACAACAATGAGGATAAATGCATGTAGATGATGAATGAGCTTTACCTACGGAACAAAAATTTGATGAGTAGATGGCCACAAATCATCCACCAAAGTGACTTTAATGAAGAGTTCAAGTGATACAATCACCTTCTCAAACAGAGTATTTGGGCTCCTTGATGCCCATTATTTCCACAAATGGATGCTGAGGTATCTGGAAACCATGAACAAGAATGCTCATGTTTAGAGCTTCGGCTGGGGAGAGATCATCAATGAAACCATCTCCCAGTACCTTCAACAAGTTCTAACGACTGAGAAGTTCTACATGAATTCCTATGTTGTATATGTTGCTACGGTAGTAAGGGATTTTTTAGGTTTAGCTCGTAATGGGGTATGGCCCCAAGTCAAGATATATGAGTTCTATACAAAGGTAAGGCTCAAGAACAAAGATCCCCAATTTTCTAAAATTAATGATGCCTTCTTCTATGAGTTTATCTCTTGCTAAGGCCAAACATGAGATATGGTCGGACCAGCTTGAGTGCGATTGCTACTACAAAGAAATGGGGAGCATTGTTCACACAATTCCCCACATTCACATACCTCAGAGCTTTGAATTTTGAGGTGAACTAACGAAGCCGCTAAGGTATGCATGGCCAAAGTTGATCCTCTTGGAATTGTCAAGGTAGCTAATCACTTACCATGAGAAGTGCATGAAGAGAAAGAAAGGAGGAACTCCATTCCCCCTTACAGTTGGCCGATACATTTGCCCCACACTTGCCAAAGCACGGAGATGTATGCTTTGAGCTGAGCTGCTAAATTTGAAGCATAACTTCCTAGCAAGGCCAACCTTTGACTACCGGAGTTGCCTCCCAAAGGCAAAAATTGATCCCATCCATGTTCCCGAGATTGAGGACATTTGGATCGACTTGACACATGAGATAGACATACGCCGAAAGGATCACTCCCATCTCGCTCGGAGGAGATCATCGACTATGATGTAGCCATCATCCCAAAAGAATTCAAGAGACCGATCAAGAAATTGATCAGGTTTAACTTGACACGATGGGAATGATTGGCCATTCATAAAGATTGATAGAGACAAAGCACCAAAAACATTCAGATAGGGTTAAGCCCACGTTGTAGTGCACCAAACATTGGTGCAAACAAAATGGTCTCACCTACCTCGAGTAGATTTCACTACTTCTCCTTCAGGTAGAGCACCTCCAAGACCGACCCATGTGCTGAAAGGAAAAGGAAAAGACAAGGAGGGTGAATCAAGCAAACAAGAAGAAGCTCCTGAAGGCCTTCCTTCTACTTCTGAGAAGCAAATAGTTGACCTAGTGTGTCTAGGTAAAGAAGAAGAAACAATAGAGGTTTCAACGGATACATCCACCCAGGATGTTATCAAAACTACAACTACTGAGGTACCCAGTGTTCCTTCTTCCATTTCTTCTCCTCCCCATGTCATTGAAGCATCTATTCCTATGGATGTGTCTATTCCTCTCCCTTCCTCCCTTCCATCTCCCACCTCTTCCATCTTCTCCTTCCTCGGATCTGTCACCTGTTTTTCCTCCATCCAACAGATCCCTTCCATTTTCATGTTCTTCTCTTCTCCCGTACTAACTCTAGGCCCCACAAGCAAGTTGCATTGGACTCCTTGCAATACCACCACCGAGTGTTTCAACATTCTTCCTTGAGGCCTCTACAAATGCTTCCCCTTTCACTCCCGTTTCTTCTTCTATTTCCTCTACTCCCACTCTTATAAGTCCTAATTGGATTTCTAACCATCTAGGCCAACATAAGAGAAAGGTTCCCATCGCACCCATAGACTTTTCCATCATTCTAAAGAACGTACCCAAGAAGCGTAAAGAAATAACTTGCTTTTCAAAAATCACTTTGGGGGAGAGAGTCATGGAGATTTCTTACTCGTAGACCCCACCAAGGAAAAGAAGGATTTGTCCCCCACCGACTTCATAGTGACTCAAGTCCCAATGGGGACCTCATCTCAAAGCCTCCAAGGGGAATCCTTGTCTATTGTGGATGCTCTCTGCAAGAAGCTCCAAGAAGAAAAAGAGGAGAGGAGAATATTCAAGGAAAAAAATAAACATCTCCTCTAAGCATTGCGTAAAATGGGAAATGATCCTCCCGTGATCAAGCGAACCCATTGAAGTTCTTATTCACAATAAAATAAATGAATATGCTAAGATTGGTGAACAAGGTGCAGCAATATCATCCTGGATTGAGAAAATCCTCAGAGATAGTGAGGAAATGATTGGGAAATTCACAAGTGCTCTACTGAATATAGCTCAAAAAAATAAGGAGCTACAAGCAGTAGCAAGTTCCCTCTCTAAGGAGTTGGATAAATCTAGGTTACAACATGAAACGTTCCAAGCAATGGGTAAATGCTCAGATGACGACCTATTAAAGGTTAGTGTGATCAATCACCCGTGGCAACATAATAAAGCTCTCGTTGCATTAGATTACCGAGTTGATCAGATGGAATATATCCCGGAGATAATTGATAAAATCAAAGATGAAGCCCTAGATGTACAATATAACATGGAGCGCATAGCTTACAAAAATGTCTATAGGGATGCTTAGTGAATCGTACAACTTGAGGGAATCAAATGATACATTACAAGAGCTTCAAGGCTATCGTCACCAAGTTTTGGCACCGTGGTCACATTCACTCGAGAATGAATCAATAACCTCTTGGCTCGCCGTGATTTCATTGGATTCTTGATCGATGCATGTGAGGAGTTTGTCGGGTTACCTCAAAAGCTCAAGAATGAGAAAGAAACTTCTGAAGTCATTGGTAACCATTTCAAAGGTCCAGATCATGATCAACTTCAAGCGATGATCAGCAAGTTTATGGAATATCGATCGCAGTGTCACATCCCCTCTCCCGACCGAAAGCAGACACCAAGTTTGATCAAAGAGATGATAAGGAGTAGTTCCTCCTCTTGTGTATGCTTTGATCATTTTGTAAAATATTTAAAAAGCTTGGTAGCATTTATGATGACATCATCCATGTTGCACCGTGGATGTTACCATCCAAAACTTGCCCAAAGTCAACTTTTGACTTTTTAGGTATTTTGTAAATAGTTGTTGGTTTGATTTTGTCTTCTTTCCTCCTCTCATTCTATAAATAATGGAATACTTGTTGTATTCCAAGTGGACATTTTTTGTATGAAAGGAGAAGTGAGGAGAGAAAGACTTGTGCTTTCTTGTATGAAGGAAGATTAATACATATATTCAAACTTTATGCTTAATGTATGTGTTATTTGCATTAGATATTCCTTAAGTTAGATCTATGTTTTTATTCTTTTAGATTCATTCCTATTATTGTCATTTGTTCATCAAGATTGCTTTGTTTGTTTATGCAAGTAAGTTTGGCTCTGTTCACTACCATCCCAAAGCATAAACCTTCCGACCTTTCTGTCTTAGAATTCATTTCTTTTTTTTCCTTCGATCTACCCTCCTCCATTCCTTCTCTCCTACCTTTATGTTCGTTGCTAGAACTAACTCTACCGGGATGAGATCCCAAACCCCCTAAAGTTGGAATGTGTATATTTTCACATATTCATGCTTGATAGATTAGCAATAAACAGTTTTGCTTTGCCTCTCAAAGAGGGGCTATGCCGCATACACACTGCTGGCCTGTTTCCCCACGACTGCCTAACCAACAAATTTTCGACCAACAAAGATAATGGAAAATTATGAACGTGAAGAATAAAATTATCCAATATATGATTATACCTACAAAACCTACTATTGTTGGTATTTCTCACCCCAATTATAACAATGTAGACATAGTACAGTCATCCTTCACAAAAAATACTTAAGTTAAAGAATTGGTATTTTGTAAGACTTGTCCTATGTGTAGGACATGAAGACAACTTTTGAGGTTAAACTATTTTCTTATGACATGATGTCTTTACAAAATTTGGATGTGACTTGATTAAGAGGGAGTGTATGACAAAGGTTAAGAGGATGTTTCATTTTTATAGTTGAAGTATGATAATTTTCTACCAAACACTAAAATTTTTATGAAGCATCTACAATAATTAAAGATGGTAAATCTTTATTTTTAACATCTAAACCATAAGTACATCATTTAAATCCAAAAGGGCATGAAAATCATGATGTAAACATTACACTTTTACAAATTTACACTGCTGACTATCTTATTTATTAATTAAATAATCTTGATCTCCACATGGTTTTTCCTACATTCATTGGATCTTACTCCTATTGGGGTTTCAAATCTAGTTTAAAACATAAGAAGATAAAAAACCAATAGTTTTACCATATAGAGTGCTTAAGACATAAGAATTCAAGAAAATGTAAGTTCTCAACCCACTAAATTATATATTTCTTTTTTCTAAATAACTTTAATTTAATATTCACATTCAATAATAGTTTAAAACATTTCATTTCAGCACATCAATAAAATAATAACATTCATTTCCAAAGTACCTACAACCATTACAAGGTCATTCCTATCACTAGTATGGAAAACCTCGTTGGAGTTCAAATATGCACCTATGCCTCGAATCATAGAAAATTTGAGATTTGACACAATGTGGGACTTTCTCTAAGTTGTGGGAACCGAACTTAGACCGGTGCCTAGAGAATTCTTACTTCCTCTACTAACTCCTAATGCTAAACTACTCCTAGGAATTAAAATGCAACTATCTAGCTCTCTACGCTAACTCTCCAAGGGAATAGGTGAGAAGGATATGCATGAAAAAATCCTAAACTAGAGAAGGCGATACCACCAAAAAAGGGGATGAATACATAAGAAAGAGTGAAAATGGAAGATAATGATGATGAGGAGGGCCAAAATGAAATCCAAAGATCAAAATCACATTTGGAGTTTCAGGGCCACAATCCAAAATAGACACAAATTATAAAAATATGCATACAAAACACTTGTGAATGAATGAGAGGAAAGAAAATGCAATAAAATATTAGCTAAGGAAAAAAAAAGGCCACAACACCAAAGATTTTATTGCTAAGATATCATGCACAGATAATCACAATATAGGAGGAAGATGCAAATCATTTACAGAAACGTATCCTAAGGCATGTGAATTTTATAGCACTTGTGTATAATGAAAATGATGTCATTGTATTCCCAAAGTATCCAACATTAAAACAAGGCATCACTTTACAATATATATAAAATTACATAAAATGGAGAAAAGAAAAGAGGGGGAAATTCAAATCCTCATTTTCCCCCAACTAACTTCATTAATTTTCTTAGTAGATCTGATTGCTCTACAATTTTGCTTTGTCATGCCAACTTCCTTGTTGAAGAAGGAACAATGCCCATACTACATTTAATTCTAGTGGTTGAGCTGTCTTGAGTAGACCTTTTATGTGTTTGGGGAGTTTTCCTTTATTACACCCACCTTCTTTCATGAAATATGATTTTGTTACATGGAAAGGGTTAATATTTCTTCAAATAATATCATATTTTTAAGGTTCAACTCATCGATTGAAGCTCATGCTCATTTTAGCTATCCGTAAGAAATTGTGTTTATCCTTTGATATGTGTCTTTTAAATTTTATTTCAACACAATTTTAATCTCCGCGGATTTATCTTCTTCATTCCATAGTCTTACCATCCTTATCTCGCTTTATCCCACGACCTTTCAAGTGGCTTGGCTTTGATTAACATTCGTGGAAATCTTTTCTTCTACCTAGTGGTTTCTAAATTTGCTTTGTTCCACGGCTTTATTCTTCGCGTATTTTAAAAAGTCCCCGCTTCGCAACACTCAAAACATCTCGCACTTGTTTCTTTCACCTCATGAATTTTTCTCGGACTTCTCGCAGCATGTTTAAACCCTTATGTGCTATACGCCCTACCCCACGGCTCTTCAAGTTGTTCAAATTTTGAAAGGCTGAAAATTGGACAACAAAACCCTTAAACTCAAGCATAAACAAACACATCCATCATTTTTAGTAATTTCAAAAAAATAGTGAGAGAGATAGAGATAGGGGAGAGACAGAGAGTGATCATTTCCTCACACATTCGCACTTCCACATTCATTTTAACTTTTCTTAATTAATTCTAGAAAGAGATAGTAAGGAAGACCATGATATATTTTATTTTATATCTATAATATCACAACCATTTAAATTTCACATTCATTTCATTCCATATCTATCTATTTTCCATTCCATTTACATATTGAAACCAACAAAAATCTTAGCTATTTCTAGAGAGAAGAGGGAAGAGAGAGAAAACCTCATAATTTTTAATTCATTTATACAATGTAATTAATCAAATCATACTCTACACAATACTATGACAAGAATTAAAAGGTTTCACGAGTAGTCGGAAGTCAAATGGGACCGTCGTAATGTTTTTCTCGCTAAAGTTACAAGTTTGTGAAAATCTACCAAAACGGCTAAAGTGCTTAAAAACTAGATCCTCAAAACAACTCAATTTAAGTTTGATAAAAAAATTCAATTCTTACAACTCAATGGATTTGATCGAGGTCAATTACGATGAGCATGGCTAAAGTAACAAGGGAAACTCTAGGGTTGATTATCGTAAACGCTTTCAAAACTCTTGTCGACAACGACTAGTGGGCCCCAAACCCACTTTCAAAACTAACCTCCAAAAGTAGGGTAAATATTAAGACCCCATAAAAATAACTATAGATATTACTTTCCAAATTTCTGCAAATTACTTTCAAAATCATGGTAAATGTCACAAATAGAAAGGAAATACTATCATTTAATAGGAACTGTCATATAGTAGCATTAGGCTACTGAACCGGTAGCAAATTTCTCTTTTGTACACGTGGTAAAGGCAATTTGAATATAAAAATTGGCTATTACTGTAAACGCTAGGAGAATCAACCCAAAAAATTAACTTGTACTTAGAAATTTTAGGTGAAATAGCAAGCGACCTAACCCCTCAAAATTAGCCAAATCCAAATTTCAAAAACCCAAATATTCGTGAATTAACAAAGATTAGCCACTAAAATTTACAATGTCCAAAAACATTCTCATAAAACTTTGAGTTGGTTTTATTTTCCTATTAACATTCTAAACGTAGGTCGGAGTGGTTTTTTTAAACCAATGAAAACTGCAACCTGAAGTCAAAACCAATCATATTTTCTTAACATCGAAACATCACCACAAATACCTGAAATGCTAAAAGGATTCAAATATAATCTTGTTAAGGCATCCAAATGAAGACAGATTTTTAAGGGCCTTTATGATGTCTTGGGTTGGATGGAATCATGTACGAGGTTTCAGTTTGCAATACATCTCGGTCTGGTGCTCCATCCGCATGGTTCCCGAGGTTAAAATTTCTGTGGTTTAAAGTTTCTTGGGATGGATAAAAAAATTATTCCTTCTAGTTGTATTATTTACTACTCATTTAACACTTAAAATCCAAAAGCATGAAAGGATGAAAACCTAATTGTAGTGCAAGAGAAAGGGAAATCCATATATGTTTTGTGCATAACCAGCCGTCACCTTTTTCCATGAACCCACATTTCATTCAGGAATCGTCCCAACAACTCATGTAACTGTGTATCTTTCAAAATTTGCATACATATTTTCGAGCGCCTGCAACATTTGAAATGTACCGGCCTTTCCTTTTGACTCCTTGTTAGGTGCCATGTGATCATAATATGGACTATTGTCAGTGGATACAAGCAAGGAAAACCTCCACCGTAGTTATTATAGAATACCTGTAACAAGTCTTCCAGAGGCCTTGATGAAAATCATGTACTTTGTATCACTCTCCTCATTGGTAGGCCAACAACTTAGCTGGAAAAGCAAGTGCAATTTGTAGGTGAGAAGCCATACTCCACAACCTGTGCCAGCATACTCCAGGAATGTGTCAAAATAGGATAAAATTATAATAGAATGGGGATTATTTTATTAAATACCGTAGTTACAAATTCCATGATGGATATGAGTTGAAATGTGTAAGCATGTACAACATACGCACACTATTTGATAAAAAACTCAAAACAATCTTGCTTCACTAAATGTTATAAATGTAGGATATGTACAAAACAAAATTCTTACGAAAGCTTTTAAAAATCCCTTTCAGTGCAAAACCACCATACAGTTGTCCCCAAACTCCTTCAAAGTTTCAAACACCAACAAACACATCCACGCAGACATCACGGGTTTAATTGGCATGAAGATGATAAAGTTTAGAGTTTCCTCAAGATAACTCTACGGCCAACGAAGGTCATTCAAGCACATGAGCGTATGTAAAACTTGTCTTATTAATATTATATTGCTCTGAAAAAATCGAAGGCATCCATGAGACCATATTTCTCTCAAAAAAACATTCCAAACCGTTCACTTGCATGGTGTACACTCCCACACAATAGTTTAATATACATATTTTATTTTACTTTGGCCTTGATGAATATGGGCGTCGATGATATGGATGTATTGACAACCTCCATATAAAGATCTGCAGATAGATCTGAAAGAAATACTCTTCCTTCAGGTTTTGTTGGATGTGCATACTGTATCCTAGATCTCCCATATACGCAGGTTGGGAGAATGTTGGGCAACCACTGTGGAATCTATATTTTTACCTGTCATTTGCCTTTACTTTAAAGGTTACAAGGCCTTTCAACAATCCTATTTTGTGTATGGTGTACAATATTTGTTTTCCATGATACCAAATACCCCAAAAGACATTTTTTACAAATATTTCACATGCTCCCACATTTCCAATATTCCACCCAAATCTTATTTGTTGAATGCCCGTACCCATCTTCAGGATTCCGATTTTTGCGTGGGAATGAGTAAAGGATAACAGAGGTGAACTGATCAGGGAGGCAGAGATGGATGGGAGGAGTCGTCCAAGTTGTGAAGACAAATTTACACCTGCCAATGTAATTTGTGTGAAAATCCCTAGGCATTTACAATTACAACATCTCACGTGATAAATATCACCGTCCTTGCCTCCACCACCTGCACACTAACACATCTCTCACCCACTCACCAACCACATAACTGGACCAACTACCCCTTTATTTATTTTATTTTGAAAGAAATCTCGTTTTCATTCAATTTCCCTTTGTTCTATTTTATTATTATTATCTTTTTTAAAATTTTTTTAATCTAGATATATATAATTTTGTTGCTTTAAAATAAAAATGATTTATTATTTATTTTTATTTAGATGTTATATATAGCCAATGACAATAGTAATTATTATAATAATAGTATCTTATTGAAAGTAATAAAAGCTCGGGAATGCCATTTCGAGTCCAACTTAGTTATAAATGTCCCCACCACACTGCAAAACCCAACAACTTGAGCTCATAGTCCCACTCAGAGGCAACAAGTATGTATGATAGGCATAAAAATGACCTAAAACAAAGAGGGCACCACACAATAGCATCGCATAAGTTGAAAAAGCCATGGTAAATTAATGGAAGCCACATCACTACTAGGGTTTGCATTCAATATATTCTTTATGACGTGGAGTAAGGTGATGCTACTCAAGAGCATGGTATGGATGAGAGTTGGGGGAAATGAAGATGAGGACCCTAATGTTTAGGGTCAACATTGAATATTATGACTTTGTATTGTGGATGTTGACCTTAATATTTTATGGGGTATATAATGAATCTATAGCTATTTTTATAATAATAATATTATCAATTTCAATTAGTTATTGAGTGGTTTGATTATCTTGTTTAATTTATTATTATTTTATTGTTTTGGTTTGTATTCAAGTTTATAGCTGAATTAATTTTCACTCGTTGTGTATATCATTGAAATTGACATAATCATCAACATTTCACAACTAAGTTTATATAATATAATAATACAATTAAATTTAAAAAGTTCAAAAACATTATATTTATTATATCATTGTAATGAATAAATTTGCAACACAAGTCGACGTAAGTTGTACTCAAGTAATAATAAATTTAAAATTGAAGTCATACATAAGTCACTCTAAATTGGAAATTTTATTCACATTGAAGTCAGTAAGTGAGGATGAAATTACGACATAAACAACTCGTGTATTAAATTAAGTTTGATGTAGTATTGAAATATAAGTCACACCTAATGTCACAATTGAAGTTGATATACCGTAATAAATTTATTTAAGGTAAGATAACAATCACAATTAAAACAATATTTTAAGTTACATGTAGTATCATTAATTAAGTCACAATTAGGTTGAATGTAAAGATGATACTAAATACCCTTATTAACTTAGGTATTAATTCATACCAAAGTCATGAATTAAGTCATAGAGACATTAGGGTGACGTTAGGGGAAGTTAGGGTGAATTAAATTGGGAAATTAGGGTTTCTTTAGTGTGATTTTATAATTGATGTCATTTAAATTCATAATTTAAGGTGCAACTAAGTCATTTTAGTGACTTTAAATTCAAAATTAGGTAGCTAGTTAGAATTCAAAAATCATATTTGGTAACTAGAAAGTGACTTAAAGATGACTTAATGTAGAGACTTAAATTACAGCTTTATATTAATTAAAATGATGCATTCTACCCTCCCCTCAACTTGTTTGTTTTCATATGGTGTTAGTTCCCATTCCTCTATTGTTGTTGAGTAATCTAGAAATAAAAAAATAGAATTAGTCTCAACAGCTTACTCTCTTATTGACCTCGAGTCAAGATTTTGGTTTCCTCTTCTCCTCCAATATTACCTACTTTGATCATTTCTCATATGGACTATTCATTTACACATACATTTTAAAAACGAACTTGGGTATCACATCCTCATAGGTATCACCCATAGGTGGATATACCTCCTTCTTTCATCCTCACACTTTCATATGTTATGATGGACATGTGTCGAGATATCATATCTCATGTTTCTATGCAAGTAGAAGAGTCTATGGTGATGTGCATCATGATATTTTTCAAAATGTCCCTTGTTTCCTAGAATACATCAAGGTCATTGTGATTTACATTACAAATGTAATTTAGCGATAGGTTCATGAATTTTTCTAGGATGTTTTCATCTATCTCACATACTCCTTCCGACCTTATTCACTTGTTTCAATTTCATGATTATGACAATTATTTAAATGCATAAATAAATGCTAAATATAAATTATGTAATAGCAATATGATATAAATAATTAAATATGGAATTGACCCAAGTAAATAAGTAATTAAATTTAATACCCTAGTTTCTAATGACAAGAGAAATAGACTTAGTTGATTTGTTGTGATGTCGCAGTATGCAGAGATGGAAAATTTCTAGAAAAAAAGTGGCAATGTATCGCAATCGGACTCCAATTATTTTTAGGTGTCAAATACCAAGAATAGGGCACTTATGGATGGTTACGGGTGCCAAGAACTCTGTTTGGGGCACCCCGATCGCTCGTAAGGTGTGAAACCCTATTTTGTAGGGTCATGAGATATTTTTTATTTATCACCTTTGATCACTTCCATGTCACTATACTTCCTTGTTATTCACCTCAAACCTGCGATAAGAAATAAGCACCTATAAAACCCGAAACTACATCAAATCCCAAAATCAAAGATGCAAATGGGAGATCGAATCGTCTCGATGTTAACAAAGTCATCTTATGACCGAGTGATGCACTACATTGCGTGCAGACCCTATGTATTTCTATGTTTTTGTGAAGCAATCATGCCCTATGTGGCTCTTTGTACACATCACACTTGATAGTAAACAATAAGTAGATGTAGAAAGTGTAAATATTTGTGTGCATGAAAGAATGAATTTCCCTCCTATGAAGTTAATGTACAAAAATGTATTCCCTTTCCCTTATGTGGATGCTAGATGGATTCTTAAATGCTCTTGATAATGCCTTTACATGCAACCTTAGGTGGTAATAAGTATATGCTTATTTCTTGGTTCATTATTATGATCACATAAATTTATATTTATGTGATTCCATTGGTTTTATTTCATAATTAATTAGTAAAAGGTTGACTAGTAAAAAATAAGATGCCCAAATTGCTAGAAAGGACCCAAAATATGTGAGAAAAATATAAAGAGGTCAGGGGCACCTAGAGGGGATGGGGGCACCCGGGAGTTGCATCCTACACCTGCTACTAGTGTTGAGGGTGAGAAATGCCAAAGTATGAAAAGACATATTGGGCTAAAAGGAGTTTAAGATCGATAAGGACAATAGAAAGAAAACTAAGATGGAAAAATATGGTGATCAATTAGTACTTTATCACTTAGGAATCATAAAAATAGCAAAGATGTAATTAGGACTAGATATATACCCAAAGTGTGTTATTTAGTGTCTACATATTTCCCCACTTTATGTTGTTGAGAAAATGCTTGATAACATAAAGTAGAAAAGATATGTGTACCTTATAACCATGTATATTGATGGGGAAAAGTGTGTCGAGAGATAAGAAAAAGTGTTGAGTAATAGATATGTGAAGTGTGGAAACTAAAGAATAGGAAGTGCAAAAGTGATGATGATAACCCTAGGGAGAGAGTGTATTTGTAGATATCGCGATGTACCTATTTTTATGTCTTTGTATTGTGATGGTGTGTGATTATTTGACTATTGTTTCACATAAGGATGGACACGCAAAAGAGAAGAATGGACAAGTAGTCAAATACACGTGTATGAAAAATTTGATTAAAATGAGTAAAAATATGTAAAAATGTGAAAAGGGATGTGCATCTCGATATGTGATGAGGAAAAGAGATAGAAAGGATATTGAAGATGTTGTAGAAGAACGAGTTATTTGGGCGGTCTTACACCAAATTGTGTTGAATGCGAGTTTTTGGCGATTTCACGTAAAGAATAAAAGAAGTATAGGAGAAAATTCTTGTGTTATCCTCCAACATTTAACTTCTTCCAGTGATGTGAACACCACTCGTAGATGGTGTGTAAAAATATTATCTATTTTTAACAGCCCGATCCAATGAGAAAGTAGAATAGATAATGTAATGCATGCACGCCGAGTGCTAAAACACTATGTACCCTATAAAAGACATTGTGTAAACTACAAAAAAATGTGTTGAATTGAAAAATGTTGTGTAACTACCCTAGTCACAGTATCCAAGAAGGGTCATGGGCACTTGTTATCACCGAATCACAAAGCACCCTCGATGTTGATCGATTTCTAGTTTGATCACTCTAAGCATCCAGTGTGATTGGATAACATGGGTACTATCTCCAAGTTGTGGGACTTGCTACTTGAGATAGACCTCCAGAAAGTGGTTCTTGCTCCTAAACTACTCCGCCACAATCTACTCTAATGCAGAGAAACTAGGTATTCTAACCTAAAATTCCAAGCGACCGCAGAGAGAGAGAATGCATAAAATGAAATCCTACACTAAAGCGGTGATACACCGAAAAAATAGGGTGTGAGAGTAATCTCCAAATGTGTGAAATACGAGAGACAAAGTGCACACTAGAAGAGGTGATGACAGCTTCACCATAATCCAAAAAATGCATTCACAACGAATATTCCAAGCACACACAATGATAATGAATTCCTACAAGAACATAATAAATAGACACAATATACTTGTAGAAAGATTAAAGGGGCAAGAAGAATGCAAGGAAACACAGCAGGGGAAGATATATCCACAAACTGATATTTTATTGCTTCATGATATGCACAGTTCAATCTATTACAAGATAAGGGCCTGGATCACCATGCAAGGAGTCCACTACAAGGGCCTGCAACACACTGGCTTCACAAAGCAATTTTGATAGAGCTTTGTTACCCAAAAACTCTCCTCTTTTTACAATGAGCCCAACACTCCAATTTATAGAAAAATGAGAAGGAAAAGAGAAGGGAAAATGGAAATCCTGAAATCTGTCCTTCAACCACCTGTAAGAGGCATTAAATTGAGTGGAATGGGTATACATTACTTGCAAAAGGCTCCCCATACTATCCCATGTGCTGCAGCAGAGAAAGAATGATGACCATGCCTCTTAATTGCACTCCCAGCTACCAAATACAACACTGTTCTGAACCCGGCCACGTTTCCTTAAAAAACTCAATCAATTTCTGATCAAATCTGGAATTTCTTGATTTCTGTGCATCGGGCTCGGAACCATGATTCCAACGGTACCAATTTTGTGTGATTTCGTTGAGAAATGCAAAATTTATGCCCTCCTTAGTGCGGGCAGCTCTTTTGGGCCCGCAGCGTTTTCGTCATTTTCGACGAAAGTCCAATTTTATCAAAATCGGAGCTCGGAGTCAAAAGTTATGGCCGTTTGAAGTTTCCGGACCAAACGTTGACTTTTCCTCCTGCGACACGTGTCATGATCTGATTGGTCCTCGGCTCCTTCGGCTCCATTTGTCCCGGATGTCCCATTTGATTAGTGCTGTCTTGACTGATTTCGGCCGATTCGGCCGGTTCGCGCCCATCTGTCCCGCTTGTCCCATTTGCCTTCGGACTGACTCGACCTTTTTCACCCGGTTCGGCCGGTTCGCGCCTTTTCGGCCCAGATGTCCCAATCGTTTTTTGACTGCCTGTGCTCATTTCGGCCGGTTCGGGCCGGTTCTTTTTGTCCCAAACGTCCCGAGCAACACTTAGCCAATTTTTCTTCCTCTTTCGGCCGGATCGGCTTTTCGCGCCCGCCGCGTACTTTTGTCCCATTTGTCCCTGCTGCGTTTCAGACTGTTTGTGCTGATTTCGGCCGAACCGGCCGGTTCGCGCCTTTCTGTCCCACACGTCCCGGAGGCGACCTTGAGCAGGACTTAGCCAATTTTCACGATTTTTCCTGGATTGACCTATTTGCCTTCTTGAACCTTTTTTTCGCATTTTCTCAGAACTTACTCTCTTCCTCTTGGACAGGGGAGTTAGACAAATATGAGGGGACCCTAGAAACATGACTTTTTGCCCTGAATCAATATAATTGCTTGCATGTTATCAAAATTACCTTGGGGGTGAATTTTGGATAATAGGCACCCAAGAACTATTGTCTAGGTCTGGGCACTAGTTTTTGTGTTGTGTTGAGGACCAAATTCAGATTCTAGGCCATTGTTGAGACCAAGACTATGTTGATTGTGTGTTGAACTATATTATACTGTGACTTTAGAATGTTGTATGGGGTGACAGAGACTCACACGATGTATTACACCCTCATTTGGGGTATAATTGATGTCATTGAGGAGTATGTGGCAAACAGGGACCAACCAATGTGAACAAATTGATGCTCGCAAGGAGGTAGTGTGCCTAGTAAAAATAAAGAAACATGAAAAAAAAGTGGTGGAAGACAATTTTTAGTACAAGAAAGATAAATACACATGTAAAATACAATGTAAGACAAACATGTAAGAAAAAATGTAAGAAAGGAATAATATACCGTGACAAGTGGGTTTCAAACATGGGAAATCACTCACGATGTCACAAGATACATAAGGTTGATTTGGCCATAAGCATACATGTAACAAGAGTATAATCAAGAAAAAGGGAAAATCCCGCAAACAATGGCACACAATGATAATAAATACCAAACAAGAAATGTAATAGAACAACCATGGTGGAATAGGGTTCCTATAAGACAAACGGTGCACATGAAGCACCCATTAGCATGTTAGAAAGATATAAATTATGTCACTACATGTATAATCTCAAATAATGTAGTTTTCTAATATGAATAGGAAGTAGTATAAATTAAATCAATAGCACTTGTAGTGTGTATGAAAGTGGATTCCCCTTAAGCCATTATGGGACTAGTAATAGGTACCATGCCAAGCATCCATACTCATGTATCAAATTGTGTAAAGTTTGTAATCACAACTAGAAATAAAGTGAAAAGATAATGACATATAATATAGCTAGCTAACATAATAATTAAAGTGTAACATGTGAGTATAAGCAAACAAGAATAATGTACAACCAAGATATGAAACATGTTGTGGAGTGAATACGGAATGGAATTCAAAGTGAATGTGATAGGATCCGTATGCCCTCGAGTAGATGTGAATGATTATATATGAGATGAGGTTCTTTTATACATGTCCCTTCAGATAGAAAGAATGAAGCATAAAACAAGAGTGCGTCATTGGGAAATGGTTTAAACCGTGCACTAGAAAGATATGATTGTCAAAGTTTATGGCATAAAGAATACATGAGTGAGTGGATGTGATGGCAGGGACCTTAAATGATGGAAGTAGAAACATGATAAGCGGGGTATGTTGATCTTTCTCAATGAGTGGTTGCTTATTCGTGATTAGTAACGTCGTAGTATACTTTAGAGGTGGAGGAGTTTTATCAATTTTTAAAGGAGGTTTCTTAGTTTGACTCGGTAATATTGTAGATGAATTAGGAGGAGGAGGCGATAGAAGACAAAGCTTGAGAGGTTATTTATTAGTTGGAATGTGTTTAATAGGTGACACTTGACTAAGTGAAGAAGGAACATTAGAAGTAATAGCATGATGTTCATTGGCCATAGATGAATAAGATTTAGGAGCCCATTTGAATGTAACATTTGTAGAAGGGCATGCAAAAAAATGTTATGCAAAGTTGAATGAGATAAATCCTTTACGCTCAAGATGCTTGATTCTTCATTGTAAATAATAGCAATAATTTTCATCATGTCCATTGATTTGATGATAATTTCAATATAGATGACCTTGATATTTTGCAATATGATAAGGAGGAGAGCCAGTTTAGATGGTAAAGTTATGAATTGATGAGTAAGGATATCGATAAGAATATCATTTTTATTGGCATCACAATTAAATGTGAGAGGATCTGGTAATGGGAAGAATTTAGGTTCACTGATATGAGCACATGTAGAAGACATAGAATGAGGATGAGAAGAAGAACTAACATGATCTTGAGAAGTGTCCTTAAGATGTTGGATTTCAGATTTTAGAGATGTAATCATGGATTCCATAGCCTAAAATTTATCTTGAAATAAATAATGTAAATATTGAATTGACTCAAAGATGGGTTGATTGGATGGAGGTTCACAAAGACTAGGGTCTTCGATAGGCGATTGAAAATAAAACTCACTTGATGTGGTGGTGTATCCATAGGGAGATACATGTCATCAAGGGATTTTTTTAGATCAACCTTATAATTGGGATGCATTTGAAGTAACTCAAACAAATAAATTTGACGAATGTTACGATCCATAAAAGAAGAAAGATAAGGATCAAAGAGTGTTTGAATGAGATAGGTTCACCAAATGATTATGTAAATTATTTAAGTGGATAAATAAATGTTAAATCTAAATTATGTAATAGCACTATGATATAAACAATTCAATACAAAATTGACCCAAGCAAATAAGAAATTAAATTTGAACCCAAATAGTTTTCAATGACAAGAAAAAAAGACTTGGCTGATTTGTTGTGATGTTGTAAGTGTAAAGAGATGGAAATTTTTGGAAGAGAGCAGAAATGTGTTACAATCAGACACGAAAATTAGAGGAATGTCATAAATAACAGGACCGGGGGTGCTTGTGGAGGTTCGGGGGTGCGTGGGGTGCCAAGGACCTATTTAGGCCTCCCATGACTTCTCAAAAGGTATGAAACCTTATTTTGTAGAGTCACAATATATTCAATACTTTTCACGTTTGATCACTTGTATCTCACTATAATTCGTTGTTATTCTCGTAAAACTTACAATAATAAAGAAGCACATACAAAACCCCAAAACTACATCAAATACCAAAAATAAAGATGAAAAATGGGAGGTTAGATTATCCTATGCTATGAAAAAGTGATCTTATGACCGATTGTTTCATTATATTGTAGACCCTATGTAGTTCTATATGTTTGTGTGAAGAAATAATTCCCTAGGTAGCTCTCGTGTGCACAACACTTGATAACGAGTAATAACTAGATGTAGAAGTATAAATAGATACACATGCATGAAAGAATGAACTTACCCTCCTATGAAGTGTATGAAGAATAATGAACTCCCTTTCCCTTGTGTGGATGGTAGATGGATGTTTGAATGCTATTGAAAATTCCTTTGGATGAAACCTTAGGTGGTGGTAGTAGATGTTTAGTGCTTATTTCTTGTTAATGATCACATAACTTCATATCTATATGATTCTCTTGGTTGAATTTTGTAATTAATCACTAAAATTATGAGTAGTAAGAAAATAAGATTCCCAAATACCTAAATACTACACAAACTATGTGAGAAAAGTAAAAATTGGCGGTGGCGCCAATAGATGATGATGGCGGTGCTTAGGCATTGGTGTCCTAGCTAGAACAGTGTGTCTAGGGTGAGAAATGCTTAAGTACCAAAAGAGACTGGGCTAAAATGAGTGTAAGATTAATAAAAACAATAGAAATAAAAAAAAGATCGCGAAAAGACAGTCATCAATTAGTACTTTTCTCACTTAGGAATCATATGAATAATAGTTTGTTATCGGGACTAGATAGATACCCAAAGTGCTTGATTTAGTGTGTACATTTCCTATCCTTTTAATTTTCACATTTATCCTTCCTACAATTTACCTACATTACTTGGTTACTAACCTTATATTAGACATGATGGTTAGCTCAATATTCTCGACTACCTCTTACATAATTAGATTATAAAGAGAAGTTATTTCGATGCTATATATGTATATATATATATATATATATATATACATACATATATACATACATACATATGTATATATCTATGTATGCATATATATATACATATGTATGTATGTATATATGTATATATGTATGTATATGTATGTATATACATATACATATATGTATATGTGTATATATATATATGTGTGTGTGTGTGTATATATATATATGTATATATGTATATATATATATATATATATATATATATATGTATATGTATATGTATGAATTACATATGTATATATACACATACACACTATATATACATATGCACACATATGCACATGCACGCACGCACAGAGATACATATATATGTGATTATATACCCACATATATGTATATACATGAAATATATACGCATGTATGCATAAATCGCATAGTATATATAATATATATACATTATAAATAAATGTCCATATATATTTATATAGTTTATAGTATGTATGCTATACATGCACTATATATATGCATGTATGTGTGTATGTATACACATATATGTTTATATATACACACATGCATGCATATATATAGTGCATGTATAGTATACATACTATAAACTATATAAATATATATGCACATTTATTTATAATGTATATATATTATATATACTATGCATTTTATGCATACATGCGTATATATTTCATGTATATACATATATGTGTGTATATAATCACATATATATGTATGTGTGTGCAATACACACATACACACACACACACACACACATATACATATATATATATATATATATATGCGCACATATGCACATGCACGCACGCACGCACACACACACACACACGTGTGTGTGTGTGTGTACATACATCCTTACATGTATGTATTTGTGTTTGTAGTGAACATATAAACATATAGTGCATATATATAAACATATATAATGCATATAATATATTATATCCTATATATACATAACACAAGTATATATAGTATAATATGTTAGGATTAAATATTATTATCCTAATATTAATTCTCAAAAGCATAGTTTAGATTATTTAATTTTATTAATTAAATAATCATTGTTATTTGGTTATATGGTTAATCAACCATATTTGTCTTTATACATACTTTGTTATATTGTTTTCAACAATATATTTGTATATATTCATTCCCTGCTTCCCTTGATGTTATTGGAAGCTTGTTTATTCTGGCATTTGGTCATGCACTCGCAGCAACTTATTCTCCCGGATGTATTTGGCTGTGCAATATCTATAAATATTGCAGCCCATTCTCTGTAATTTTTTACTTGATTGAGATTAATAAAACTACACAGGCTTCCGTCCCTGTTTCTCAATCTACATTTGGTACCAGAGCGAAATTCTGGCCCTGTGAAGGAGTGGAAAAAGAATGCAGCAGAAATAGAGAAGATTGGAGAAGAGTATGCAGCAATAGAGAGCCTGTGCAGCCTCCTGCAACCTCCCAGCCTCATCTCTGCCTTTCCACATCCCCCAGTTCGTTCCAGGTGTTTGGAACGCAAATTTTTTTTTGCACTGGTGCACTCAGCACCAGGCAAAAATTGCTCCAGGTATTGATAATAATAATAATAATAAAAAAATTCCCAATAAGGGTTTTGTTTTACTGTATTTGGAATTTGCTTGGCTTGTTTTGGAGGTCTGTATATGTACCTGCAGTGATCAAGAATCAAACAGAGCAAAGAAAATTAAAAAAAAAAAAAGGAGGCGCCCAAGCTGGAAAATATACAGTGAAAGAAGAGGAAAAGCGGCCAAACCAGACTGAGATAAGTCCTCCACGCGTTTTTCTTGACCCAGCGGCCTGCACAAGCAAGGAAACATTTTTTTTGAGCAAAAGAGGCGCCATTCTCCCTTGCCCGTGCCATTCTCAGCCTCCAGCAACCTGTACAAGGAGAAAAAAATGTTTTTTTGAGCATACGCGCCCTTTGCTGTCCCCCACGGCCTGTGCAAGCAAATAAACAACAAAAAATACAAAGCACCCAGTGCAATAAAACATGCGCCTGAGCAATAAAACACAAAGTGCAGGCAAAAATACAGCAAATAAATACGGCTGTACAAAGGTGTGTCCAAAGGAAAAAATGCGCCCGGAGAGGAAACTCAGCGCCCAAACACCAAAAACGCGGCCAAAGGAAGGAGAAAATGCGGCCTGAGCAAGGAAATAAAGCCTCAGATCCGTTTTTTAGGCAAATACAACCCTAAAAACGCCCCTTCACCAGCATGCGCCACGTGGAGGCTCACCAAGTTGCATTTTTTTAGAGGTAAGTCAATTTATTTGTCAATAAATACAAATTCCTTCCTTTCATAGTCCAAGCGCCCCAAGTGGGCAAGTTGGTTAGTGCATGCACCTTGGGAGTGAGAGGTTTGAGGGTCAAATCCCACAAAAACACTCAAAACTCTCCTTTTTCGCATCTCAAAGTGGAAATTTTGGCGGAACTGCTAAATTTAGCAGGCTTTTTTGAATTTAGTTACAACTAACTAAATTTAGCGGAGAAATCCCTAATTTAGGGTAAATTTTTTTTTCTCCCATCTGGTCTGTTTTTTCATTCCAGACATTTTTTGCAAAAGGAGACCCATCTAAAAATTGCATTTTCAGCTATTTTTTTGCAATTTTTAGCATTTTGGGCTCGTGGGAGGTCACCAGACCCCGAATCGAATTTTTTTTTGCCTCGTCATTCAAATTGTACTGTATATTGTATATAATTTGTAGGTTGCCATAGTCAATCGCAAAACTTTGTAACTACTCGTAAACCGGTAAATTGTAATAAAAATAGTAAAATTTGTTCTCAGAACACTCACGAGATCCTAGATCTCATTCGCAGCTGTTCGGTATATACAAAGTGCCTCTGGGAAGCACTTACGGTAAAGCCGCCACGACTACTACCGCACTTAACACCTAATATAGCTGCAACAACGCTGTCTCGGGCATCATCCCTATAAATCGACGGGGAGTAATAAGGTCACAAAGGCACACACTATGAACCATCCCATCCATCTCGTGAACGATTGCAAGACATAAATCCGGACCGAGAAATTATCCGAGTATATAGTGAAGTTACGCGCGAGTATGAGGATATTTCTTTGAGCCGGTGTCAATAATCGCACGACGCCATCGATCTTGCTCTTGGTACCACGTGATCGAATTCTTTCACGTACATTAACGCCTCTTTCACGAGCTTCTTCCACGGGTATATCGGAAGGGCACGTATATAGAAAGGTTCAAGATATCGATGACGGTATATAGATTGGGAGACCTAATACCGGAGTGATAAGAGCCAAACCCTCACGCTGATTTCTCGCAAAATGGGCACCAATGCCCCCAAAATTTTTCTTCCGAATTCACAATTGCTCGTGAGGAAGCAACTATGCTACTTGGAAGACAAAAATTAAAACACAACTTGAGTTTGAAGAAATCGCTCGTTGTGATCGTACTCTAACCGATCACCAACGATGCAACACAACAATGACAATTTGATAGAGCAGATCAGAAAGCAAAACTCATCATCTTGTTTGGAGTGTCCGACGATGTGCAAGCCCACATTTGAGATGCCACATCAGCAAAAGAAGCTTGGGATAAGCTGAGCACAATATATGAGGCCAAGAACAAGAATGTCATACTCAATTTGTAGAGTCAGTTACATACATTGAAATTCAAACAGGAATGAGAAAATTGAAGCCTTCCTAAGAAGAGTTGCAGAGTTGAGGGCTTCACTTCTAGCCCTAGAGAAGAGGTCAAAGATGAATCTCTCATTCCCATTGTTCTGAGAGCTCTCCCTTCTTCTTACCGCATTTTTGTCACAACTCTAAACTTGTCAGATACGACAATTAGTTTTGACAAGCTAGTAAACCTACTGCAACAAGAGGAAGCAATGCACAACAAGGATGATGAAGAGGAGCAGGCACTGTCTTCACATCAAAAATGGAAAGGAAAAGGTAAAGGAAAACCTAAATCCTATCAGAAGTCCCCACATCAAAATCAGTATCATGGGGACAATCAACAGAAGAAGCAATGTCCAATTTGCAAAAGAGGACATGACTTACAAGATTGTTGGTTTAACACATATAAGAAAGGTTCATCAAGCAATTCTGGACCACAACAACAACAAACTTACAAGGGACAGTCAAACAACTATCACGGGTAGAAAAAGGGGAACTGAAAAGAAGACCCCACTAAAGAAGGTAATATTGTTGAGCAACAAGAATGGAATGTCAGACAATGAAGACTTCTTGTTCACTGCTCGATCAAGTGAACCATCCACGTCATCTAGTGACGTCTGGTATGTTGATTCGGGAGCCACTCGACACATGACCGGCCAAAGAGACTGGTTTATTTCAATGAGGGACACGCCATCGAAAAATCATGTTTCGTTGGGAGATGATTCTTCATATACAGTTCAGGGGATTGGAAACATTTCTCTACCCCTTGGTTCATGAAAATGCATACTATCAGATGTTCTATATGTCCCTGGGTTGACAAATAACCTTCTTTCAGTCAGTCAAGTCCTAGATCACAACCTGAAAATTGACTTTGATAGTCAATCCGGCAAAAAAATGTGTTTGATTCGAGATAAATCCAGAGGCTCGAAAATAATTACAAAAGCCTCAAATGTGGGACGAATGTTTCAACTTGATTTCATTCACAAAAATGATGAAGCACTTGTGGCTAAAAACTCCACCTCACCTCGGTTGTGGCATTCGATATTTGGTCATGTAAGTTTCAAATATCTCAAACACTTCGCCGGTGTAATATGGTACATGGGCTACCATCTCTTCAGAAGGATACAGACAAGTGTCCTCACTGCTTAGCAGGAAAACAACACAGAGTTTCATTCCAAAAGAGTACTTTTCGAGCTCATGGTAAACTTGACCTGGTTCATACCGATCTGTGTGGTCCGATGCAGCCAAGTCATTCAGGGTTCCAGATTCATGCTCAGTGTTGATTTACTATTCATGGAAAATGTGGATTTTTTGTCTTCACAAGAAAAGTGAAGCCTTTGAAACATTCAAAAAGTTCAAAGTGGCAGTTGAGAAAGAAACTGGTCGTCACATCAGAACTCTCCACTCAGATCGAGGGGGGGAATTCACCAGTGATGAGTTCAGAGACTACCTACAAACTCACGGGATTCGTCGACAAATGCCTCCTCCACACACACCGCAGCAAAATGGTGTTGTCGAGAGAAGAAATCGTACTATCATGGAAATGGTGCGATGCATGATCGATGATTCCGGACTTGCAAAGACATTTTGGGCAGAAGCAACAAAAACAACAGTGTATTTGTTAAAGAAAGCGCGCCCACAACTGCTCTTGATGGAATTACACCACAAGAAGCATGGTCAAAAGGAAACCATCCATTGCACACCTCAAAGTATTCGGGTGCAAAGCCAACATGCACATACCCAAACAGAAACAGAAATAAATTAGATATGAAGTCACAAAATCTCATCTTCATTGGATACAGTGAAGAGACTCTTGGGTATAGATTGATGGATCCTAAGACCGTAAAAGTCTACACAAGAAGAGATGTTGAGTTTTTCAAGAAGAAGAAGTAGAGACTCCTCCTCCAGACTCACTCGCAAGATGTAGATTTTCCACCAGTTGTAAAAAGTTGAAGCTAATGTTCCCTCAGAATATGAAAGTGATGATGGGGATGATGGTGTTGATCAGATAGAACCACAACCCATGGGAACAGTTCAACGTATGCCTAAATGGTGTACAAGTACATTACGAGATGCAAGATTGGATGCTCCACCGATTCATCCACCTTGGACCACGAACTTGCAAAAGCAAGAGAAGAAGTTAACTTTGCTTTGATGAGTAGAGTTATTGAATCAGACGAGCCCTCTACAGTCCAGGAAGCCCTACAGTCAAAATCTTGGAAAGATGCCATGGATTCTGAATATCAATCAGTGATGAAGAATAACACTTGGCAGCTTGTTGATCTTCCACCAGGGAAGAAACCCATTGGATGCAGATGGATATTCAAAACTAAGTACAAAGCAGATGGGACAGTGGACAAGCACAAAGCAAGACTTGTAGCAAAGGGGTACGCACAAAAAGAAGGCATTGACTATGAGGAGACATTTTCTCCCACAGCTAAGATCAAAATGATCAGGATGATCTTTGCTCTAGCTGCACAGTTTGGATGGAAAGTTCACCAAATGGATGTAAAAAGTGCCTTCCTGAATGGAGATTTACAAGAAGAAGTCTACATGACTCAACCTGAGGGATATGTTGTACCTAGTCAAGAAGAAAAGGTATGCAGACTCAGGAAATCTTTGTATGGCCTCAAACAGGCACCCCGGGCATGGTACATCAAGATTGATGAGCATCTCGTACAACATGGATTCGTTATAAATCCATATGATCCCAATCTCTACCTCAAAAAGCAAGGGGGGGAGATGGTGATTGTTGTAGTTTATGTCGATGATCTAGTCATCACTAGCAGTTCAGTGAAGATGATTGATGAAACAAAGAAAGATCTTAAGCGATCATTCGACATGACAGATCTCGGGCTTATGCACTACTGTCTTGGATTGGAAGTATGGCAGAAAGAGAATCACATCTTTGTTTCTCAGATGAAATATACCAAGACAACGCTCGAGAAGTTTAGGATGATGGATTGCACACCAATTGCTACACCTATGGAGAATAGATTACAGTTATCTCGTTCAGATCCATCTCCTGAGGTAAGTGCCACTCTCTATCGGCAGCTGATTGGGAGTCTCATTTACCTGACCTACACTAGACCAAATATCAGCTTTGCAGTGAGCTATCTATCCAGGTTCATGCAGGAACCCAAAATTTGTCATTGGAAAGCAGCAAAACACATTTTGAGATATCTCAAAGGATCAGTGGATCTTGGTCTAGAATACAAGAAGAATGAAAACTTCTTCTTGACTAGATATTCGATTCAGATCATGTAGGTAACATTGATGATAGAAAATCCACTTCTGGATTTGTATTCTTTATGGGATCTGGACCAATATCATGGGGAAGTAAGAAACAACACTTTGTTTCTCGCTCTTCCACAGAAGCCGAGTATCGTTCTGCAGGAGAAGCTGTCTGTGAAGCGATTTGGCTACGTCGCATACTGGAAGGACTTGGAATACCACAGGACAAACCGACTACCATGTATGTAGACAATGAAGGTGTTCTCAAACTTGTTCGCAATCCAGTTTTTCACGAGAGAACAAAGCACATTGAAGTTCAGGTTCATTTCATACGTGAACATGTGTTGAAGCACAACATCCAGCTTCAGTTTTGTCCAACGGCTGAACAACGAGTAGATATTTTCACAAAGTCACTAGCACGTGACAAGTTCGAGTTGTTTAGAGCATTTCTCTCCTCATCTCTTCAGACAATGCACAATTAAGGGGGGGAATGTTAGGATTAAATAATATTATCCTAATATTAAATCTGCATAGTTTAGATTATTTAGTTTTATTAATTAAATAATTATTTTTATTTTGTTATATGGTTAATCAACCATATTTGTCTTTATACATACTACTATATTGTTTTCAACAATATATTTGTATCTATTCATTTCACTTGCTTCTTGGATGTTATTGGAAGCTTGTTTATTCTAGCATTTGGTTGCACCTGTGCAACTTATTCTCCCGGATGTATTTGGCTGTGCAATATCTATAAATATTGCAGCCCATTCTCTGTAATTCTTTACTTGATTGAGATTAATAAAACTACACAGGCTTCTCCGTCCTGTTTCTCAATCTACATAATATACATATACATATATGGGCATGTCCACTATATATAAACATATGCACATATATGTACATATGTATATGTGGGTATAGAATCACACATATATGTATGTGTGTGTGCAATATATATATATATATATATATATATATATATATATATATATATATATATATATGCACATGCACGCATGCACACACACATATATATGTTGTGCATATATAAAATATATACATATCACACATATGGGTAGACACAAAATATATATGCATTTGGGTACATTTGTATGTCCTAAAGAATAATAAAGTATACTTGATACCTAAGTAATAAAATTAGTGGTTGACAATAACCTTTTGGTCTTTTGTTTTATCTTTTGCACTTTTCTTGGTTGTATCTACTTTGAGGATCTACAAGAAATTTTCTAATCTATTTCTTATGGCCTCGAGACACCATTGCACATTTTGGATAGAAGCACAAGTTGCTCTTATCCCTTATGGGTTCTCATGACCTTCTTTATCCTTTTCTTTAACTTTTGGTTCTCTTTGAATTTTTAGTCATCTTTTATCACTTTGGGTCAGCATTTATGTTGTTAATTACCAAATTCAAACAAGGGAATCATATATATAATTAGTTATTGTTATCTCTCAAAAGTGCACCCTGTAGAGATGCTTTATGCAGTTTTCTAAGTCTACTCGGATCTATTTCTTTCGTAGATACAATGGAAACACCTCAGGTCTGTGGGTATACCTATTTTTGAGGTGAGTCTCTAGTATCAAGGTCAGTTCCTTCTTGATGTATCCTAAACTAAATTTTTAGGGTTTTGAGGGTAATAAGATGACTATAAATGAATTCAAAATTGGGGTGATACACCAAAATTGTTGAGGGCTTTGACTGAGTACATGCACTAATATCTGAGAATGAATTCTGAATGCACAAACCAATATTTTTCAGAAAAATATTAAGGTAGACACTTAATGTATTGAGGGAAAAATTCACAACAATGTTGTTAAGATACACATGAACACTAATATCATGCGAAATTACTAAATTTACAAGGGTAGGATGATTAACCAATGAATTTGAAATTAACAAGGATTAATAAGACATACACATGACTTCAAATTATTGGAAAGCCGTAATATAATTCTCATTCAAAGGGAAAAAATGGCAAAATTTTCTTCAACACTCCCGTGTCCAAAAAGTTCCTCACTTGTGTTTTCCAATACACACAATTTATAGAAAAATTATTCATCCCACATTTCCTAAAAATAGACTATAATTGTACTCTCCCATGCATCTTATTTTTATCCTTCATCATGAATAAATAAAGGAATAGAAATAAGCAATTTAATACAATAAGGCATTAATAGCCTTGTTTACAAAATACAACTCAGTCAATTATGTAGTTGACTTGTTCTAATTTTAATAAAGTTGGGAGAATATTTTGCTAATAATAAACCTTGCTTGTTGTGAAAGTATTCTCCAATGCATGCTATCTCTGTCTTTTAGTGCTTGATGTGACATCTTCCATTTTCATCCATTTGTCCCCTTAGATGCACATGTAAAATAACATGTCCCATGTGTGAGAAAAAATAAATTCTTTGTTTAACAATCCTTGGAAAAATATTCACCCATGTATCCATCTTGATGGGGACCACATGAATTCTTTATTTGCTTTTGTATTTGGCCACATTTTGGAAAGGTTAAGGTTATTTGATTATTTTAAGGTATTCAACATTTTTCACACGTGAGTTGTAATTGGTAGGAAAATTTAAATTGAGTGGGTGAGGACCATCTTATAATAGTTTAAAATATACTAATATGACTATAGTCGATGAGTCTAGTCATATTATTATATAACCATAGCCATCGACTATAGTCGTACAATTATAAATATTTGCATCATTGGATTTTCTTGCTTTGGAAATATTACCAATGATGTGGTCGGGAATAAGGTTAATGTAATAAATTTAACAAATTAAAGGGGATGGACCCCTATCCATGGTGACTCAACCCTTGTGGTCCTTAGCTAGCACTTACATTCATTCTAGTGATTGAATGGTGGCCATTGATCTCTGCACCTATGAATGTTGATCATCGATCTTCTATATTTAACAAATGTAAACCTAAGTTAGAGTTGGAAAAGCTTTAAGCCATTGATCTTATGTCACCTTTGATATGGGTCATCGATGCATTACTTGGTAGCTAGCTTGGGTTATCATTTCTGATTATTGGATCATGTACCTTAAGATCTCCACCGTTGATGACAACTCTAGTAGAGTTAGGTTTGAGAGGTTGAGTTTTGAGTTGGGTAAAAGGAAAATAAACCTAATGTTTTTCATTATGCATTTTTCACTCTGCGGTGAAGCCCTAGAAAAATTTCCTCAGGATACCATTGTTGATCTTTCTTGAGCTCGATTTCTTCGACAAATATTTCTTTCGTGCTCTTGTGTATCTTCTTCATTTGTTTGAAATGAAATCTCTAGTGGTATTTGGTCATTTCGTGATTACTATTGAGCCATTGTGAGGTCTACTGTGGTTGCGGTTTAGAGTTCGTGGTTCTAAGTTCTATCTTATCTTCCATTTTCTTGAGTTCTACATAACCAATTTTTTTGTCTCATTGTTTTAAGTTTAATTGTGGAGAATTTGACGAGCCACAAAAAGAAGGTTTTGAGATTTGTATAATGCTCTTTCTGTTATGCATTACATATTTGCCATTTTTGAGAAGGTAAGACTTCATCTTCGAACTCTGTAACTGCCTTTCCCTTGTCATTTCAACTTTATTAACACTAACACCTCGAGACTCTTGTGTTTTTTTAACATTTTCTGGTGCAACCTTGATCTCTAAGCTTCAAAAATCATTTGGGTCCTCTGCTCTTTTACAAGATGTCTTTGAGATCTTGTTCTGTTGAAATCCTCCTGAAGAGCTAAGAAATGTGACCACCATTGATGAGTTTGGAAACTCTTTGCTTGATGATTCTACTTGATCTTGAAGCACCTCTGCGAGGTCTTATGGCCATCATTCTTCTGGTATGTGGAGCTTCCTTTTGATTTTTTATGGTATTGTAAATGTTGATCTCTGAAGATCCTTGTGGATTTTTTCTGTTAGCCATTTTATTGGATTTTTGAGCTACTATGTGAACTCATCCACGACCACTATTTAGAGATGAAGCTCACATTTCTTGTCCTGATCTCGCTCTAACTTTTATTTTAAAATAATTGTGGCTTGGTGTAAGTTTGCGTTGAAGCTATACGATTTCTTGATGATTTAGGATTTCCATTCATGTTGTTATTGACTAGTAAGTCACCTCTTGCATTCTTCTTTGTATTATACCAACAAAAATCGGGGTTTACACTTACATGCTATTTATGTTCTTGGTGAGCTTATGTCTATTGAATGAACTAAGTGTAATCATTTATATTTTACCTAGTCCGATTATTGTTGAGGAAAAAATATTGTTTTCCCTCATGCCATTATTGGGCTGAGACCTATTCTTTTGGGTATGGACACCATTACGAGATCACTATTGGGGTTTTGATATTGCGTTTCATTTGTTAGTAAGTTCTTTTTTGTAGCAAAACTCTCTGCTTGATGCCATTTAGAGATTTTGGTGTTCTAAAAATATACCCAAGTAAGATACACCTAGCTCTATATCACTATACCTATGCTTCTTATTGATTGCTTTATTTGGTCTCAATTCCTAGTATCTTGCTTCTAAAACTAGGGCTTCTACTTGAAAATTACTCATTACTTGTCCATAGCTTTAAATTACTATCATGATCTACATGAAGCTTCTAGTTGTTCCATTATATCATATTGACAATTTGTAATCCTTCGGAAGGGGTAAGATTTATATTTGAACTAGACTTTTTGATATGAAGTATTCTATGTTTTTAATTTTTTTCTTAAATTCTTTTCATCATCATGTGTATTATCCTCTGATTCATTGAGATGGGTATGAATTCTTCTCCTTGCTACATTGAGTTTGGCCAACCCCATTTCATTGTTGTGTTTCATTTTGAAAACCACGGAGATATTTTTACAGTTAGCTTGTCATTTGGGCATTTTAAAAACGAATTTGGGCCTTTGTCATTAGCCATGGAAGTTTACACTAAGCTTTGTTTTTCCCATGTGCCATCTTGCTCCTCTGGGAAAACTCTATTTTTTGGCATAAATCTTGACAGTTTACCTTAGCTCTGTATCATATTTTTCTTCTTTTTATTCACAAGGGTTTCAATCCATGGAAACTTTGAGCATTTTCTATTTCTATGGTATGATGGGTTTTCACATGTATATTTCAACAACCTTCTCGCTAGGTTGAATTGGGCATGTAGAGTGATCTGTATTGGCTCAATTTTTCTTTATCAACTGTAATGAGACTCTAAACTCGAATTTAATTTGATCTTTGTGTTGAAAATTTTGAGCTTGATCCATGAGCCATCTGTGTGAAGTGGGTTTTCTCTAAGCATGTAGTTTGTTCCATATAAAGAACTCTTTTTCTTGTATGGATGTTTTGAGTTCATCATCTCTAAAATCTGATTTGTAAAATGAAAATTGTTTGAGTCATATTGTATGTTATCTTTATCTAGAAACATAAAATTTGGAATACAAATCTCCTTTCATCTTGTCTTGTTTTACCATTTGTGCCTACTATGTTTAGTGTTTATTGGATTTACAATATATGTACTTGCACCATTGCTCTTTTCTAGTATATACTATATGATCTTGAGATGTTCTTAATTTTCGGTGATGAATCTCATGATTACAATGACTCTTTACTTTAATGTGCTACTTTATAAAATTTGAAATTGAGAAATAATGTGCCTTTCATTACAATCTCATCTTCATTCTGAAATCTAGAACTTTTGCCATCTTTTCCTAACCTCTGGAATGAGAGCCTTAGGCTTGATCTTTATTAAATATTGGTACCTTTTTGAAACCTGTTATCTTTTATCTCTTATGTACCTCTCCCTTCATTCAACTTTGGGTTTGATCCTTTCTAACTTATAGTCGCACTTGTACTCTTTGACTACTGAAGTTGATTATGTAGTTGTATCTTTGAAAATTGGTTGCATTGTGTGTTTTATATCTTCATTATGAATAATGCTCTGCATCCTTAGTTGTAATGTAACTAAAGTTTTTCTCTATCATGAAGTAACTTGATTTTATCTAAATCAGTAGCTTTCACTATACAATGTATTATCTCCTTTCTACATACTATCTTATTTATCTATAGCTTTCAAGCATGTATTATTTAAACATAGTATGATGGAAAGATGTAAAATGTCCATTTTACATGGCAAAGCCCTGTCAAAATTTTCTCAGATTCCCTTTTCCATTTTGTTTTAGCTGCAATTTCTCTTATTCCATTTGTTAGAAATTGCAGCACTAAACTTGCATTTATTTTATCAATTAGTACAAGCATATATTTTTATACTTCAACATTTACTTTGAACTGAAATAAATGTAATTTTATGATTCAAATTCTGAAATGAAACACTTCTTTCTTCTTACTTGTACACTGCACATTTAGATAAACTAGTAAGAAAACATTAGTATTTTTGGGCTCTTTTATTCCATATTTTTTCTCTCTCCTTCTTTCTTAATGAATGAGTCATGTATGTTGCTACATAATAGTGCTTTAATTAGTTATGCCTTTGATCCTCGTGTAATTTATACCTCCCGATGCTAGGAGATCCACTTGCACAAAAATGGATAGTATAGGAATATGGATCAACCACGAGCTTGTGATTGACAATATTTCCTTTTCTTGTTTTCAGGTACAGTGCCACTTCTTCTAAGAAGCGGGGATTAAGATGGAGCAAAGATGGGGCTGGAATTACGTAAACCAAAATGAAAGAAACCCAAGGAAATGATGGGTATATTCATACTCCTTTACTTTCTTTTTCATGCATATGTACCTCTAACTTCAGTAGTTGTAATTTACTTTTGAGTTACATCCCATGGCTTGTGTGTGAACATTTTAAATTCCTTATGAATAAAACATTGAATTTTGAAATTGAGTTGTGTACTTCCTTCTACATTTCAACTTTTTATATGGATTGTATAATGAATTAAACAAATCAATAACATAATTGAATGTATTTAATCATGAAGGAAAGAACTTTAAAATACCTGTAACCTTAGTAATGAACTTTGATAATGTTGTAATCTGTTAATATGATTGATGTTCCAAAACTTAACACTTCATTTATTCTATATTTTTACTCTTCATCAAGATTTTACATTTGTCCTTTGGGGCTTTGTGTTTTTTTACTAAAGACAATCATGAAATTGTAGACTATGTGATCTATTATGTTTTGTAATAGCACACATAGCTGAAAATTACATGTAGTCATTAATTAATCCAACAAAACAAATATTGAACTAAAAGAATATCCCCTAACTTAGGGTCACTTCACCAATGCCATCCATCGACACAAAGTTTGAGTTGCCCATTTTACATGAGTGCAAAAGCACAATCATGATTACTTCTTATAAATTAGGGGAAAGTACTAGCATTATCTACTATTTCATAAGATTACATCCAAAGGAACAAAGAGAATTATAAAGAATTCATGTAGCATAATCACTCGGGGACAAGGGTTGTATAACTCTGCATACACAATATAGGAGGGAAAGTTTATTGTATTCCATTGCACATATTTTTATACTTGGAATATTCTAGATCCATCCCACTATCATAGTGAATATTATACAAGTGAAACATAGGGCATCATTACTCACACATTGAAAAATAACTACATGGAGTTTGAGATGTAATATAGAACTTGTTTAGGATCACTCTTCAAATGAATTTTGGGGTCAATCCAAATCCCCATTCTCGCATCTTATTTATTAGGTTTCTTGTTGTTTGGACATGTGTAACTAGTTATATATTTTATAGGTTATAGTTAATATCAATGACATTGGAATGAAACCAGAGAGACATATGAAGATCGACAGGTGAAGCTCCTCCATCCCGGAATATATCATAACATGAGTAACTAACAAGACACTAGTACCCAAATTAGTCATTGGTGCTTGAGATCTCCTATCCTCCCATGGGTAGTTCTATCCCACACATCGATGAGTTATAAAACCTCTATTGATTTTTGATGACACCCTTCATAGCTTTTAAGGAAGTACCTCACTTAGATCACTTCTGACCACACAAAAATTGGCTAAGTTATCTATATCTCTCTCTTGCTTAGGGTTTCATAGTTTTACATGCTTGTTTCTTGTCAATATTTGTATTCTATTACTTTCATATCATTCATTATAGTAGTTACACTAGAATTAGATTTAATTTAATTTAAATTAAATTATTTTGTAAACCCCACTTGTGATCTAACACTTAGATCTTTATTTTTCACATTACCTTTTATTTCATGGCTCCTAAAATTCCTCAATTCTCCTTGTATCAATTAATTCAAATGCACCCACCTTAAAAATATGTTTCCAAAAATCCCTAGACACTATGCACCTCACTCTGTCAATACGCCATCTATAAAAGTAAGTTCCATTTTCAATCATCTCTCTCAATCCCTGGCAGTCCCGATACCACATACAATCCACTCATCTTCAAGTCCATTCAAAATTTGCATCATTTATTTTAAGATAAATTTCAAGATATGGAAACCATACTCACAATTGAAATCCAACATCTCAAGGTTACTTCTCAAGACCATGGTAGTTATTCTTCTACACCTCACATTAATCCCATGTTTACTACATGTGCTCATATAAGTGAAGCCAAGGTATTACCATGACCAACACCTCCCAAGTTTGATCAAACTACTAAGAAATGTGATATTCTTCCTAAGCTCCTTAATCACCAGTTGATCACCTTTCCACCTACTCATTACTACCCTCCTTATCGGCTTAAAAAATACAAAGGTCACCCATTTTACAATTATCATAGAATTAATGGACATCGTGACATTGGTTATTATTATCTAAAACGAATAATTGGGAACATTGAACACTAAGGCTTCATTTCATTTCCTACACAACACACTATGACATGCTCATCTCAAATTTCTAAACCCCAATGGGATTCCAAATCTGATCACTCTCTATATAGAGCATCAAACCATCATTACTAATATTCCTACTCTAGTAAGTATAAATCCACGTGCATCGAACCGACTATCATACCACCTTTAAAAATAATTACCCCATTATCTCCTATTAAGTCATATTCAGTGTTACAAATCCCAAATAATCCACCACCATCCAAGAAATCACAACCAAAAGTTGTGATCATCACCTACTTACATTTCACCCGTTAGACCCGGAATGTGATGCTAGTCATACTCTTTCTCCTACCTATCATTGCAATAGCCATATATTGTCTTATAACACATTTCAAACTCTGCCACCATGACATGGTCCTTATCACTTCATCACATATACCTCCATCACTCACACACTTATGGGGAATCATACTTCCCCCTCAATCACTATTGGTTGTTTCTAGTATCTACTCATAGATTCTTTACTTTTGATGCTTCAAACTTCATGTATATATTTATAAGACCTCTCACTTATTTGGTACACACATTTGTCTGTCATTACCCGATGATGCATTATTGTTATATGGTTCGAAATTGAATACTTTGAGGGAACCATTCTAAATGAACCTCATTTCGGGAACATCTTCTAGGGGGAAACAATGCTCCCACCATAAAAATATCTTTCATATTACACCACATCATCACACACACGTAGCATTTGTAGATGTTGGTTACATTTAATATTGTTCATTTATACACTACATACATGTTGTACTTTTTCTTACAATGATATCCAAATTATTAGTATGGCATCGACTTTTTCTATATACACATACATGTTCACTTGATTTGTTGAGGTGAATTCAGGTTCTTCACATATTTTTACATGATGCATAATGCTCGACACTACTCTTTATTAGTCCAGTTGAGGCTCCCAAGGGCATATAAATTTTCTACACTCACACTCCACACATTAGAGATTCTATTGTTATATCGTTCATTGCTTATTACTACTACTATTTATTATTCACTAATCTATATAAGATTTGACATACTACTTATCTTTTTAAATGTCAATGGGTCATTTATGTGTAGCATTTTCCTTGCAGGGATCTATTCAACCATGGTTATCTTTCACTTTATGCTTACTATTTCTTGCTATATTTTGTGGGTTATGACCCATGTCTCCTTTGATCATTGTAATCTTTTGGTCACTTCAACCCTAATTGTATTTTGATATTGTGAGTGATGTCCCATTTATGCACCCTCTTTTCATGGTCCATGTTGTCTTCATACTTGATTGTTACATTGTCTCTTATTATATGCTATATTTTTGTACTAACACTTTTTACTACCCCATGTTATTAGCATGTGCCTTGGTTTCTACCATACACATTCCCTACTCCCTGCAAGTATCCACACTCAAATATGCATATCATATCTAGGTCCTATTCTTTGGGATACTTCTCCTACATTGGTCACATGCACCCAAAATGAGGGGCATATATTTGTTGAAAAAATCATCTCACGGGAGCTTAGACCTATATATTATATCAGTACAATATAGAATTAGCACAAGAACATAGTCGAAGAATGGTCTTGAATTTGACTTGGACCAAAACTAAAGAGTAGACACTAGCACCCATTCTTGGGCCGAGTGCGGTTGGTGCTTATGTCCCCCTAGGAAATTTTTTCATGGGAAAAAATAGTAAATGTATTAGTTAAACACAATATCTAGAAGTTTACAACATAGTTCTCCATGGTAGAAACTTACCACTAAATACGTAATGCATTCTATTAGTTCTGATAGGAGCGATAAGAACAACTTAAACAATACAAACAAATCAGTACGTATGATGCGTAGTGGTTCTTATATGGAAGCATCATGGATGGAAAGAAAAACTATACTTTCCTTCCCAACACTCTGCTCTTAACATGATATTTCCCAAAAAACTCTCGGCTTGAGATCACCCAAACAACTCGCTCTTAGAGTGAGATCACCCAAAAATTGACTCTTGGCATGAGATCGCCCAAAAACCTCACCTCCGAAACAAGACATGAAAATCCATTAGCATCTCCAAAGCACAATACGATAATTTTATATCTCATAATCTCTTACATATTAGGTGTACTCTTTCCTATAAAAACTTTCTACTTACTTATACGTACATATTACTCTAATTTTCCATATACAATCTTGACTAGTTTATTTCTCTTCTTTTCTAGGATATTACTTATACACAACAAGAATCATCTCACATCTGTGAGCATGAAAATAAAAAAACACTAGACTACACATTCTCTTCACCCCTATGGTATACCTCCCCTTCATAGTATTCGTGCTTCAAATTATGATCACTTCACACTTCACTTGTCCACTCGACATGCTATCAATTACATTCTTCTCTAAAGGATCATAAGGTATGCATCTTTTACTACTCAACATGCTATCAATTACATTCTTCTCTAAAGGATCATAAGGTATGCATCTTTTATCCACTTTATGCTATCGAGTATTCACTTAACAACATAAAGTGGGGAAAATGTAGACATAAAATCTATGTACTTGGCTAATTTTCTAGATCCTAAAGCATACTAAAGTATACATGATTCCTTAGTACAAAATTAATGGTTGACAATTACTTTTTGGCCTTTCATTTTATCTTTTACACTTTTCTTAGCCTTACATACTCTACACCTTTTCCGGAACTTTAGTAATTTATATTCTATGGCCTTGAATAGTAGGGCCCAACTGGGAGACAAAGCATCGAGAATTCATGTCCCTTTCGGGCATTCTTGACCTTCTTTATCCTATTTTACCCTTTTGGGTCTATTTTACTTCTTGTTAATCTTTTATCGTTTAGATTGGCCTTTCGGTTGTCAATTATGAAATTCAAATAAGGGAATCATATATATACTTAATTACTTCTTCAAAATCAAAGGCCACCACTAACATTATCTAGTTTCACCTAAGCTTGCATCTAAAGGAACAAATATCATTACAAAGAATTCATACAACACACTAAATCAATGGATAAGGGCTAAATCACTCTACATACACATCATAGGATGGCAAGTTTATTATATTCTATTGCGAGACATTTGCATACTTCGAGCATTCTATATCTATCTCGATTTCATAGTGCACCATGCACTGAGGAAACTTAGGGCATGATTACACACACACTCATAAATAATTACATGGATTATGATATGTAATGTAGTTTTCAATCATAAGATCTCTCTTTGGGTGACTTTCGGGTCGATCTAACTTGCCCATTTGTATCTTATTTGTTACGTTGTATGTGGTTTGTGGGTGTATGCAACAAGCTATCTATTTTTATGTTACATGTACAATTGAAGAATTTGGAGCTAAAATTGAGTGACAAATGAAGATCAATAACAAGGCTCCTCCAGCGCATAAAATATCATAGCCTAAGTACATGACTCAACACTAGTGCCCATATCCGTCACTAGCACCTAGAAACTCTTGTCCTCCTATTTTCACTTATGTCTGCACATCTCTAAGTTCGAACATCTAGTGATCCTTGAAAAAACCCTTCCTATCCTGTTCCAAAGCACTTCTTTAGCTCAGGATTACTTCTAGACCACTAAGAAATCAAATAAGTCATCTCTCTCTCTCTTGCTTAGCGTTTCATATTATTGCATGCTTGTTGCTTGTCTATTTTTGTATTATATTACTTTCATATCATTCATTATATTAGTTCGTATGCAATTATATTTAATTTAAATTAAATTAAATCAATATATATATATATAGTGTATATATAATATATTATACATATACACATATATGGATATCCAATATTGATACACATATGCACACACAGTACATATGTATAAGTGTGTGTGTGTGTGTGTGTATATATATATATATATATATTCATATATGTATGTATGCATATATATTGAACATGTTATTTATATGTATATACATATACATCACATAGTATATGTACAAACACACACACAAAATGTAGATTCACTCCACCATATCCATGTTTGTTTCTTATATTGTACGAGGCTATTTTATCTATTTACTTTATTATCATATATATTGCTAACAATTCAAATTATATTTTAGAAATTCACTTTATTGTAAGAAATAGTTTTTATTTAGTGTTCATACAAATTGTTTACTTATTAATTTATTAGTACCTTCCTATTTACTTTTAGTTTACACTAAGAAATTTCTAAATTTTCCATTTTATAAAGTTCTTATCACAAAAATTTAGAACCCTCTATATTTATAGGTTTGTAATAACATAACTCTTGTGTAACATGGATTTTTCTCTAAGTGTGGGACCTTGTAATTGAGATAAATATCCAAAGGAGATTGGTTCCTTCTCTCTTAGGAAATAAAAACAAGCTGACAATCATGAAATGAATCTAAACTAAACCTAAACTATGAATTCATAGGGACCAGGGGAGAAAAGAGAGAAATGTTGTGAAATAAATAAAAGGGTAATGCACCAAAATAGAAAGAGGGTTCAAATCCGTCCCAAGAGAAAAAAATAGTTGCACATGTAGAGATTTTAATGGAAAATGCATAAACTTACAAACTATGAAAGAATAAAACTTAATACCAAATAAGAGGGTGAACATCCACAACAAACAAGGAGGGTTTTAAAGGAATACAACCACAAAAAATTGCATTATATGTTCTTCATCTGGATTACAAAGTTGAGGTTTGAAATCCATTGTAAATAACATATTATGGAGGTATATATTCATGAAAATGGAAAAATCCCCAAGATAGAGCTCTAGATTCGACATAAGAGAACCATTTCTTTGTGAAAATACACTTACATTTATAGAGAAGGGGAGAGAGATAAAATGGAGGGAGAGTGAGGTATGATTTGATTTATTTGTTAATAAAAATCCTTGTTTTCCCTTTTCGAACATGCCAAAAAAACACATGGGTGTCATTTGCCATTAATCCGGTCGTTGAAACTATTGGATCCGGCCTCATTTGGGTCCATAACCATGTGTAACATCTCCTAGAACCCGACACATTAATAATACTATTGGAGCTTCAAACGTATTATGCATCATAAAAACCCAAAATAAACGATCAGGAAATGTTGCTATCAAGCACCTTACAAAGTTGAACATAATAAAAGTTGGGTTTCGAGATTGGAGAAGAAGTGGAATATGAAATGTCTTTGACGTGTTTTGATTTTTATCCTTTGAAAACCCAACACAAAGGGAAAATTAGGTTTTAGGAGCAGGATGCACATGACACTGAGAACATGCATTTGGGTCGTGATGTTTAGATGTAAAGAAACCAAGAAAACCGAAACACCGAGGACCATTAGGTTTCACAAGAATGGAAAAATAAACATGGAAAATTCATTTAGGTCACCATGTTACGATGAAAGAAAAACTCAAAACCTGAAAATAGTGACATCGGAAGTTGGGTGTTGAAAAGCAACTATCAACCCCAAAAATAAAAGGGAGGAACTTAGAACTTGTAAAGCAATATTTTAATGTTGAAATGGTCTTTAACGAAGTAAGGACTTGTTTTACAAGTATGAATATGCAAAATAGTCTTGAGAAGAACATGATTCTGTAATGTAGCGTCGATCTCCAAAATAGTCTTTGCGAAATTTTCCCCTCTTTTTACAATTTGGTCGGGTTTTGGGTCTCGGGATCAAATTTCAATTTACGTGTAAATTGGAATTAAAACCCGAAACCTAAAATACACTAAGTATATTGTCTTTAAGGTTTCATATTTTGAGGAACAATTTGTATGGAAATTGCAAATTGGTTACCAAACTTGAAATCTAAAATACAAAGGGATTTTGAAACTTATGCAATTTTTAAAGATTCCTCAAAAAAATAAATTGGATAAGTTTTTCAAAGTAGGGCCTTGTAATGGTGAACGATTTTCTTAGAACATTTAACATGCTTCTATTTGATAATTTTTCCCTCTTGAGTCCAAAATAATAATGCAAGTTATCAAAATAACCCGGGGGTATTTTGGATAACAATTTAGTGACTCAATGGGGTAATCTACTTATTAGATGGAGATCGGTGGCCTTTTGGGATCCATTCGGCATGAGTCGATATATATGTACTCAAACTGAAATACTCACCCCTAAAGCCTTATGAAGTACTTTCTAAATTGTTTTATGAGAAATGCTTCCCACGATCATGAAGATATTCTAATTTCAAATTTTATGATAGTAGAAAAATGATGGAATTTTAATTTCCACCACATCTCCCGAAGAACCATGAATAAAACTTTGTTGCAACAATGAATATTTCATTACAATTTATTATAAGTTGGCTTGAATTCTATCATACTGCAACCAATCCTTTCCAATTCCCAACTCTATCTAAAACATATCTTATTTGAGAACCTCCATGAACCATTGTGCGATGGAAAGATTACATTCAAAAGAAACACAACATTGTCAAAGAACTTAGAAAAATGAAAATACACTAATGAAAACATAATGCGTTTAATAATACTTGGAGGAATTGAAAATAATATACTATAAAAGGGAGGGTATTTCCCTCAATATCAATGCTTGAGATAGATCCTATAGACAAGGATTTACTGATAGCTTCTCCATCTAATTTTGACAATTTGAAAGCATTGTTTGACTTGTATCTTGAAATCATTTAGGGGCCACTACATATTGCATCGAACTTTGAATACCTTCCTAGTTTATCATTTTCTAGGTCCCATTTTAGGATAAGATCTCCCTCATTGAAAAAATGGATTTTCTTTCTTGTCAAAACACTTCTTGATTTGAGCTTGATCTCTCTCCATTTTTGCATTGCTTGATTTCTCAATTCTTCTAGCTCCATGATCTCTATATACCTGAATTCCATGGCTTCAAACTCAAACAATTATAGCTTCTTGATAAGATCCATGCTAGTAATTCAAGAGATATCTACAAAACCATTTTGTAGGGGGCTTACTAGTTGATCTTTTGGGAGTGATTCTATCAACTCTTAAGGTTGATTTTAACATTGTATGCCAAGTCCTTTAATTCTCATCCAATGTCCTCCTTTTGATCCTCAAAAGATTTTTTTGGTTGATTCGAAATGACCATTACCTTGGGGTAATAGTTTGACGAGGTGCTCAAGTATCTGTCATATTATATAGCCGATTCATAGATCTTTATGCAAAGGAAAGATAGAGCAAGGTCAAAATGATAGTGAAAGGAACACAAAATCTACTCACAATAACTTAACAAAAGTCCAAGATGTTGTCCTCTTTTTCTTATTTCAATGTAATTGCCTCTATCAATTTGGTGAAATAGTACTTGGTTATGAGGATCCACTTATGTCCGATCTTGAGTATGAGTTGATCACTCTAATTAAATTCAATCCCCATTTCATGAATAGATCATTTGCAGAGATGGGGTGGAGTGGGAGAGCGCCTAGTCTTTATTTACTTATAAACAAGGCACATTTTTTCCATCTCGTAATCTATGCATAATTTTTTTAAAAAGGTTAGGCCAGTAATAACCATCTTTCATGACCTTGAGATTTATTACCCTTTGAGAAATGTTTCCTCCCGCTTCTCCATCATCACGAAAATCATGCAACACTTTCTCTATCTGACCATTCTTAATGCATCTAAAGATAACACCATTCACATCTTTCCTAAATAGGATTCCATCAATAAATAAAAAAGGAATGGACTAAAGTCATAAATACCTACTTTTGGATTTGCTCAAACCTTGGGGACATTGTCCTATTTGGAGAAATTTGACTACATCGTGAGTCTAACAAGTAATAGGAAAAGAAAAAAATTGATTGTTCTTGGTCATGTTGAAGCACAAGGATGCCCTCTTCATTAATATGTTGTTATGAAAAAGTTTCTCACATAACCCCTTACCTTTTACCAGCTTAGTTACTTTAATTTCAATGTCATACTCCATTACTTTGGTTATCCAAAGAACCCTTTTTCATTCGGATCGTTACTTAGAGGAAAGTAATTTACACCAACATTTAATACCATTAGGTGGATCTTGTTGTTGGATACCAAATGTTTGAACTTCTTGAAGATTCTTATGCCAAATCCAAGAATGTCTCTTAATGAACAACTATCTTATTTCATAATCTTTAAGACTTTGGATAAATAATGCATTAGGTCGTTTAAAGCCTTTTTCATTCAATTGCACCGGTATGGAATATATATTATCTTCCACCAAAAGCGTATAAAGTGAAGCATTTTGTGAAATCATGATTAATGAGAATTGGGGCTTGTGTTATTTCTTTATTTTTGAATTCAAATATTCCTTTCCCTAAAGTTCTAAATTTCAAGACCAAACTCTTCTTTAACTTGATGGAAGTGGTTTAAAAAGGTTCTAGAAAAACTTGGGATGAGCCTCTTGACAAATTTGATTCTTCCTAAGAAACTTTGAAATTTTTTCTCATGATTATGCAATGGAAATGCAAGGATGGCATTAAAATTATTTGGATCAATGGTTAATCCTTAGTAGATACAATATGGCCAAGGATATTACCTTCATTAGTTAGGAAGATGCATTTATTTGGATTGAGAGAAACTCCAAACTGCCTACACATCTAAAAAATTTCCTTATGTGGAAAATATGATCAAATTCATTCTTGGAGAACACTATGATATCATCAAGACACAAAAGAAAATTTTGATTGATCATTCCTTTGAGTTCCACATCGATTTCTCTTTTAAATTTTTCTTTTGCATTTTCGTTATAGGAATAGGTTCCCCATTTTTGGTAAAGGTCGTCTTGATTTCATCTTCCTCCTTTACCATGATCTAATTACTGATGGAGTAAACATCTAGAAGGAAAATCTTTCTTATCTGGTAACCAATTGTAAGATCTGTTCCATTGAAGGTGTTGGGAAATTATTCTTCAAATATTCCTTATTTAAATCCATCTGAAATCGACACACAATCTGATTTCTCCATTCCTTTTCCTGCAGGAATAAAATTAACAACCCAAGATGAATTCTTAATGGGAAAAATGATTATTTCCTTAATCAAAATTTTTTAATTCATTCTTCATCATGAGCTAAATATTTGGATTAAGAGGTCTTTGTTTTTGTTTAGTAGGTTGGCATTTGAATCAAACTCAATTAGTGTGCTTAGCTAAATTATGATCAAAACCTCTAAGGTCTTCATAGCTCCATGCAAAAATATCAGAAAATTTATAGAAAGGTTATACCAAAATCATCTTTTCCTTATGGAATACTTACCTTACCAATTTGGAGCATTTCACCTTCACCAACCGAGATGCGATCTTAATCTTCACCCTTAAGCTCATTATATTTTCCTTTTCTTTTCTAAATTGGTCATTGGGGTTGAAAATGGATTTTATGGTGACTAGTCCCTTAGGAAGCTTATTTTATATGAATTGAAACAACTTCATCTCCAACTATTCTTGATTTCTTGAAGAAAAATATTGCCTCTTCTTGAATAAAATTGACAATCTGTTGATCATTTTCAAACACATTCCTACTTGTATTATTTTACGGTATAACATGCCTCACCACCATATTGATATATGGTTGTATTTTGTTCCTCTTAAAATCATCATCAACATCACTTTTTTATCCAATTACAACTATGTTGTTAATGAAGTCATTATTTTTCCTTGGATAGAATGGATAATATAAGCTTAGTAACATTCTAAAATACCCCACACTCTATACTTATATGATTCTCTAATATGATTCATAATCAGTTCAATATCCCCTAATGTTTGCAATTTCTTGGTGTTCTCCTTATTTCTCATTGCAAGCCATGGATAAGGGATTCATATTTTGTTGTGTTATTAGAGAATTTAAATTGAAATTTGAAAGATGAGTAATAATTCATACCAATAGGAGACACAAAGACTACCCATCCTCTTTCCCTTGTCTTTTTCTTTATCAATAAAAAAATATTCAAATGTCATCTTCCTCCTTGATGTTTGGTCTAACAATTCTAGGAAAAGGTGAATTATCCTCATGTAAACATTAAATATTAATGTCAAATTCTTCAATATATTGATATGGGTAAAATTCATGACATTTGTTTCCCCACTCATCATGTAGAAAATAAGGAATTCCTAAAATTTTATTATCTCGCATCTTGCGAATTCAGAATATCTTCTCGATCAAAGATGGTACAATTTATATTGATGGGTATGGGAGCATAAGGCTCTATGTGGTATGTAGGAATTGGTCTAGAATTAATAGTAGCATTAGTTCCATACTTGGTTTTGAAGAACATATGAGACTAGTCGATGATAGATATCTTCAATTTTTGTAGTAGAGTCTTTGGAAATACATAGAGTAAAAGAGTGGAGGTAGATCAATTATGAATATATCCTGGGGATAGAAAAATTAGGGCATGCATGTAGCATGTATCTTACACCTTTTATAACTCCAATATTCATTGTTGTTGTCCAGAAAACTACACCATTCCCTTAGAAAAGACTCATATTTGAGACCTAGCTAGTTTGCAATCTTCTTAGACATGATAGAACCATTTACCTAAATCAATCACACAACTATGAACTAAATTATTTCCATTGATCGGGGTTACATAAAAGGGAGGAGGATTTGGATTTTTCTAATTCCTTCCTTTTGTGTATGACATTAGTGAGAAATTTTTGTCTTATTCCTTGGTTGATCACTTGGAATAGAGAGGTTGGCCATAACTACTGCAAAGATCTCTTTGTCTTGGAATTTCCAAAAATCCCACATTGACATACTCACATTGGTATTTTTCATTTGTTTAAGCATATTGAAGGCATCCGAATTATATTTTTGTTGTACCTTACTTGTGGAAACCTTTTCTTATGCTTAGGGTGATGTAAAAGGTCCTTTGGGATGGTTTTATATTCTTGACACTTGACTCATGTGATTTCTGGTACATTAGTAGATGAGTTTTAATTGGAAACCCTTTGGGAACGCAGAGTTGAAAAAGGACCTACATCTTGATTTCCCCTATTCCATAACAATTCTCTTGGATCTAGTATTAGAAGCCACATCTTTGAATAGGAGTTTGATTTATTACACAAAATTATTCCACTTGCCTATATATACAAGTGAGGTTTCACTTGATGGAATCTATTGAGTGATTATTTTTTGTTTATTTTCTTGTGTGCATGCATCTTAAGAAATATATGCATTTTCTACAATCAAATATTGGTTTAAAATTCCATTTGGACAAGTGGATTGGTTGTGAGGAAGATGACAAGGAAAAACCACTCATAATCTTGCACAAGGTTATTTTGAATGGGAACCAAAGCTTGAGATGAACTAGCCTCATTTGGGTTATATGGTTGAAATGGTCTTCGGAGGGAAATTGATTATTACTTGGAAGAGAATCTTTGAAAGGAGGATTCCATGGTTAGAATGGGGATTTTGGGTTGGTATAGAGTCTTATAAGGTTTAATATTTTGATTTTATTACCTCTTTATGGATACCAACTCATTCCAAAAAAATTGTGGTTGTTTCATCACTTATTGCCACTCGGTTGAGGTACTTGAGTAAATAGATGCTTGGCTAGAAATTTGATTTCTTGGGGTTGGAATATGAGTTAATTCAAGAGTATGATGGAGAATAGATGATTCTACATCTGTGAATATGGTCATTAATGGTCTAGGAGAAATTTCAACAACCTAAATAAGGCTATTTTATGCTCTAATAGAAATTTCATAGGCATTTAGTAAGGTTACACCTCCCATGGATTGAATCATGATAGATATATCATTATTTAAAGCTCTTAAATAGTAGAGAAAAATATAATATGGTATACATCTTACCATTTGTGGAATCTTATCGTAAGTATTCTGAAATATGATGTTAAAATTAATCATCTATTCATTGTGTACTCTTTTGGTTGTGGTCGGTTGATCTACCAAAGATAGGTGATGTGATTTCTCTTGGAAATCATTGCGAAAGGGATGTGCAAATTTCATCCAAATTGTTAATTGAAGATTGAGTATCAAACTCCTATACCCTTAAAGAGATGTCACTTTGAATGATGAGGCCAATATTCAGACTTCTACATCATCCTCGGTAAAAATATGGACTGAACAAACATTAACAAAATCTTGGATATGGTCAATGTGGGTATTATAATTTTCACCAGTGAAGAAGAAATGCCCTTAAGGGAAAAACTAGTATATTGTGTTGTGAATTGAGGGCCAAAGGAATAAAAATAATGAATATGAAAAAGGAAAATTCCTTTTCAAGAGTCATGAATTGAATGAGTCTTAAAACTCTAGAAGATAGTAAAAAGAGTCTACTAGGAGGAGGAATAGAGAGGATTTTTTTGTGGAGATGGTCATCTTTAAACTAATTTGGCTCTACTTCTTCTCCTTGGTGACAATTTCATGTAGTCAAAGGGCTCTCTAAATGTTATCCTTTGTCTTTTGTATATTATTCTCGTAAAACTAAGGCACTTTAGAATACTAAAAATAATGGATATGTAGTTGGGAGTCACCAGATGTGTCATGCGGGGCCTCGAAAGGCTGAAAATATTACCAAAAGCTCATCAACGTTCGAAAAATGGACATTAACTTCTAAAATGTCCCAGCGAGTGTGTCAAAATTTTATCAAAATAGTTTACACCCTATATATGTATATTTTCCTAACAACATAACTCTTTTATAACATTTATTTGTCTCTAAGTGTGGGACATTTTACATGAGACAAATATATAGACGAGGTTGGATCATTCTCTCTAAGACAATGAAAAATAACCTATAATCATGAAATCCAACTAAATTAAAACTAAACTATGAATTCAAATTTACCGGCGTGAGAAGAGAGAAAAGTTACAAAATAAATAAAAAGGGTGATGCACCTTTGAAATTGATAGAGGTTCAATTTTGGTCCAAGGGACATAAAACAATTTGCACATGTAAATATTTTAGTGGAAAAAGACATAATAAATCATGAAAGAATAAAACTTAATGCCAAATAATAGGGTGAAAATCATAAAAAACAATAAGTGTTTGATAGGAAAAACCATAGATAAATTGCATTAGAAGTTCTTAATCTTGATTAGAGAGAAAAGGTTCGAAAACTTATACAAAATTTAGATTTTAGATGTCTATAGGCATGAAAATGGAAAAAACACAAAGATAGAGCTCCACATTTGACATGAGAGAATCCTTTCTTTGTGCAAATGCATTTAAATTTATAGATAAAGGAGACAGAGAAATGAATTGGAGATAAAGGTCGATTTGATCTAGCCTTTACTAAAATCCATGTTTTACCTCTTGTAACATGCGAACAAAAGACATGGGTGTCATTAACCATTAATTTTAGTAGTTGAAATTGTTAGAAAATGCCTCTGTCATGTTTGGAACCGTGTCAAATGTATCCCAAAACTTGACACATTAATAAGACCGTTGGAAATGTTCTTGTGAAGCACCTTCGGAAATTCAACATATGGAAAATAAAGTTTCTTTATGGGAGAGAAATTTTCATATGACATGTGTTTGATCTTCTTCGATGTCTTTGACCTTCGAAAAGCTGAGACAAAGGGAAAATCAAGTTGCGGGAGTGGGATGAACATGACACGTAACATGCATTTGGCTTGCGATGTTCCAATGTAGAGAAGACCCAAAACCCGAAACTCGAGGATGGTAAAGTTTTGTAAGCGAAGAATAATAAATTTATAACATGTTTTTGGGTAACCATGTTACAATGCAAGAGAAACCTGTAACCCAACAAATTGATGATAGAAGTTGGGTCATGAAAATAAACTTTCAATCCCCAAAAACAAAGGGTGGAACTTGTGACTTACAAAAACATCTCTTGACTCCTAAAATGGTCTTTGAGGGGCTAGGGACTTATTTTACAAGTGCAAATATATGAAATAGTCTTGAGAAGAACTCGATTCCTACAATATAGTGTCTGATCCCTCAAGTGGTCTTTGTGCGAATTTGACCCCCTTCTTGTAACTTGGTCGGTTTCAAGTCTCGGGATCAAATTGCAATGAAAACCCAACACATGAAATACACTAAGTCGGTTGTATTTCAGGTTTCGAGAGTTGGAAGGAAAAATTTAATTCAAATTGTATATTGTTTCCCAAACCCAAAATCTGAAATACAAAGGAATTTTTTTGAATCTTAGGAAATTTTTCAGGATTTGTCAAAGGTTTTGATTTGTCTAAGTCTTTGGTAGTAAGGCCTTGGAATGGAGAAGGATTTCCTTGGAAAATTGAAATTGCTTCCATTTCTTCAATTTTCCCTGTCCAAGTCCAAAATAATAATGCAAGTTATCAAAATAACCCGGTGGGGGGAGGGTAATTTTTGATAACAATGTTAGCTTAGTAGAGTTGGTATCTTTGTCCACACAATATCCTTCATTCTAGTCTCAAACATAGAAATCCAAGGAATATTTAAGTGCTCTAAAATGCATTTAAACATCTAAGTATCATTTTTGTATGATTACAATTTGTGAGAGGCGTCCTTTAAGTATTTAATGGTTTCTGTAATTTATTTTTTATATTTCAAATTTAGATTGAGGCTTCAATTCAGATTTCTTTTAAGGTTTTGTAAATTCTAAAAATTTGAAGCATCATTTGATAATAGTTTGAATCTTGAAAATTGAAATAATATATTCCCTAACCCTAACTCTTTATTTTACAAAATTACCAAAAAAATATAAATAATAATATATCTAGTTTGTATTCATTGTATAAATTTCATTTTTGTATTTATATTCATTTGTAAATAAGATTTGAAAAAGGGTATATTTGATTCGAGTCACTAGGTTCATGAGGAAAATGATCCTTCATTGACTAAAACCCTAACTTTTTAATCAAAATATTCACTTAACTTATTTCTCTCCTATCAACACTAATGTTAATTTATTATTACTTAAGATCCATCATTTATGTGACATACATCATCACATTAATCAAAATTTATCTATGTCTTTCTTGATTTCTTTACATCCTAGCTTATCTTTTATTAGATCTTAATTATAATAGAATTTTCAATGTCTTGGTTAGATAGGAAGTTTAATATCTTAGAGCATATCTCATAATGTCTTCATATCTTATACCATGTCCTTTGTTCATAAGCCTTCCTTTTAAGATAGTCGTAACATGTTCCCTTATTATCTTAATCAAATGTTACATACATATATACACTGTGTAAACATGACTTTAGATATAATTTTGCTCTTATAAACTTCTTCTAAGATGAATTCTATTTTAAGGTACAAATTATATCACCATAAATGAGGAAAGATCTATCTTCTTTCTTACTCTTAAAGTATACTTAAACTAAAATAAAATGAAATATAGAATTTCAATTCTTCACTAAAATATATGTTCTTTATTTGGCTATTGTTATCCATTTTCACCCCTCGGGAAAAATGGAAAAACATGACCTTCCATGCAGAGAAATTAAAAGGGACCATCCATCCATGGGAGCTCACATTTCAATCTGAAATGCGGTTGCGAGGGGCTCGAAAATCAAAATGCAAGGTCAGAAAATGAATGACCAAGGAGCGTCAGAAAGGAGATTAGAGCTCGAGAGAAAATAATGGACCCCAAGCCTAAAGTTTTTAGACTTTGGGAATTCGACATTTTAGAGGCAAGGTGAAGAAAAAAAGGAAACAAGAAAATATGAATTTCGAATGTTCAAAATTTCAGACTTGAGTTTTGGAAATCTCAATGAGCACAAGAAGGTGAAAGGAGAAAAATTACAAAAAGGATAAAAATCACTGAAATCCTAAAAGTCACGAAATTTTAGACTTTTTGGTTTTGGAGTTTCGAGAGATAGGAAATGACTAGGGAAAAGATAGGAAAAATCCTGAAATATTGAAATTATGAAAGGGTTTAGATTTCATAATTCAAACTTGGTTCCAAGGATAACGCAGAGGAAATTTATGAGTTTGAAGTCTCAAGATGATTTTCCAATGAATAGTTTCAAGCGTCTAAAAGGAAAAATGTTATGAAGTCTCGAAAGTTTGAAGTCCAAAATTTTAGAATTTTGGGTTTAGAGTTTAGGCATTCATAGTTTTGGAAATTTAGAACTCCAAAATAAAAAATCACAACTAAAGTTCAAAAGGTCCGAATTCTCAAAGTCCAATATTTCGGACTTGGACTTTCGGGGTTTCGGAGTTTTCATGCGCCAAGCGGATGAACGGTAACCTAAACTCCAAAATAAAATGTCTAATTCTTGAATTACGAAAGTCTTAATTTCAGGATTTCGGAGGTTGCATGCATTTCACACTTCAAAAGAGGAAGATCGAGTAGCTCACCGTTTTTGCAAAATGACACCCACCTTTAAATGGCCATAACTTTTGACTTGGAGCTCAGTTTGTACAAGAAAGGATTGTTTGGAAATCTCACATGCTCCTCTACTCAACTAAATTTTAAAGGGTGTCACATATAATCCACCACGATGAAAATAATAGTCTTCCATTTTAGCGGGTGTCTCAAGTTTATCACCTTCCACAATAATGAAGGTATGGCTTCCTTTCTGCCCATAAGGAAAATTACAATCGAGGCATGGGTTTTGTAGTGGAACCCATCATTATCTAAGGTGAATTAAATGAATTTTAGGGTGGTTGAAGAAAGTATTTTATTTCTTCTCTCCCCACTTCTCTCTTTCTTCTTATATATTGTAAGGAGTGGAATTTTTCTAATGGTGGACAATTTGCTTTGAACCCCCTTCCTCTTTTGTTTGTAAGTGTATTTGTGGAGTTCAAACCTACCATCAAAATATAATGCAAGTTTTGCCTCTTTTCCATTATAATTCACTATATACATTTTGGAGAAATAATAAAAGTCTTTCGATCAATTTCAACCTCTCTTATATTCATTACATCTTCCGATCTCTCATTGCAATTTTGGTTACATGTGCATGGTGGTTGTATTACATTTTTAATGTGTTCAAATTCCATTTTGGTGTATCACCTCTGTTATTTTAGGTTTATTTTCATGTAATCTTCTTAACACTTTGTCTCATTGTCAAGTTAGAGTAGATTTATGAGTAGATCCTCTAAAATTCAAATGTGTGCATCAAAACAAAGGAATAGGATCTAGCCTCGATTTGGAGAGCTTTCTCAATTACAAAGTCCCAAACTTTGGGAAAATCTCCATGTTATGTAATCACACTAATAGTTTCACCCATCGAGATCACGAGACATTGAAGGGTGTTGTTCTTACGCATCAACATATACTACTTCATCAATTCAAATTATCACTTCACATATGCTACACACTAAATGGTGGTATGTTCCTAGTTCTCAATGTTTTGAGAATGAAGATGATATGATGGATCACATGATAAAAAATTATTCTAGTTCTTTACAAATCTAGGCCACATGAATAATTTCTTCCTTTTGTGACCACTCCATTACGCTAGTTAGTGGGGTTATGGGCCCATATCTACGAATCGATGTGTCATATCAATCAACATAAAATGAATTGGTGTCTTTTTTGTAAATATAACAATATTAAGTAAACTATTTGATTTATTCCTTTCTTAAGTGAGTTAGAGAATTTTGAGAAAAATAAATTCATAAGTAACACACCAACCAAGTGGCTCACGAGTTTGGATTCTAGGTGAGTTATTTCTTCATTATATAATGATCTAGTCATTGATGTAGAGGATCATAAAAACTTCAATTACTCATAAAAGGATGAAACTATTAAATTCTTTCATTAACTTTCAGGGTGTAAAACATCTTGTATTTGACTCTAGTAAGAAACTTTGGGACCATCATGAAATATTAAACCTTTAATTCATGCATGTGCCTTATTATTTAATCCCATTACAATACCTCATCATTATCATTAACCCTAGATTCAAGAAATTTGATCAAACCCCTTCTTTTGCCTTGATAACATTCACAAGTCCACTAAAATTCTTTTAATATTAAACAAAAACTTAGATTCTTGGACTTATCTAAACTTTCAAGGAATCCATTTACCTAATATAAATGATTCCACAACCAATTGAAGAATAGAATTTAATAAACTACTTAATCTTACCTTAATACCCTCAACTCTTCCCTATGAGGTTCTTAACAAATGAAATTACATCAACTCAACATCTGATGGTTTAGAGTTATCTAAAATTATCTGATGGATTCTTTTGTTCCCTTTATACTATATTGAAATTCTCCCAAAATATCTTAGACTAACTCCTTATACAATTCTTTATACATCATCTTTAGGGTTTTATTCCTAAACTTTAATAGGTTTGCATTTATGCAATTTATTTATGCATATATGCATTTTCCAAAGTTTCAAGACATCAAATTTACATATCTAAGATCCCATTAATTATATCAAGTTGCGTAGAAATTTTAAAAGACAAATTCAAAGTGAAAATAGTAGTTTCTTTGGAAAAAATCCAATCATAGTTAGGTCTTGACTATGTTTCTTGACCGTGACAACCATCATAAATATCTCAAAATTTCACCAATGGAATACAAAATATCCTTTTTAGACAACTAAAATACACCTTCATGAATGCTTCTTACCATTTCCATAGCTAAACTCCAGGATTAATGATTTTTTCATACATTTCTCTTCAAAACCCTAGAAAATATTGTGACATGACTAAGAAGATTAACTTAGCAATAAATTTTGATAAAACTCACCTCTAAACCCAAGATTTCTAACAAAGAATAATTTTCTTTATTTCACATTATTTTCTTATCATTATGATGATAAAAAACCTTACATGTGAAAAGATATTACCAAATCTTTAAAAGTATGGGAAATTTATTATTGCACATATTAGGGTTGCATTTGGAAATATTACCTTTTCATGAATCTTGTTTTACTTGATACTATAATCCACACTATTAATACTCATTATATTTTTCATCTATACCTCTTTAATTCCCTTTCAAGACACAATTATATCACCGGTGAGACAATCACTACACACATTTATAGTTTCAAGGTAAGCATTGTCTTATTTCCCATAGTTCATTAACATGCAATGAATAATATAACCATTCTCACCTGTAGACACTTAACCCATCTATATTATATATTATTCACATATAAGGCACCAAAATGCTCGATGCTTAGTCCAATACCATTGCGAAAACATGCTTACATAGTTATAGTTCTAATTTACCAAGATGAATCAACTTGGATGATTATATTGTAGGATTCACCTCTAAGCTATGCAAGGGACCTATCAAATGATTCTCCACTCCTAAGAACAAACATTTAAAAGACTTCATTCAGGGTAAAATTCTTAGAAAAAATTCTTATGAAAAACACATACATAATTTTCTCAAGCTCATACATTCCTTGCATGCATAGAATGAGGTACACCCAAATACTAATTTTCCACCATGAAGATGACACAAAAGAACACTATCATGAGATATTTAGTCTTACTCACCCTTTTATGAAGATTATACTTAGTATTTGATTGAAAACACATAAATTACATTCATGCATAGTTTTCCATGAAAAATAGAGTTTTCATATTGATTTCTTCACATTATACAAATATCCCAGTGTAAAATTGACTCATACCTTCCTCTTATTGAGGAATGATCCCATAACTAAATTGTCCTTAAAATTTATATCCTTCTCTTGTTTATTCCATACCTAACTACTTACTTGATGACTAATGTCTCACTTATTGTCCTTTGCATGGACACATAGGAATATTACATGTTTTTAATAATTTACATGGATTCTCATTAGGTCTATAACTTTTCTTAACATATTTATATTCCTTACACACTATTACCACCATATAAATTAAATTTATATCCCTTAACAATCCATAGTTGCCATTTTACATGGTTAACATTTGAATTATAATAATGGAGGGAAAACACAAAATTTAAAATTTTGAGTAACTTGACTCTTCTTACCACCTAGAATTGTATCCTAGTCTCTCCCTCATGGCTTTAAGACTCATATTCACCTTCCTTGGTTATGTAAACATGACTTAATAGGTCAAATTTTCATTTTTAGCTTCTTCCATGATGATCCTGATCATAAGTTACATCCATGTAATTTCTTGCATTACCTTGTATTTATATTCTTTGCATGGTTTCAATCTTCTTTCCATTTTTAACTTTATTTACTCATTCTTTGGCCACTTGGATCCCATAATTTCTTACTTGACCTTACATTTTCGGTGAAATGGCTTTAAAGTCTATTATGATCTTCTTCTTCTTCTATCATCATCTATTTCTTCTCATTTACTTTATCCACTTCACTGTAAAAACAAACAAAAAAGAAACAAATACGGATGGTTGTTCATGTTTTAGAATGTTTTCCACTTTCTTATAGGATTTTCTCAACACTATTTCCTCATTTTCTCATCTTAAATTAATTGTATGGTTCTTATATGCTTCACTTTTCTTATTTTCATCATCCTCATAAATGTATTTTCTTTTTTGAGACCTTTTAATAGGTTTAAAATCTCTTTATCATGCACTTATTCTTCCTCTCTTTCTTCTTTCTCTTACCTCATTTCACTATCTTTCTCTTCCTCTTCTTTTCAAAGTGCCTTCTCTTGCACTATACTTCTCATTTTCCTTCAATTTGCAAAAACATTTCTAAAGCCTCATTTAAGTCATCATCATCACCTCCTTTATTTGTATCATACCTCTCAGCTATCATCTAACTTTTATTTGGTTCACTTTCTTGTACTGTGTACATATTTGTCTAACTTTAAACAAGAATATCTTCATAGCCATTAGCATCATCATACTCCCTAGACTGATTTTTTGCATTCAACATGTCCTTAAAAAAAGTTATCTTTCAAAAACTATCTATCCTACTTTATTCATAGAAATTATAATTTTTCAATAAAAATAGATCACATACCTTGTTTAATGGGTGATATGTTTCTAATTTAACTTTATTACTCTCATCCATCCTTTGTTATCTGTCACACATAACCTCTTTGACTTCTTGTTTCTCTTCTTTTCTTGCATGCTTCATTATTTTTCTTTAGTCTTTTCTCTTCTTCTCTGATGATTTCTTTCAGATCCAACCTCTTTTTCTTCTTAACAATCTGTCTATAGGCTATTTGACTCTTTTCTTCATCAAAAATCCAATCTATATCTTTCTTTCATCATCATCTATTCTAGTTGTTTGACATCTTATCTTAATGCCTTCAATTCCTTCTCCATCCATTCTTCTTGTCTCCTTTTCTCCTCTCAATTTTTCTTATCTTCTCTGTCTTTTTCTCTCTCCTTATTTCCTATCAATTTCACCAATTCCATCACAAGTTCTTCTATTTCCATACTTGATTTTCCTTTTCACCTTTAAGCTGTCATAGTAACACAAATTCACTATGTATTGTTAGTATTCAAGAATTCCAATTTAATTCAAATCAAAAATCCTAAATCTAATACCAATTGATGCGAGAGGATCATAACAAATTTATACAACTCTTAAAACAATATCAAACTATTCAATTCTTTCATTAACATTTAGGTGTACAATAACTTGTATTTGACTCTATAAAGCAACTCTGGCACCTTCATGCACTCTTAATCCTTTAATTCATGCATTTAAATTGTTCTTTCATCCCATTAGAAGACTTTATCATCCTCATTAACCCTAGATTAAAGAAACTTGATCAATCTCATTCATTTTCCTTGATAACATTCATAATTCCAATGAAGTTCTTGCAATCTTAAACAAACACTTGGATTATTTGACTTATATGAAATTTCAAGAAATCCATTTATCTAATAAAAATGAGTCGGTAACAAACTAAAGCATATAATTTGATCAAATCCTTACTCTTACGTTAATACCCTCAAATACGCCCTTAGAGGTTTTATAAGACATGATCTTACATCAACTCACCATCTGAGCATTTAAATTTATATAATGTTATATTTTCTTGCTTTTTCCCTTTATACTATCTTCACTCCCAAATATATAAGACTAACTCCTTATACAATTCCTATACATCACCTTTAAGGTTTTGTTTCCTAAACCTTACTAGGTTTGCATTTATACACTGTCATCATGGATATATGCTTTATAGGAAGTTTCAAGACATATAAAATTCACATATCTAAGCTTCTGATTAATGCTATCAAGTTTTCATAAAGTTTTAAAGAAAAATTCCAAGTGAAAATAGTACTTTCTTTGTAAAACTCCACTCACCGATTAGGTCTTGAGTGTGACAGTCTCTCTGTCACAAAGATCTTGAAATTTCACCAATGGAATATGAAATTTCCTTTTGAAAAAAATACAACACACCTCAAAAATCGATTCTTACCTTTTCCATAAATGAACTCTAGGATTAAGGGTTTTTACCAACATTTCTCTTAAAACCCTAGCAAAAAAGTCGTGGTCGAAGATGATTAACTTAGCAAAAATCTTAACAAAACTCACCTCTAAACCGAAAATTTATCACAAAGCATTGTTGTAATATATTTCACATTATTTTCTTATCAATATTATAATCACAAACCCATTACATGTGAAATAGATATTACCAACTCTTTACCAATCTAGAAAAGTTTGTTATTACACATATCGGGGTTACATTTGGAAAGATTACTTTTTCATAAAGATTATTTTACTTATAATATACTCCAATACTAATACTCGTTAGATTTTATAATCTATACCTCTTAATTCCATTTAAAGACACAAATATACGATTGGTAAGACAATCACTACCTCTACATTATAGTTTGAAGGTAAGCCTGTCTTATTTCACATAGTCCATTAACATGTAATGAATAACATCACGCTTCTCACCCTATATACACTTCACCCATATATATTATATACTTATTCAAATATAAGGAATTAAAATTCTAAGGCTTATACTATTACCATTGCAAAAACATACATGTACAATCATAGTTCTAGTTTACCAAGATGACTCAACTTGGAAGATTATTTTATAGGATTCAACCTCTAAGATATGCAAGGTGACCTATCGTATGCTTCTCCACTTCTAAGCACGTATTCCAAACTTAAAATAATTCATTCAAGTAAATTTTTAGTAAGAAATCCTTATGAAAAACAAATACATAGCTTTCTCAATCTCATACATTCCTTTGCATGCAAAAATGAAGTACATCCAAATACCAACTCTACATCTTGTAGATGGCATACAAGCACACTATCATGAGATATTTAGACTTAATCATAAATTTATGAAGATTCAACTTAGTAATTCAAGGAAAACCTAGAAACTATACTCATAAAAAGTCTTTTGTGAGCAAAAAGATTTTTCATATTGATTTCTTCACATTATACCAATATCCTAGGTGTAGAATTTACTCCTACCTTCCTCTTCTCGAGGAATGTTGGCCTCTTTTTCTTACTTCAATGTAATTTCCTCTATGCATTTGGTGAAATATTACTTGGTTATGAGGATCCAGTCATGTCCCGATCTTGAATATGAGTTGATCATTGTAATTAAATTCAATCCCCATTTCAAGAATAGATTAATTTGCGGTGAAGGGTGGAGTGGAAGAGTGTCTAGTATTTCTTTACTTATAAACAAGGAACATTTTTTAACTCTCTTAATCTATGCATAATGTTTAAAAAGGTTAGGCCAAGTAATAACCATCTTTCATGACCACGAGATTTATTACCCTTTGAGAAATGTTCCATCTCTACTTCTCTGTCAGTGAAATTCATGCAACACTTTCTCTATCTAATCATTCTTAATGCATATAATGATAACACCATTCACATATTTCCTAAATAGGATTATATCAATAAATAAAAAGTTAATGGACTAAAGTCATAAATACCTCCTTTTGGATTCGCTCAAACCTTGGGGAATTTAGCTATTTGGAGAAAGTTGACTACATCATGAGTCCAACAAGTAATAGGAAAAGAAAAATGTATTGTTCTTGGTCACGTTGAAGCACGAGGATGCCCTCTTCATCAATATGTTGTTATGAAACAAGTTTCTCACATAACCCATTACCTTTTACCAGCTTAGTTTCTTTAATTTCAATTTCATAATCCATTACTTTGGTTATCCAAAGAACCTTTTTTCATTAAGATCGTTACTTAGAGGAAAGTAACTTACGCTAGCATTTAATACCATTAGGTGGATCTTATTGTTGGATACCAAATGTTTGAATTTCTTCAAGATTTGTATGCCAGCCAAAGAATGTCTCTTAATGAATTAATATATTATTTCATAATATTTAAGAATTTGGATAAATAATGTAGTAGGCTGTTTAAAGCCTTTTCATTCAATTGCACCAATATGGAATATACTTTATCTATCTTCCACTAAAAGCATACAAAGTGAACCATTTTGTAAAATCAAGATTAATGAGAATTTGGGCTTGTGTTACTTTTTTAATTATGAACTCAAAGATTCCTTTCCCTAAAGTTATAAATTTCAAGACCAAACTCTTCTTTAGCATCAATGGAAGTGGTTTAAAAGGTTCTACGAAACTTGGGATGAGCCTCTTGAAAAATTTGATTCTTCCTAAGAAAATTTGAAATTTTTCTTGTGATTATGGAATGGAAATGCAAGGATGGCATTAAAAATATTTGGATCAATGGTTAATCCTTCGGTAGATACAATATGGCCAAGGATATTACCTTCACGAGTTAGGAAGATGCATTTATTTTGATTGAGAGAAACTCCAAATTGCCTACACATCTAAAATTTTTTTCTTAGGTGGAAAATATGATCAAATTCATTCTTGGAGGAAACTATGATATCATCAAGACACAAAAGAACAATTTTATTGAACATTCCTTTGAATTCCACATCGATTTCTCTTTTAAATTTTTCTTTTACATTTTCATGTAGGAATAGGTTCCCCATTTTTGGTAAAGGTCATCTTGATTTCGTCTTCCTCGTTTACCATGATAGTATTATAGATGGAGTAACCATCTAGAAGGAAAAACTTTATGATCCGGTAACCAATTGTACAATTTGTTCCATTGAAGGCATTGGGAAATTATTCTTCAAAGATTCCTTATTTAAATCCTATGATCGACACACATTCTGATTTCTCATTCCTTTTCCTACATTGGAATAAAATTAGCAACCCAAGATGAATTCTTAATGGGAAAAATTATTATTTCCTTAATCAACATTTTCAATTCCATCTTCATCATGGGCTCAATATTTGGATTAATAGGTCTTTGTTTTTGTCTAATAGGCTTGGCATTTGAATCCAACTCAATAGTGTGCTGAGCTAAATTAGGATCAAAACCTCTAAGGTCTTCATAGCTCCATGCAAAAATATCAGAAAATTTATAGAAAGGTTATGCCAAAAATCAACTTTTTCTTGTGAATTCTTATTTTACCAATTTGGAGCATTTCACCTTCACTAACTGAGATGGGTTCTTAATCTTCACCCTTAAGCTTATATTTTACTTTTCTTTTCGAAATTGGTCATTGTGGTTGAAAATTGATTTTAATGTGACTAGTCCCTTTGGAAGCTTATTTTATATGAGTTGAACAACTTGGTCTCCATATTACTTCTCCAACTTATCTTGATTTCTTGAAGAAAAATAAGCCTCTTCTTGAATAAAATTGACAATCTATTGATCATTTTCAAAACTTCCCTATTTTATTATTTTCTACGGTATAACATGCCTCACCACCATATTGATATACGGTTGTATTTTGTTCCCCTTCAAATTGTCATCAACATAATTTTTTATCTAATTGCATCTAGCTTGCCAATGAAGTCATTATTTTTCCTTGAGATCAAATGGATATTAAAGGCTTAGTAACATTCTAAAATACACCACACTCTGTGCTTATAAGATTTTATAAAGTCATTATAGGAACCATTTTATCCTATAATATGATTCACAATCACTTCACTATCCCCAAATGTTTGCAATTTCTTGGTGTTCCTCTTTATTTCTCATTGCAAGCCATGGATAAAGGGATTCATATTCTTGTTGAGCTATTGGATAATTTAAATTGAAATTTGAAAGAGGAGTAATAATTCATACAAGTAGGAGACACAAAGACTACCCTCCTACTATTCCTTGTCTTTTTCTTTATCCATAAAAATAATTTTTCAAATTTCATCTTCCTCCTTGATGTTTGGTCTAACAATTATAGGAAAAGGTTAATTATCCTCATGGAAACATTAAATACCAATGTCAACTTCTTCAATCTATTGATATGGGTCAGATTCATGACATTCGTTTCCCCACTCATCATGTAGAAAATAAGGAATGCATAAAATTTTATCATCTACATCTTGGGAATTTGGAATATATTCTTGATCAAAGATGGTACAATTTATATTGATGGGTATGGGAGCATAAGGCTCTATGTGGTATGTAGGAATTGGTTAAGAATCGATAGTAGTGTTAGTTCCATACTTGGATTTGAAGAACATATGAGACCGAGTTAGATGATAGATATTGTCCAATTTTGGTAGTAGAGTCTTTGGAAATACATAGAACAAAGAGTGGAGGTAGATGGATTATGAATATATCCTAGGGGATAGAAAAATTAGGGCATGTGTGTATCGTGCTGGATTAGATGTTTTATAACTCCAACAATCCTCGTTGTTGTCCCCACAAAACTGCACCATTCCCTTAGAAAGAGACTCATATTTGAGACATAGCTAGTCTCCAGTCTTCTTAGACATGCAAGAACTGATTTCCCTAAATCAACCACACAACTATGAACTAAATTATTTCCATTGATCGAGTGTTACATAGGGAGGAGGATTTATATTTTTCTAATTCCTTCGGTGTATGACATTAGTGAGAACAAAATTTTCTTATTCCTTGGGTGGATCACCTGAAATAAAGAAGTTGGCCATAACTACTTACAAGAGATCTCTTTGTCCTTGAATTGCCAAAGAATCCCACATTGACATAATCACATTTTTATTTTTCATTTGTTCAGGATATTGAAGGCATATGAATTATACTTTTTGTACCTTACTTGTGGAAACCTTTTCTTATTCTTGGGGTGATGTAGAAGGTCCTTTGGGATGGTTTTATATTCTTGACACCTGACTCATGTGATTTCCTTGTACATTAGTAGATTAGTTTGAATTGAAACCCCTTGGGGTTTTAATGCGAGTTAAAAGGACCTACATCTTGATTTCCCCTATTCCATAGCTATTCTCTTGTATCTAGTATTGGAAGCCACACCTAAATAGGAGATTGATTTATTGTACAAAATTATTCCACTTGGCTATTTACAAGTGAGGTTTCACTTGATGGAATCTATTGAGTGATTATTTGTTGCTGATTTTCTTTTGTGGGTGCATCTTAAGAAATATATGCTTTTTCTACCATCAAATCTTGGTTTAAAATTCCATTTGGACAAGTTCATTAGTTACGAGGAAGATTACAAGGGAAACACCACTCATAATATTGCACAAGGTTATTTTGAATGGGAACCAAAGATTGAGATGAACTAGCCACATTTGGGTTATATGGTTGAAATGGTCTTCCATAGGAAATTGATTATGACTTGGAAGAGAATCTTTGAAAGGAGGATTCCATGGTTAGAATGGGGGATTTTTGGGTTTGTATGGAGTCTTATAAGGTTTAATACTTTGATCTTATTACCTCTTTATGGATACCAACTAATTCCAAAAAAATTGTGGTTGTTTCATTACTTATTGCCACTCGGTTGAGGTACATGACTAAATAGATGTTTGGCTAGAAATTTGATTTCTTGGGGTTGGAATAGGATCTAATTCATGAGTATGATGGGGAATAGATGATTCTATGTCTATGAATATGTTCATTAGAGGTCTAGGAGAAATTTCAACAACCTAAATAGGGTTATTTTATGCTCTAATAGAAATTTCATAGGCATTTAGTAAGGTTGCACCTCCCATGGATTGAATCATGACAGATATATCACTATTTAAAGCTCTTAAATATTAGAGAAAACTATATTGTGGTATACGCCTTATAATTTGTGGAATTGTATCTCAAGTATTATGAAATATGATGTTAAAATTAATCATCTATTCATTGTGTACTCTTTTTATTATGGTCGGTTGATCTACCAGGGCGGGTGACGTGATTTCTCTTTGAAATGATTAGAAAGGGATGTTCAAATTTCGTCCAAATTATTAATTTAAGTTGGTATCAAAATCCTATACCCTTAAAGAGATGTCACTTTTAATGATGAGGCAAATATTCAAACTTCTACGTCATCCTCGATAAAAATATGGACTTAACAAACATTAGCAAAATCTTGGATATGGTCAAATTTGGGTATTATGAATTTCACCGGTGAAGAGGAGAATGCTTTTACGGAAAAACTAGTATATCATGTTTTTAATTGAGGGACAAAGGAATACAAATAATGAATATGAAAAAGGAAAATTCCTTTGAAGAGTCATGAATGGAATGGGTTTGAAAACTATAGAAGATAGTAAAAAGAGTCTCTTTGGGAGGATGAATAGAGAGGATTTTTTTTGGTGGAGATGGTCATCTTTGAACTAATTTGGCTCTACTTCTTCTCCTTGGTGACAATTTCAAATAGTGAAAGGGCTCTCTAAATGTTATCCTTTGTCTTGTATATATTATTCTCATAAAACTAAGGCATTAGGCTTGCTGAAAACAATGGATATGTAGTTGGGAGTAACTAGATGTGTCGTGCGGGGGCCTCCAAAGGCTAAAAATATTAGCAAGAGCTCATCGGCCTTCAAAAATGGAGAGATTAACTTCTAAAATGTCCTACCGAGTGTGTCAAAGCTGTTATAAAAACATTTAACACCCTATATATGTATATTTTCCTAACAACATAACTCTTTTGTAAAATGTATTTATCTCTAAGTGTGGGACATTGTACATGAGACAAATATATAGAGGAGGTTTGTTAATTCTCTCGAAGACAATGAAAAATAACCTATAATCATGAAATCCAACTAAATTAAAACTAAACTATGAATTCACATGGACCAAAGATGAGAAGAGAGAAAAGTTACAAAATAAATAAAAGGGGTGATGCACTTGAAATTGATAGAGGGTTCAATTCTAGTGCAAGGGACATAAAATAGATGCACATGTAAATATTTTAAGGAAAAAAGAGATTATAAATCATGAAAGAATAAAACTTAATACCAAATAAGAGGGTGAAAATCCATAACAAACAATAAGTGTTTGATAGGAAAAAACCACGAGATAAATTTCATTAGAAATTCTTAATCCTAATTACAGGGAAAAGGTTCGAAATCCTATAAACAATTTAGATTATAGAGGTCTACATGCATGAAAATGGAAAAAACCCAAAGATAGAGCTCCAAATTTGACATAAGAGAATTCTTTCTTTGTGCAAATGCATTTACATTTATAGATAAAGGGAGATAGAGAAAATGAAGGGGAGATAAAGGTTTGATTTGATCTGGACTTTATTGAAAATCCTTGTTTTACCTCTGTAACATGTGAACAAAAGACATGGGTGTCATTAAGCATTAAGTTCGGTAGTTGAATTTTGTAGACCATGCCTCATCAGATTTGGAGCTGTGTCAAATGTATCCCAAAACCTAACACATTCATAAGACCTTCATAAATGTTCTTGTGAAGCACCTTGCAAATTCCAACATATGGAAAATAAAGTTTCTTTATGGGAGAGAAATTGTCATATGACATGTCTTTGACCTTCTTTGATGTCATTGACCTCCAAAAAAACTAACACAATGGGAAAATCAAGTTGCGAGGAGTGGGATGAACATGACACATAACATGCATTTGTCTTACTGATGTTACGATTTAGAGAAGACCCAAAACCCAAAACTCGAGGATGGTGAAGTTTTGTAAATGTAGAACAAGAAATATATAACATGTTTTGGGTAACCATGTTCCAATGTAAGAGAAACCTCTAACCCATAAAATTGATGATAGAATTTGGGTCATGAAAATAAACTTTCTATCCCCCAAAAAGGGTGGAACTTGTGATTTAGAAAAAATCTCGACTCCCGAAAAGGTCTTCGACAGGGTAGGGACTTATTTTACAAGTGCAAATATATGAAATAGTTTTGAGTAGAACTCGATTCCTACAATACGAGTGTCGATCCTCGGATGGTCTTTGGTAGAATTTGACCCCCTTATTACATGACTTGGTCAGTTTCAAGTCTCGGGATCAAATTGCAATTGAAAACCCAAAACATGAAATACACTAAATCTTTGCATTTCGGGTTTGAGTTTAAGGAACAATTTTAATTCAAATTGTATATTGTTTCCCCCAAACCCGAAATCTAAAATACAAAGGAATTTTTTTGAATCTTAAGAAAATTTTCAAGATTTGTCAAAAGTTAATTTTTGGCTAAGTATTTGGCAAAAGGCCTTGGAATGGAGGAGTTCCTTGGAACATTGAAATTGCTTCCATTTCATCAATTTTCGCTCTCCAAGTCCAAAATAATAATGGAAGTTATCAAAATAATCCGGTTGGGGCGGAGGGTAATTTTGATAACAATGTTAGATTAGTAGAGTTGGTATCTTTGTCCACACAATATCCTTCATTCTAGTCTCAAACATAGAAATCCAAGGAATATTTAAGTGCTCTAAAATACATTTAATCATCTAAGTATCATTTTTGTATGACTACAATTAGTGAGAGGAGTTCTTTAAGTATTTAATTGTTTTTAATTTATTTTATTGTTGATTAGTGAGAGTAATTTATTTTAATATTTTAAAATTAGATTGAGGATTTAATTCAGATTTCTTTTAAGGTTTGTAAATTCTAAAAAAGAGGAAGATCAATAGCTCACCGTTTTTGCAAAATGACACCACTGACGTTTAAATGGCCATAACTTTTGACTGGGATCTCATATTTGTAGAAGAAAGTATTGTTTTAAAGCTCACATGGTCCTCTATTGAACTACATTTTAGAGGGTGTCACATACAATCCACCATGACAAAAATAAGAGTCTGTCGGAGTTTAGTGTGTGTCCCAGTTTCTCACCTTCCACAATAATTAAGGTATTAGCTTCCTTTCTTGCCCAACAAGGAAAAGTAAAATGAGGCATGGGTTTTGTAGTGGAACCCATCATTATCTTAGGAAAATTCAATGAATTTTAGGGTGGTTGAAGATACCATGTGATTTTTTCTCTCCCCATTTCTCTCATTCTTCTTATATATTGTAAGGAGTGGTATTTTTCTAATCTTGGAAAATTTGAATTTTTACCCCCTTCCTCTTTTGTCAGCAAGTGTATTTGTGGAGTTCAAACCTACCATCAAAGCTGTAATGTAAGTTTGTACTTCTTGGCCATTGTAATGTAGTGTATCAATTTACGGAGAAATAATAAAAGTATTTCAATGAATTTCAACCCTCTCTTATATTCATTGCATCTTCCCGATCTCTCACTGCAATCACAGTTACACGGGCATGGTGGTTGTATTACATTTTTAATGGTCTTCAAAATTCCTTTTGGCATATCACCTCTGTTATTTTAGGTTTATTTTCTTGTAATTTTTTTAACCCTATCGATTGGCAAGTTAGAGTAGATTTTTAGTAGATTGTCTATAATTCAAATGTTTGCATATGAACAAAGGAATAGGATCCAACCTTGATATGGAGAGCTTTATCAATTGAAAAGTCCCACACTTTGGGAAAAACTCCATGTTATGCAATCACGGTGATAGTTTCAGCCCATTGAGATGTAGACATTCGGGGGTATTATTGTTATCCATCAACATATACTACTTCATCAATTCAAATCCTCACTTCACATATGCTACATACTAAATGGTGGTATGTTCCCATTTTTCAGTGTTTTGAGCATGAAGATGGTATGATGGATCACATGATAAAAATTGTTCTTGTTCTTTACAAATCTAGGCCACATGAATAGTTTCTTCATTTTGTAGTGACCACTCCATTATGCTAGTTAGTGGGGTTATGGGCCCATATCTAAGAATCAATGTGTCATATCAATCGACATAAAATGAATTGGCGTATTTTGTTGTAAGCCAACAATTTTGAGTTAAGCTGTTGGATTTATTCCTTTCTTAAGTGAGTTAGAGAATTTTGAAAAAAAAAAATCTCATACGTAACTCACCAACCAAGTGGGTCACATTTTGGATTCTAGGTGAGTTATTTCATCATTAAATAATGAGCTAGGTCATTGATGTAGAGGATCATAAAAACTTCAACTACTCATAAACAAAGATGAAACTATTCAATTCTTTCATTAACTTTAAGGTTTACAATATCTTGTATTTGACTCTAGTAAGAAACTTTGGGACCTTCATTAACTCGGAAACCTTTAATTCATGCATGTACCTTATTACTTAATCCCATTACAAGACGCGTCATCATTATCATTAACCCTAGATTCAAGAAACTTGATCAAACCCCTTCTTTTCCTTGATAACATTCACAAGTCCACTAAAATTCTTGTAATATTAAACAAAAAATTGGATTCTTGGACTTAACTAAACTTTCAAGCAATCCATTTACATAAAATCAATGATTCCACAGCCAATTGAAGCATATAATTTAATCAAGTCCTTAATCTTACCTTAATACCCTCAACTCCACCCTATGAGGTTCTTAAGAAATGAAATTGCATCAACTCAATATCTAAGGGTTTAGAGTTATCTAAAATTATCTGATGGATTATTTTGTTCCCTTTATATTATATTTGAATTCTCCCAAATATATTAGACTAACTCCTTATACAATTCTCTATACATCACCTTTAGTGTTTTACTTCCTAAACTTTAATAGATTTGCATTTATGAACTGTTATGGATATATGCATTTTCCAGAAGTTTCAAGACAACAAGTTGACATATCTAAGCTCCCATTAATTCTATAAAGTTGTGTAGAAAGTGTAAAGTATAAATTCCAAATTCCAATCACAGTTAGGTCTTGACTATGTTTCTTGACCATGTAACAGTCTACCATCACAAATATCTCAAAATTTTACCAATGGAATACAAAATATCCTTTTTATACAACTAAAATACACCTTCATGAATTCTTCTTACGATTTCCATAGCTAAACTCCAAGGTTAATGATTTTTGCATACATTTCTCTTCAAAACCCTAGAAAATATTGTGACATGACTAAGAAGATTAACTTAACAATAACTTTTAATAAAACTCACCTCTCAACCCAAGATTTCTTAAAAAGAACAATTGTCCTTTATTTCACATTATTTTATTATCATTATGATGATAATAAAACCCTTACATGTGAAAAAATATTACCAAATCTTTACCAATAGGGGAAAGTCTATTATTGCACATCCTAGGGTTGCATTTTCTTATATTAACTTTTCATGAATCTTGTTTTATTGATACTATAATCCACACTATTAATACTCATTAAAAAAATTTCATCTATACCTTTTAATTCCCTTTCAAGACACAATTATATCGCTAGTAAGACAATCACTACACACATTTATAGTTTCAAGGCAAACACGGTCTCATTTCCCATAGTTCATTAACAAACAATGAATAATATAACCATTCTCACCTTGAAGACACTTAACAAATCTATATTATATAATTATTCACAAATAAGGCACCCAATTGCTAAGGCTTTGTCCAATACCATTGCAAAGTTGGCTTACATAGTTATAATTCTAGTTTACCAAGATGACTCAACTTGGAAGATTATATTGTCGGATTCAAACTCTAAGATATGTAAGGTGACCTATCAAATGATTCTCCACTCTTGAGAACAAACATTTAAAATACTTCATTCAAGTTAGACTCTTAGCAAGAAATTCTTATGCAAAACACATACACAATTTTCTCAATCTCATACATTCCTTTGCATGCATACAATGAGGTATGCCCAAATACTAGTTCTCCACCTTGAAGATGACACAAAAGAACACTATCATGAGATATTTAGGCTTATTCACCATTTTATGAAGATTCTACTTAGTATTTCAATGAAAACATATAAATTATAGTCATGAAAAGTTTTCCATGAACAAGAATAGAGTTTTCATATTGATTTCTTCAAATTATACCAATAACCCAGGATATAAAATTGACTCATCCATTCCTCTTATCGAGGAATGATCCCCATAACTGAATTCTTCTTCAAATTTGTATCATTCTCTTCTTTATTCCATACTCTAACTACCTACTTGATTACTAATGTCTCACTTATTGTCCTTTACATGAACACATAGCTATATTACATGTTTTTAATCATTTACATGGATTCTTAGTAGCTCTATAACTTTTCTTAACATATTTATATTCCTTACACACTATTACCAAAATCTAAATAAAAATTTGATCCCTTAACAATCCATAGTTTTCATTTTACATGGTTAAAATTTGAATTATAATAATGGAGATAAAACAAAAAAGTTAAACTTTTCATAACTTGCCTCTTCTTACCACCTAGAATTGTATCCTAGTCTCTTCCGCATGGATTTAAGACACATATTCACCTTCCTTGGTTATGTAAACATGACTTAATAGGTCAAATTTTCATTTTTAGCTTCTTCCCGTGATGATCCTACATCATACTCCCAAGGAGGAGTAAATTACATCCATGTAATTTCTTGCATTACCTTGTATTTATATTCTTTGCATGGTTTCAGTCTTCTTTCAATTTTTTCACTTTATTTACTCATTCCTTGGCCACTTGGATCCCATACTTTCTTATTTGATGTTGCATTTTGGTGAAATGGCTTCCATCTATTATGAGCTTCTTCTTCTTCATCATCATCTGTTTCATCTCCTTTACTTTATCGTGTCACCTATAAAACAAAACACAAAAGAAACAAATATGCATGGTTGTTCATGTTTTAGAATGTTTTCCACTTTCTTATAGCATTTTCTCAACAATATTTCATCATTTTCTCATCTTAAATTAATTGTATGCTTCTTATATGCTTCCCTTTTCTTGTTTTCATCGGCATCATAACCGTATTTTTCTTTTTTAAGACCTTTTAATAGGTTTAAAATCTCTTCATCATGAGCTTATTCTTCTACTCTTTCTTCTTTCTCTTACCTCATTTCACTATCTTTCTCTTCCTCTTCTTTTCAAAGTTCCTTTTCTTGCACTATACTTCTCCTTTTTCCTTCAATTTACAATTTTTTTCTAAAGTCTCATTTAAGTTAGCATCATCACCTCATTTATTTGTATCATACCTCTCAGCTATCATCTCACTTTTATTTGGTTAACTTTTTGTACTGTTTACCTATTTGTCTAACTTTAAACAAGAATCTATTCATAGCCATTAGCATCATCATACTCCCTAGACTGATTTTCTTGCATTCAGCATGTCCTTAAAAAAATATTTGTCATTCAAAAGACTATCTATCCTACTTTATTCATAGAAATTATCATTTTTCAATAAAAATACATCACATACCTTGTTTAAGGGGTCATATGTTTCTAATTTAAATTTATTAGTCTCATCCATCCTTTCTTATTCGTCACACATAACCTCTTGAAACTCTTCTTTCTCTTCTTTTCTTGCATGCTTAATTTTTTTCTTTAGTCTTATCTTTTCTTCTCTAATGATTTCTTTCGGATCAACCTCTTTTTCTTCTTAAACATCTGCTCTATAGGCTATTTGACTCTTTTCTCCATCAAAAAATCCAATCTATATCTTTCTTTCATCATCATCTATTCTAGTTGCTTGACATCTTATCTTAATGCCTTCAATTCCTTCTCCATCCATTCTTCTTGTCTCCTTTTCTCCTCTCACTTTTTCTCGATCTTCTCTGTCTTTATTTCTCTCCCCTTATTTCCTATCAATTTCACCAATTCCATCACAAGTTCTTCTCTTTCAATACTTGATTTTTTGTTTTCACCTTATAATGTCATAGTGACACAACTTGACAATGTATTGTTAGGAATGAATAATTCCAATTTCATTCAAATCAAAAATCCTAGATCTGATACCAATTGATGCAAAGGATCATAACAAATTTATATAACTCTTAAAATAATATCAAACTATTCAATTCTTTCATTCACATTTAGGTGTACAATAGTTTGAATTTTACTCTATAAAACAACTTTGGCACCTTCATTCACTCCTAAACCTTTAATTCATCTATTTAACTTGTTCTTGTTGTCAAAATTTCACCCCCCCAGGGTAAATTTCGATAACATGTATCAGAGTTTTGCAGTTCCAAGCATGTAGATTGATCCAGGAAAAATCGTGAAAATTGGCTAAGTCCTGCTCAAGGTCGCCTTTGGGACAATTGGAACAGAGGGACGTGAAGGGCGCGAATCGGCCGGTTCACCCGAAACAGAGAATTTTCGCAAAGGAACAATCGGGCCGCGAGGGCGTGAAGGGCGCGAAAAGGCGAAGCGGTGAAGCAAGGGAAGCCCATTTCGGGCGGTTCGGAAGAATTTGTCCCAAGCAGCAAAGGGACATCTGGGACAAATGGACGCGAAAGACGCGAACCGGCCGGTTCGGCCGGAACGGGAAACTTTCACCTTTGGGACATCGGGCGCGAGGGACGCGAGGGGACATGGATAGCGAAAAAAGCCGAGAGCCAATCAGTTGCGCCACGTGTCATCGGCGAGATAAGGGACAAGGAAGCCCATTTCGGGCGGATCGGAGGTTTGTCCCAAAACAACATTGGGACATCCTAGACAAAAAGACGCGAAGGGCACGAAAGAAAGCGGCGAGGCCCGCGGACCAATCAAATCATGACACGTGTCACAAGAGGAAAAGGTCAAAAAGTCAAAGGGTGAGTTTTGAAGGGTCGGCCAGAACCAATGGGATAGTGCCACATGTCCAGGCTTTAGGGCCCACAAGAGAAATTTCAAAGGAAAGCCCACGAAAGGTGGAGGAGAGAGAATTATTCAATGAATCGAGCACACCACGTGTCGTCCAAGTGGTGAAGCGCGGAAAATATTTCAAAATCCGTTTTGGTACATTCCATGTGCCTAAATCTTCAGATCATCATATCTTTTGATCCAGAGCTCGGATTTGCACGTTCTTTATATCAACGAAAGCTGTTGAAATTCTCTACATGATTTTGGGATCAATCTTGCATTTTGGTGTAGTCTAGAGAGAGAAAGTTAAGAAATGGCTCTGATGCATGGTAATGCCAGAAGTGATGCTTCAACAACCAACTTTAATGCAGCAGATAGCCCGCCGTTTTGCCAGGATCCGCCACTTCTACCATAATGAGATGATTTAAAATGTGACCTAGAAGTGGTTGTGGTAGTTTCGAATTTCCTCTCTTCCCTCTCTCTTTCTTCCTATATATTGTATAGAGGGGCTTCTTTCAAAGGGGGACATAACAAGTTGTTCATCTTTTCTGCTCTGCCCTCCCTTCTTTTCTTCTCTAGGGTTGAAAATGGAGCTCGAACCTCCTCCCTTCTCTATAATGGCGTTTTTGCCTTTTACTAATGAAATGATGTTCTGTGCAAACTTCTGGAGCAACAAAAAACGTGTTTTGTGATGCATCTGTCCATCCTTGCTCGTTCTTCACTTGTTTTCCTCTTGCCTCTCTTCATTGCAGGTATTTGTGCATGTTTGAATGTTCATTGCAGGTCTGGAGCTGTGTTCATGGAGTTTTGGGACATTTTCTATGTGAAATCTATCCTTGGGCCTGTGATGCATCTGTCCATCCTTCCCATTGCTCACCTCTCTTTGTCCCATGGCAGTTTTGATAGAGGTTCAACATTCTCCTTCTCTGGTGTATCACCGTTTTAGTGTAGGATTTTGCTATTTTTCCCTTCTCTCTCTCTCTCTGTCTCCTTGGCATGGTTAGATTAGGATTAGATTAGCTTGCACTGCTGGGAATAGCTTGTGGCGGGTAGTTTAGGAGCGGGAACCAGCCTTCTCTGGAGATTCCTTTCTCATTTCTGGGTCCCACACACTGAGAAAGGATTCAATGTTGTGCAATCACACTAGATGCACAGTGATCAACCTAGAGTCTTGATCTGCATCCAAGGGTCTTTGATTTTGCATCAAGCAGTTTTGGCATGCCCAGTGGGACCTTAGAGGTCTTCCACTTCATCTTTTGCAGGTTGGTGTGTTCCTGTGAAGATTTTAGCCTTTGGAGGCACTTGCAAACACATCTGGCGACTCCATCTGATCAGCAACCCATTTCTAAAGTTGCAGACCTATTTTCCATCCATTCCCATTCATCCTTCTTTCCATCTCTTTCATTCTTTCCCATTCCATGAGGTTGTGCAATCATGACTTCATTTCCATCATGGAATTCACATCAACAACAGCAGTATATTCCACCTCCAACATGTTTTACAAATCCTCCAAATCAACATTTTGAGCAGATTCAAGATCAGTATGCATACCCATATGAGCAGCAGTGCCAAAGTCAGTTTGGCTATGGAGCCTTCCAAGAGCAAGAGTATGCATACAATGAAGACCATCAGATCCAAGATGTTGGTGCATTGGAGAAAATCCAAAAGATGGAGGCAAAGATGGTGCGATCCAAGCAACGGCTCGGATGAGAGCTTTGGGGTGGTTGCGGGACTCCTTGTCCATGGGAGGCCCTTTTCCAAGACACTTCAGCCCTCAAGAAGCTGGACTTCATGATAAAGATGCTGCCCCAACTTGCCAAATGGACGGTAGAAAATAGAGGCCTATACATTCGGTGTTGAACAACCTTGTCAATGGGTAAGTTCTACACCATCATTTGGTTTTCTCTTCCCATTACTCAAGCGACATCATCTCATTTGGACTTGCAAATTTTAAACTCTCCATCTGCTGTCCCAAATGTTGATCCCATGTCTCCACCTCTCAGTCTTCCACCACACCTCAATTCTTCTTTCCTTTTTCCTTCCAAACAGTCATCCTCTCCACAAGAGCTAAAAGAAATCCCCCCTCCTCTAAAGAAACAAGAGATTTCATCTCCTTTACCACCACAAAAAATTTCCAAATCAATTGAGTTGCAACCCACCCCTCCTCTTGCATTCCCAATTCCATGTGGGGAAGAAGAAATTGAAAAAATCAGTCATCAAGGACAGCAAGAGGAAGAGCCAAGAAAAGAAGAAATGATTAAGAGCTTAGTAAGTTTGGCTGCCAAGTTTGGTATGACAAAGATCCCCTTGATGGTTAAGCCTACAGAAGAGGCTAAGGTTGGAGAACAAATGGTGGTCAGGACTGATTCTGTTGCAGCAGAAGAAGAAGATCTTGCAGTCCCAACTTGTCCTCTAGAGCAGCAGATTGAAGAGTTTGACTTGACAAACTTCATGCTGGAGGAGGAGCTCATTCAAGAGCAAGATTGTCTTCAAACATTGGATGAAGGAGAAGCTGCTCCAGATCCAGCAGCAGAGGAGCACATTCTAGCTGTGGAGGAGAAAGTTGCAGATCCAAGAGCTCTGAGCACAAAGCAGGCTACAGGAGAACCTTCAGTTCTTCTTTCTACTTCACCTCTCTCAAGTTCCAGTGCTGAAGAGGAGTTTGACCTCTCAAAATCAATGTTGGAGGGAGAAAGAAACCATGGTGGTCAAGTTACAGATCAAGAGGACACCATGGAGGAAGTTGAACATTTGCGGCGGACACACCATGAGGTAGTTTATCTGTCAGATTTGGAGGATTGTTTTGATGGAGAAGAGCCGGTTGAGTTTCCACCATTCTCTCTTTCATCATCCACATTCCAAACACAAGAGTCTGCTGTCATGAAGGAGAACATTCATTTGCAGCAGCCTGCATCTTATAACAGCTCTTCGGAATCAAGATTGGAAGATTTTAATCTTTCATGTTCTTCATTGGAGGAAGAGAAAGGGCAGAAGGGTTCTACCATTGCTTCCACACCATCCATTCAAGGTCTACAAGAAGACTCCATTCTTGGAGTTGAAAATCAGAGCTATGGGCATATCAAACGGATCAGACCTTGCCCAATTAGGTATTTGGCTTCATTGGAGCCAAAGGAGAAGTCACAACCAGTCATGCTTGCTTCTGAGCATGAGGGTGAGCTACAAAGTATCAAGGATCAGCTGTCATACCTCTTCAACCCAAATGCAGAGCAACTAAAAGAGGTATTGAATTTGCCTTCAGCTGATACCTTGATGATTTGGGTGGAATACCAGCTTTTGTTGATTTTCCACTCATCCTAACAGCCATGATCAGCTCCAAATCAATTGCATGGCTGCCAATTTTGAAGAAAGGAAGCTATTTCTCACAACCCCATTGATTGCGGGGTTTGTTTGCTTGCCTTTGCTTCCGATTAGAGTAGAGTAGCTAGGTTTGCTTTCGAGAAAAGTGCTTGTGCACACTCTGCATGTTCCATTTGGAGCATGTATGATTTTCATTACATCTATACATAGTTTTGGTGTTGCTGGTTCTGCTCTTGCACAGTTCGTTTCAGTGGCATTTTGGTGAGAACAACTCCATGTCCGGTGGGATTCAAGTGGCTCAGAGGGAAGTTTTCAAAGTTCAGATCAGTTTTCAGGCTTGCTTATGACTCCATGCCCAATGGATTGCTTTAGGCTACTGATCATTCACCTAGTAGGCGGGGACCCATTTGAGTCGTCAAAACTGTTGTCAAAATTTCACCCCCCGGGTAAATTTCGATAACATGTATCAGAGTTTTGCAGTTCCAAGCATGTAGATTGATCCAGGAAAAATCGTGAAAATTGGCTAAGTCCTACTCAAGGTCGCCTTTGGGACAATTGGAACAGAGGGACGCGAAGGGCGTGAATCGGCCGGTTCGCCCGAAACAAAGAATTTTCGCAAAGGAACAATCGGGCCGCGAGGGCGCGAAGGGCGCGAAAAGGCGAAGCGGTGAAGCAAGGGAAGCCCATTTCGGGCGGTTCGGAAGAATTTGTCCCAAGCAGCAAAGGGACATCAGGACAAATGGACGTGAAAGACGTGAACCGGCCGGTTCGGCCGGAACGGGAAACTTTCGCCTTTGGGACATCGGGCGCGAGGGACGCGAGGGATGCGGATAGCCGAAAAAGCCGAGAGCCAATCAGATTGTGCCACGTGTCATCGGCAGATAAGGGACAAGGAAGCCCATTTCGGGCGGATCGGAGGTTTCTATCCCAAACAACACTGGGACATCCGGGACAAAAAGACGTGAAGGGCGCGAAAGAGCCGGCAGGCCCGCGGACCAATCAAATCATGACACGTGTCACAAGGGAAAAGGTCAAAAAGTCAAAGGGTGAGTTTTGAAGGGTCAGCCCGAACCAATGGGATAGTGCCACGTGTCCTAGCTAGGGCCTGAGGAAATTTCAAAGGAAATCCCGGAAAGGTGGAGGAGAGAATTATTCGGTGAATCGAGCACTGCCACGTGTCGTCCAGGTGGCGAAGTGCGGAAAATATTTCAAAATCCGTTTTGGTGCATTCGTGCCCTAAATCTTCAGATCGTCATATCTTTTGATCCAGCTCGGATTTGCATGTTCTTTATATCAACGGAAATCTGTTGAAATTCTCTACATGATTCTAGGATCAATCTTGCATTTTGGTGTAGTCTAGAGAGAGAAAGTTAAGAAATAGCTCGACGCATGGTAATGCCGAGTGGCGCTTCAACAACCAGGCTTTAATGCGGCGACTGACCCGCCGTTTTGCCAGGATCTGCCACTTCTACCATAATGAGATGATTTAAAATGTGACCTAGAAGTGGTTGTGGTAGTTTCGAATTTCCTCTCTTCCCTCTCTCTTTCTTCCTATATATTGTACGAGAGGGGCTTCTTTGAAAGGGGGACATAACAAGTTGTTCATCTTTTCTGCTCTGCCCTCCCTTCTTTTCTTCTCTAGGGTTGAAAATGGAGCTCAAACCTCCTCCCTACTCTGTAATGGCATTTTTACCTTTTACTAATGAAATGATGTTCTATGCAAACTTACGGAGATGTTCTATGCAAACTTACGGAGCAACAAAAACATGTTTTGTGATGCATCTATCCATCCTTGCTCATTCTTCGCTTGTTTTCCTCTTGCCTCTCTTCATTGCGGTATTTGTGCATGTTTGAATGTTCATTGCAGGTCAGAGCTGTGTTCATGGAGTTTTGGGACATTTTACGTGTGAAATCTATCCTTGGGCCTGTGATGCATCTGTCCATCCTTCCCATTGCTCACCTCTCTTTGTCCCATGGCAGTTTTGATAGAGGTTCAACATTCTCCTTCTCTGGTGTATCACCATTTTAGTGTAGGATTTTGCTTTTTTTCCCTTCTCTCTCTCTCTATCTCCTTGGCATGGTTAGATTAGGATTAGATTAGCTTGCTCTGCACTTTGGAATAGCTTGTGGCAGGTAGTTTAGGAGCAGGAACCAGCCTTCTCTGGAGATTCCTTTCTCATTTTACAGGTCCCACACCTGGAGAAAGGATTCAATGTTGTGCAATCACACTAGATGCACGAGTGATCAACCTAGAAGAATGATCTGCATCCAAGGCTGTTGTGATTTTGCATCAATAGTTCTTTCATCACATTACAAGACCTTTTCATCCTCATTAACCCTAGATTCAAGAAACTCGATCCATCTGCTTCATTTTCCTTGATAACATTCATAAGTCCAATGAATTTCTTGCAATCTTAAACAAACACTTGGATTATTTGACTTATATGAACTTTCAAGAAATCTGTTTATCTAATAAAAATGATTTGGTAACAAACTTAAGCATATAATTTGATAAAATTCTTACTCTTACGTTAATACCCTCAAATATGCCCTTAGAGGTTTTAAGACATGATCTTGCATCAACTCAACATTTGAGCATTTAAATTTATATAAAGTGATATTTTTCTTCCTTTTTCCCTTTATAATATCTTAAATAACTCCGAAAACATCTTAGACTAACTCCTTATACAATTCCATATACATCACCTTTAGGGTTTTTGTTTCCTAAACCTTACTAGGTTTGGATTTATACACTATCATGGATATATGCTATATAGGAAGTTTAAAGACTTAAAATTCACATATCTAAGCTTCAATTAATGCTATCAAGTTTTTCAAAAAGTTTTAATGAAAAATTCCAAGTGAAAATAGTACTTTCTTTGTAAAACTCCACTCACAAGAATTAGAGTCTTATTTGTGACAGTCTCTGTCACAAAGATCTTGAAATTTCACCAATGGAATATGAAATTTCCTTTTGAAACAAATAAACCACACCTCCAAAATTGATTCTTACCTTTTCCATATATGAACTCTAGGGTTAAGGGTTTTTCCCAACATTTCTCTTCAAAGCGCGTCATGCAAAGACTGTGATAGACCGAAGATGATTAACTTAGCAAAATTTTTAACAAAACTCACCTCTAAACCCAAAATTTATCACAAAGCATTGTTGTATTATATTTCACATTATTTTCTTATCAGTATTATGATAACAAACCCATTACATGTGAAATAGATATTACCAACTCTTTACCAATCTAGAAAAGTCTCATTATTGCACATATTAGGGTTACATTTGGAAATATTACCTTTTCATGAAGCTTATTTAACTTATACTATAATCCACAATACTAATACTTGTTAGATTTTATAATCTATACCTCTTAATTCCATTTCAAGACACAAATATACCATTGGTAAGAAAATCACTACCTACAATTATAGTTTCAAGGTAAGCATCGTCTAATTTCACATAGTCCATTAACATGCATGAATAATATCACACTTCTCACCCTATAGACACTTCACCTATATATATTATATACTTATTCAGATATAAGGAATTAAAATTCTAAGGCTTATACTATTACCATTGCAAAAACACACATGTACAATCATAGTTCTAGTTTACCAAGATGACTCAACTTGGAAGATTATTTTATAGGATTTAACCTCTAAGATATGCAAGGTGACCTATCATATGCTTCTCCACTCTTGAGAATGTATTCCAAATTTAAAAGAATTCATTCAAGTCAATTTTTAGTAATAACTCCTTATGAAAAATAGATACACAACTTTCTCAATCTCATACATTCCTCTGCATGCAAACAATGAAGTACATCCAAATACCAACTCGAATCTTGAAGATGGCATACAAACACACTTTGTCATGTGATAATTAGACTTAATCATAAATTTATGAAGATTCAACTTAGTAATTCAGGAAAACATAGAAATTATAGTCATAAAACCTCTTCGTGAACAAAAATAGAGTTTTCATATTAATTTCTTCACATTATACTAATATCCTAAGTGCAAAATTGATCGCTACCTTCCTCTTTTAGAGGAATGTTGGCCTCTTTTTCTTACTTCAATGTAATTTACTCTATCCATTTGGTGAAATAGTACTTGGTTACGAGGATCCACTCATGTCCCGATCTTGAATATGAGTTGACCACTCTAATCAAATTTAATCCCCATTTCATGAAAATATCATTTGCAGAGATGGGGTGGAGTAGGAGATCATCTAGTCTTTCTTTACTTATAAACAAGGCACATTTTCTCCCTCTCTTAATATATGCATAAAAATGTTTTAAAATGTTAGGCCAATAATAACCATCTTTCATGACCATGAGATTTATTACCCTTTTAGAAATGTTCCCTCCTGCTTCTCTGTCATGAAACTCATGCAACACTTTCTCTATCTGATCAGTCTTAATGCATCTCAAGAGAACACCATTCACATCTTTCCTAAATAGGATTCCATCAATAAACACAAAGGGAATGGACTGAAGTCTGAAATACCTCCTTTTGGATTTGCTCAAACCACAGGGATTTTCCTATTTGGAGAAAGTTGCGTAAATCATGAGTCCAACAAGTAATAGGAAAAGAAAAAATTGATTGTTCTTGGTCATGTTGAAGCACGAGGATGGCTTCTTCATCAATATGTTGTTATGAAACAAGTTTCTGACATAACCCTTACCCTTTACTAGCTTAGTTACTTTAATTTCAATTTCATAGTCCATTACTTTGGTTATCCAAAGAACCCTTTATTCATTCAAATTTTTACTTAGAGTAAAGTAATTTACACCAACATTTAATACCATTAGGTGGATCTTGTTATTGGATACCAAATCTTTGAACTTCTTCAATATTCTTATGCCAGCCAAAGAATGTATCTTAATGATTGAATATCTTATTTCATAATCTTTAAGACTTTGGATAAATAATGCATTAGGATGTTTAAAGCCTTTTTCATTCAATTGCACCGATATGGAATGTCTTGTCTATCTTCCACCAAAACCGTAAAAAGTGAAGCATTTTGTAAAATCAAGATTAATGAGAATTAGGGCTTGTGTTATTTTTTTAATTATGAATTCAAAGATTCCTTTCCTGAAAGTTGTCAATTTCAAGACCAAACTCTTCTTTAGCATCAATAAAATTGGTTTAAAAGGTTCTAGAAAAACTTGGGATGAGCCTCTTGATAAATTTGATTCTTTCTAAGAAAATTTGAATTTTGTTCTTGTGATTATGCAATGGAAATGCAAGGATGGAATTAAAAATATTTTTATCAATGGTTAATCCTTCCGTAGATACAATATGGCCAAGGATATTACCTTCATGAGCTAGGAAGATGCATTTCTTTGGATTGAGAGAAACTCCAAACTACCTACACTTCTTAAAGATTTTCCTTAGGTGGAAAATATGATCAACTTCATTCATGGAGGAAACTATGATATCATCAAGACACACAAGAACAATGTTATTGATCATTCCTTAGAATTCCACATCGATTTCTCTTTTAAATTTTTATTTTGCATTTTCGAGTAGGAATAGGTTCCCATTTTTGGTAAAGTTCATCTTGATTTCATCTTCCTCCTTTACCATGACCTTATTACAGATGGATAAACCATCTAGAAGTGAAAACCTTTCCGATCCAAAGAACCAACTATAAGATCTATTCTATTAGAAGTGTTGGGAAATTATTCTTCAAATATTCCTTATTTAAGTCCACAAATCGACACACACATTCCGATTTCTCATTCCTTTTCTTGCACTAGAATAAAATTAGCAACCCAAGATTAATTTTTAATGGGAAAAATGATTGTTTCCTTAATTAACATTTTCAATTCATTCTTCATCATGGGCTCAATATTGGATTAAGATTTTGTTTTCGTCTAGTAGGCTTGTCATTTGAATACAACTCAATAGTGTGCTTAGCTAAAATAGGATCAAAACCTTTAAGGTCTTCTTAGCTCCATGCAAAAATATCAAAAATTTATAGAAAGGTTATCCCAAAATCATCTTTTTCTTGTGGAATTCTTACCTTAGCAATTTGGAGCATTTCACCTTCACTAACTGAGATGCGTTCTTAATCTTCACCCTTAACTATTGTATTTTCCTTTTCTTTTAAAAATTGGTGATTGGGGTTGAAAATGGATTTTAAAGTGACTAGTCCTTGGGAAGCTCATTTTATATGAGTTGAAAAACTTCATCTCCATATTTCTTCTCCAACTTATTTTGATTTCTTAAAGAAAAATATTGCCTGTTCTTGAATAAAATTGACAATTTGTTGATCATTTTCAAACACTTTCCTATTTGTACTATTTTTAGTCTAACATGCCTCACCACCATATTGATATACTTTGTTGTTTTTGTTCCTCTTAAAATTGTCATCAAAATCATTTTTATCCAATTGCATGTAGCTTGTCAGGTGAAGTCATTATTTTTCCTTTAGATATAATGGATATTAAAAGATTAGTAACATTCTAAACTACCCCAAACTCTATGCTTATAACATTTTATAAAGTCATTCTAGGAACCATTTGATCCTCTAATATGATTCATAATTAGTTCACTATCCCCAAATGTCTACAATTTCTTTGTGTTCCTCCTTATTTCTCATTGTAAGCCATGGATAAAGGATTCATATTTTGTTGTGTTATTGGAACATTTAAATTAAAATTTGAAAGAGGATTAATAATTCATACCAGTAGGAGACACAAAGAAAACCCCTCCTACTTGTTCCTTCTCTTTTTCTTTATCCATATAAAATATTTTTTCAAATGTCATCTTCCTCCTTGATGTTTGGTCTAACAATTCGAGGAAAAGGTAAATTATCATCATGTAAACATTAAATACCAATTTCAACTTCTTCAATCTATTGATATGGGTCAAATTCATGACATTTGTTTCCCCACTCATCATGTAGAAAATAAGGAATACCTAAATTTTTTTATCTACATCTTGGGAATTTGGAATATCTTCTTGATCAAAGATGGTACAATTTATATTGATGGGTATGGGAGCATAAGGCTCTATGTGGTATGTAGGAATTGGTTTAGAATTTATAATAGCATTAATTCCATACTTGGTTATGAAGAACATATGAGACTAGTCGGATGATAGATCTAATCCAATTTTGGTAGTAGAGTCTTTAGAAATAAATAGACCAAAGAGTGGAGGTAGATCGATTATGAATATATCCTAGGGGATAGAAAAATTAGTGCATGCATGTAGTGTGTGGCTTAGACCTTTTATAACTCCAACAGTCCTCGTTGTTGTCCTTCCAAACTGCACCATTCCCTTAGAAAGAGACTCATATTTGAGACGTAGCTAGTCTCCAATCTTCTTAGACATGACATAACCGATATGCCTAAATCAATCACACAACTTTGAACTAAATTATTTCCATTGATCAGGGTTACATAAAAGGTTGGAGGCTTTAGATTTTCTAATTCCTTCGGTATATCATTGGTGAGAACAAATTTTTCTTATTCCTTGGGTGGATCACCGGAATAGAGAAGTTGGCCATAACTACCTGTAAAGATCTCTTTGTCCTAGAATTGCCAAATAATCCCACATTGACATACTCACATTGTTCTTCTTCATCTGTTCAAGGATATTGAAGGCATCGGAATTATCTTTTTGTTGTACCTTACTTGTGGCAACCTTTTCTTATGCTTGGGGTGATGTAAAAGATCCTTCTTATCTGGTTTTATATTCTTGACACCCGACTCATGTGATTTACTTGTACATTAGTAGATGATTTTTAATTGGAAACCCCTCGAGGTGTTAATGCAGGGTTGAAAAGGACCTACATCTTCAAATTTCCCCTATTCCATAGCAATTCTCTTAGATCTAGTATTGGAAGCCACACGCATGAATAGGAGTTTGATTTATTGCACAAAAATTATTCCACTTGCCTATTTACAAGTGAGGTTTCACCTGGATGGAATCTATTGAGTGATTATTTGTTTGTTGAATTTATTTTGTGGGTGCATCTTGAGGAATATATGCATTTTCTACAATCAAATATTGGTTTAAAATTCCATTTGGGCAAGTGGATTGGTTGTGAGGAAGATGACAAGGGAAACACCACTCATAATCTTGCATAAGGTTATTTTGAACGGGAACCAAAGCTTGAGATGAACTAGCCACATTTGGGTTATATGGTTGAAATGGTCTTCCAAAGGAAAATTGATTATGACTTGGAAGAGAATCTTTGAAAGGAGGATTCCATGGTTATAATGGGGATTTTTGGGTTGGTATGTACTCTATAACGTTTAATACTTTGATCTTATTACCTCTTTATGGATACCAACTCATTCTAAAAAAATTGCATGGTTGTTTCATTACTTATTGCCACGTAGTTGAGGTACTTGAGTAAATAGTTGTTTGGCTAGAAATTTGATTTCTTGGGCTTGGAATAGGAGCTAATTCATGAGTATGATGGGGAATAGATGATTCTATGTCTGTGAATATGGTCATTAGAGGTCTAGGAGAAATTTCAACAACTTTGAATAAGGCTATTTTATGCTCTAATATAAATTTCATAGGCATTTAGTAAGGTTGCACCTCCCATGGATAGAATCATGACAGATATATCACTATTTAAATCTCTTAAATAGTAGAGAAAACTATATTGTGGTATAGGTCTTACAAATTGTGGAATCTTATCTCAAGTCTTCTGAAATATGATGTTAAAATTAATCATCTATTCATTGTGTACTCTTTTTATTGTGGTCATTTGATCTACCAAAGATAGGTGATTTGATTTCTCTTTGAAATGATTGTAGAGGGATGTGAAAATTTCATCCAAATTGTTAATTGAAGCTGGTATCAAAATCCTATACCCTTAAAGAGATGTCACTTTGAATGATGAGGAAAATATTCAGACTTCTACATCATCCTCGGTAAAAATATGGACCGAACAAACATTAGCAAAATCTTGGATATGGTCAATTTGGGTATTATGATTTTCACCAGTAAAGAAGAGAATGCTTTTAAGGAAAAAGTAGTATATCACGTTGTGAATTGAGGGGCAAAGGAATATAAATAATGAATCTGAAAAAGGAAAATTCCTTTGAAGAGTCATGAATTAAATGGGTCTCGAGAACTCTAAAAGATAGTAAAAAGAGTCTCTTTGGGAGGAGGAATAGAGAGGATTTTTTTGGTGGAGATGGTCATCTTTGAACTAATTTGGCTCTACTTCTTCTCCTTGGTGACAATTTCAAATAGTGAAAGGGCTCTCTAAATGTTATCCTTTGTCTTGTATATATTATTCTCATAAAACTAAGGCACTAGATGCTGAAAACAATGGATATGTAGTTGGGAGTAACTAGATGTGTCGTGTAGGGCCTCCAAAGGCTGAAAATATTAGCAAGAGCTCATCAGCCTTCAAAAAATGGAGAGATTAACTTCTAAAATGTCCTACCGAGTGTGTCAAAACTGTTATAAAAACATTTAACACCCTATATATGTATATTTTCCTAACAACATAACTCTTTTTGTAAAATGTATTTATCTCTAAGTGTGGTACATTATACATGAGACAAATATATAGAGGAGGTTTGTTAATTATCTCAAAGACAATGAAAAATAACCTATAATCATGAAATCCAACTAAATTAAAACTAAACTATGAATTCACATGGACCAACAGCCTGAGAAGAGAAAAAGTTACAAAATAAATAAAAGGGGTGATGCATTGAAATTGATAGAGGTTCAATTCTTGTCCAAGGGACATAAAAAAGCTACACATGTAAATATTTTAAGGGAAAAAAGAGATTATAAATCATGAAAGAATAAAAATTAATGCCAAATATGAGGGTGAAAATACATAACAAACAATAAGTGTTTGATAGGAAAAAACCACAGATAAATTTCATTAGAAATTCTTAATCCTAATTACAGGAAAAGGTTCGAAATCCTATAAACAATTTAGATTATAGAGGTCTACATGCACGAAAATGGAAAAAACCCAAAGATAGAGCTCCAAATTTGACATAAGAGAACTCTTTCTTTGTGCAAATGCATTTACATTTATAGATAACGGGAGATATAGAAAATGAAGGGGAGATAAAGGTCTGATTTGATCTACCCTTTATTCAAAATCCATGTTTTACCTCTGTAACATGCGAATAAAAGACATGGGTGTCATTAACCATTAATTTTTTTAGTTGAAATTGTTAGACCATGCCTCTGTCAGGGTTTGCAACCATGTCAAATCTATCCCAAAACTTGACACATTTATAATACCATCGAAATGTTCTTATACCCCACACACTCTGTTCTTATATGATTCTCTAATATGATTCATAATCAATTCAATATCCCCTAATGTCTGCAATTTCATGGTGTTCCTCCTTATTTCTCATTGAAGCCATTGATAAAGGATTCATATTTTGCTGTTTTATTGGAGCATTTAAATTGAAATTTGAAACAGAGTAATAATTCATACCAAGAGGAAACAAAAAGACTACCCCTCCTACTATTCCTTTTCTTTTTCTTTATCCATAATTTTTTTTTATCAAATGTCATCTTCCTCCTTGATGTTTGGTCTAAAAATTCTAGGAAAAGGTGAATTATCTTCATGTAAACATTAAATACCAATGTAAACTTCTTCAATCTATTGATATGGGTCAAATTCATGACATTTTTTTTCCCACTCATCATGTAGAAAATAAGGAATGCCTAAAATTTTATTGTCTACATCTTGGGAATTTGGAATATCTTCTTGATCAGAGATGGTACAATTTATATTGATGGGTATGGGAGCATAAGGCTCTATGTGTTATGTAGGAATTGGTTAGGAATTAATAGTAGCGTTAGTTCCATACTTGGTTATGAAGAACATATAAGACTACTCGGATAATAGATATAGTAAAAATTTTGTAGTAGAGTCTTTGGATATACATAGAGCAAAGAGTGGAGGTAGATCAATTATGAATATATCCTAGGGGATAGAAAAATTAGGGCATGTATGTAGTGTGTGGCTTAGACCTTTTATAAATCCAATATTCCTCGTTGTTGTCCTTGCCAAACTGCACCATTCCCTTAGAAAGAGACTCATATTTGAGACCTAGCTAGTTTGCAATCTTCTTAGACATGATAGAACTGATTTCCCTAAATCAATCACACAACTATGAACTAAATTATTTCCATTGATCAGGGTTACATAAAAGGGAGGAGGCTTTAGATTTTTCTAATTCCTTCTAGTGTATGGTATTAGTGAGAACAAATTTTTCTTATTCCTTGGGTGGATCACCTGGAATAGAGAAGTTGGCCATAACTACCTGCAAGAGATATCTTGGTCTTGGAATTGCCAAAGAATCCCACATTGACATACGAGTTCACATTGTTCTTTTCATTTGTTCAGGATATTGAAGGAATATGAATTATATTTTTGTACCTTACTTGTGGCAACCTTTTCTTATGCTTGGGATGATGTAGAAGGTCCTTTGGGATGGTTTTATATTCTTGACACACGACTCATGTTATTTCCTTGTACATTAGTAGAAGAGTTTGAATTGAAAACCCCTTGGGGTGTTAATGCAGGTTGAAAAGGACGTACATCTTTGGATTTCCCCAATTCTCTTGGATCTAGTATTGGAAGCCACACCCTGAATAGGAGATTGATTTATTGCACAAAATTATTCCACTTGCCTATTTACAAGTGAGGTTTCACTTGATTGAATCTATGATTATTTTCTGAATATTTTCTTTTGTGGTTGCATCTTAAGAAATATATGCATTTTCTACCATCAAATCTTGGTTTAAAGTACCATTTGGACAAGTGGATTGGTTGTGAGGAAGATGAAAAGGAAACACCACTCATAATCTTGCATAAGGTTATATTGAACAGGAACCAAAGCTTGAGATGAACTAGCCTCATTTGGGTAATATGGTTGAAATGGTCTTCCCGAAAGGAAAACTGATTATGAATTGGAAGAGAATCTTTGAAAGGAGGATTCCATGGTTAGAATGGGGGATTTTTGGGTTGGTATGGAGTCTTATAAGGTTTAATACTTTTATTTTATTACCTCTTTATGGATAACAACTAATACAAAAAAAAAATTGGTACTTTCATTACTTATTGCCACTCAGTTGAGGTACTTGAGTAAATACATGTTTGGCTAGAAATTTTATTTCTTGGGGTTGGAATAGGAGCTAATTCATGAGTATGATGGTGAATAGATGTTTCTATGTCTATGAATATTTTCATTAGAGGTCTAGGAGAAATTTCAACAACTTTGAATAAGGCTATTTTATGCTCTAATAGAACTTTCATAGGCATTTAGTAAGGTTTCACCTCCCATGGATTGAATCATGACAAATATATCACTATTTAAATCTCTTAAATAGTAGAGAAAACTATATTGTGGTATACATCTTACCATTTGTGGAATCTTATCGCAAGTCTTCAAATATGATGTTAAAATTAATCATCTATTCATTGTGTACTCTTTTGGTTGTGGTCGATTGATATACCAAAGACAGTGATGTGATTTGTCTTTGAAATGATTGCAAAGGGATGTGAAAATTTCATCCAAATTGTTAATTGACGCTGGTATCAAAATCCTATACCCTTAAAGAGATGTCACTTTGAATGATGAGGCAAATATTCGAGACTTGTACATGATCCTCGGTAAAAATATGGAACAAACATTAGCGAAATCTTGGATATGGTCAGCTGGGGTATTATGATTTTCACCAATGAAGAAGAGAATGCTTTTAAGGGAAAAACTAGTATATCATGTTGTGAATTGAGGGCCAAAGGAATACAAATAATGAATCTGACAAAAGGAAAATTCCTTTGAAGAGTCATCAATTAAATGGATCTGAGAACTCTAAAAGATAGTAAAAAGAGTCTACTTGGGAGAAGGAATAGAGAGGCTTTTTTCTGGTGGAGATGGTCATCTTTGAACTAATTTGCCTCTTCTTCTTCTCCTTGGTGACAATTTCAAGTAGTCAAAGGGCTCTCTAGATGTTATCCTTTGTCTTGTATATATTATTCTCATTAAACTAATGTACTAGACTACTAAAAACAATGGATATGTAGTTGGGAGTCACCAAATGTGTCATGCGGGGCCTCCAAAGGCTAAAAATATTACCAAAAGCTCATCATCCTTTGAAAATGGAGAGATTAACTTCTAAAATGTCCCACAGTGTGTCAAAACTGTTATAAATTTTTTTAACAACCTATATATGTATATTTTCCTAACAACATAACTCTTTTGTAACATGTATTTGTCTCTAAGTGTGGGACATTGTACATGAGACAAATATATAGAGGAGGTTGGATCATTCTCTCTAAGACAATGAAAAATAACCTATAATCATGAAATCCAACTAAATTAAAACTAAACTATGAATTCAAATTTACCAAGCGTGAGAAGAGAGAAAAGTTACAAAATAAATAAAAAGGGTGATGCACTAAAAATTGATAGAGGGTTCAATTCTGGTCCAAGGGACATAAAACAATTGCACATGTAAATTTTTAAGGGAAAAAAAGAGATTATAAATCATGAAAGAATAAAACTTAATTCCAAATAAGAGGGTGAAAATCCATAACAAACAATAAGTGTTTGATAGAAAAAAACCATAGATAAATTGCAATAGAAGTTCTTAATCCTTATTACTGAAAGAAAAGGTTCAAAATCTTATAAAAATTAGATTTTAGATGTCTACGAGCATGAAAATGGAAAATAACCAAAGATAGAGCTCCAAATTTGACATAAGAGAACCCTTTCTTTGTGCAAATGCATTTACATTTATAGATAAAAGGAGATAGAGAAAATAAAGGAGAGATAAAGGTCCGATTTGATCGCCTTTACTGAAAATCCATGTTTTACCTACAACATGTGAAAAAATAGATGGGTGTCATTAACCATTACTTTTGGTATTCGAAATTGTTAGACCATGCATCTATCATGTTTGCTACCGTGTCAAATGTATCCCAAAACGACACATTGATAAGACCATCGAAATGTTCTTGTGAAGAACCTTGCAAATTCCAACATATGGAAAATAAAGTTTCTTTATGGGAGAGAAATTTTCATATGACATGTTTTTGACCTTCTTCGATGTCACTTACCTTTGAAAACCGACACAAAGGGAAAATCAGGTTGCGGAGTGGGATGAACATGACACGTAACATGCATTTGGCTGCGATGTTCCATGTAGAGAAAACCCAAAAACCAGAAACTCTGAGGATGCTCAAGTTTTATAAGTGGACAACAAGAAATATATAACATGTTTTTGGGTAACCATGTTCCAATGCAAGAGAAACACTTAACCCAAAAATGACGATAGAAGTTGGGTCATGAAAATAAACTTTCAATCCCCCAAAAAAGGGTGGAACATGTGACTTAGAAAAACATCTCGACTCCCGAAATGGTCTTTGTGGGGTAGTGACTTATTTTACAAGTGAAAATATATGAAATATTCTTGAGAAAACTCGATTCCTATAATCTTTGTTTCGATCCCTCAAGTTGTCTTTGGCGAATTTGACCCCCTTCTCGTAACTTGGTCGGGTTTGAGTCTCGGGGATCAAATTGCAATTCAAAACACAAAAATTGAAATACACTAAGTCATTGCAAGTCAAGTTTGAGTTTAAGGAACAATTTTAATTCAAATTGTATATTGTTTCCCAAACCCCGAAATCTGAAATACAAAGGAATTTTTTTAAATCTTAGGAAAATTTTCAAGATTTGTCAAAAGTTAATTTTTTCTAATTCTTTGCGATAAGGCCTTAGAATGGAAAAGGAGTTCCTCTGAACATTGAAATTGCTTCCATTTCTTCAATTTTCCCTCTCTAAGTCCAAAATAATAATGCAAGTTATCAAAATAATCGGTGGGGGTAGAGGGGTAATTTTGGATAACAATGTTAGCTTATTAGAGTTGGTATCTTTCTCCACACAATATCCTTCATTGTATTCTCAAACATAGAAATCCAAGGAATATTTAAGTTCTCTAAAATGCATTTAAACATCTAAGTATCATTTTTGTATGATTACAATTAGTGAGAGGTGTCCTTTAAGTATTTAATTGTTTTTGTAATTTATTTTTATATTTCAAAATTAGATTGAGGATTTAATTCAGATTTCTTTTAAGGTTTGTAAATTCTAAAAATTTGAAGCATCATTTAATAATAGTTTGAATCTTGAAAATTGAAATAATTAATTCCCTAACCCTAACTCTTTATTTTACAAAATTACAAAAAAATATAAATAATATATATCTAGTTTGTATTCATTATATAAATTTCATTTTTGTATTTATATTCATTTGTAAATATGATTTGAAAAAGGGTTTATTTGATTGAGTCACTAGATTCAAGAGGAAAATGATCCTTCATTTACTAAAACCCTAACTTTTTATCAAAATATTCACTTAACTTATTTCTCTCCTATCAACACTAATGTTAATTTATTATTACTTAAGATCCATCATTTACGTGACATACATCACATTATTTAAAATTTATCTGTCTTTCTCGATTTCTTTACATCCTAGCTTATCTTTTATTAGATCTTAATTATAATAGAATTTTCAATGTACTTGTTAGATAGAAATTTTAATATCTTAGAGCATATCTATATAGGCCATCATATCTTGCACTCAAACTATTCATGAAAAAAAAATTATACATGAAAATAATTTAGATGGTTATACCATGTCCTTTGTTCATAAGCCTTCCTTTTAGGATAGTCGTAACATGTTCCCTTATTATCTTAATCAAATGTTACATACATATATACCTGTAAACATGACTTTAGATATAATTGCGATGTTATAAACTTCTTCTAAGATGAATTCTATTTTAAGGTTAAAATTATATCACCATAAATGAGGAAAGATCTATCTTCTTTCTTACTCTTAAAGTATATTTAAAGTAAAATAAAATGAAATATAGAATTTCAATTCTTCACTAAATTATATGTTATTTATTTGGCTATTATTATCCATTTTCACCCCTTAGGAAAAATGGACAAACACGACCTTCCATGCAGAGAAAATTCAAAGGGACCATCCATCCATGGGAGCTGACATTTCGATCCGAAATGTGGTTGCGGGCGGTGTCGAAAATGGAAATGCAAGTTCGGAAAATGAATGGAAAAGGGAATGTCAAAGGAGATCAGATCTCGAGAGAAAATAATGGACACCCAATCTGATGTTTTCAAACTTTGGGTATTCGACATTTCGGAGGCAAGTCAAGGAAAAAGGAAACAAGAAAATCTGAATTTTGAATGTCTGAAATTTTAGACTTGAGTTTGAGAGATCTTAATGAGCATAGGAAGGTGAAATGAGAAAAATTACGAAAGGAGAAAAATCTAAAAATCCCGAAAGTTTGAAATTTTAGACTTTCGGGTTTTGGAGTTTTGGAGATAGGAAATGACCAAGGAAAAGATAGGAAAAGTCCTAAAATATTGAAAGTATGAAAGGGTTTAGATTTTTTAATTCAAACTTGCTTCCAAGGATAACACGGAGAAATTTCTAAGTTTCAAAGTTTTGGGTTTTAGAGTTTGAACTCTTAGGCTGATTTTCCAATGAATAGTGTCAAGGGTCCGAAAGGAAAAACGTTATGAAGTCTTGAAAGTTTGAAGTCCAAAATTTTGGAATTTCAGGTTTAGACTTTTGGTTTTCGTAGTTATGGAAGTTTGGAACCCCAAAATTGAAAAAATCAAAAATAAAGTTCAAAGGTTTGAATTCTGAAGAACAAAATTTCAATCTTGAGAATTTGGGGTTTTGGAGTTTTCATGTGCAAAAGTAGATGAACGATAACCTAATATCCAAAATAAAAATGTCTGAATTCTTAAATTTTGAAAGTCTGAATTTCAGGATTTTGGAGGTTGCATGCATTTCGGACTTCAAAACAGGAAGATCGGTAGCTCACCGTTTTGCAAATGACACCCCGACCTTTAAATGGCCATAACTTTTGAATGGGAGCTTAGATTTGTACAAGAAAGGATTTTTATGAAAGCTCACATGGTCCTCTATTCAACTACATTTTAGAGGGTATCTCATACAATCTTCCATGATGAAAATAATAGTCTGCCATTTTACCGGTGTCCCTAGTTTCTCACCTACCACAATAATGAAGGTATGGGCTTCCTTTCTTGCCCAACAAGGAAAATTACAATGAGGCATGGGTTTTGTAGTGGATCCCATAATTATTTTAGGTGAATTCAATGAATTTTAGGGTGGTTGAAGAAAGGATTTTATTTCTTATCTCCCAATTTCTCTTATTCTTCTTATATATTATAAGGAGTGGCATTTTTCTAATGTTGGAAAATTTGGCTTTGAACCCCCTTCCTCTTTTGTTTGTAAGTGTATTTGTGGAGTTCAAACCTATCATCAAAACTGTAATGCAAGTTTGTGCCTCTTAGCCATTGTAATGCCTTTGTATAAATTTTTTGAGAAATAATAAAAGTCTTTCGATGAATTTCAACCCTCTCTTATATTCATTGCATCTTTCGGATCTCTCATTGTAATCCTGGTTACCTATGCATGGTGGTTGTATTAGATTTTTAATGGTTTTCAAAAATCCTTTCAGTTTATCACCTCTATTAGTTTAGGTTTATTTTCTTGTAATCTTCTTTAACCTGTCTTATTGGCAAGTTAGAGTAGATTTTTGAGTAGATCCTCTACAATTCAAATATGTGCATTAGAACAAAGGAATGATATCCAGACCTCGATCTAGAGAGATTTCTCAATTGCAACGTCCCACACTTTGGGAAAAACTCCATGTTATGCAATGACATTGATAGTTTCAACCCATTGAGATACGGACATTAAAGGGCATTGTTGTTACGCATCAACATATACTACTTCATCAATTCAAATCCTCACTTCACATATGCTACACACTAAATGGTGGTATGTTCGATTTCTCGATTTTTGAGCATGAAGATGATATGATGGATCACATGATAAAAAACTATTCTTGTTCTTTACAAATCTAGGCCGCATGAATAGTTTCTTCCTTGTGTAGTGATCACTCCATTACGCTAGTTAGTGGGGTCATGGGTCCATATCTATGAATCAATGTGTCATATCAGATCGACATAAAATGAATTGGTGTCTTTTGTTGTAAGCTAACAATTTTGAGTAAATTGTTGGATTTATTCCTTTCTTAAGTGAGTTAGAGAATTTTGAGAGAAAAAATCCCATAAGTAACTCACCAATCAAGTGGGTCATAGTTTGAATTCTAGGTGAGTTATTTCATCATTGAATAATGATCTAGGTCACTAATGTAGAGGATCATAAAAACTTCAACTACTCATCAAAAAAGATGAAACTATTAAATTCTTTCATTAACTTTCAGGTGTACAATTTCTTGTATTTGACTCTAGTAAGAAACTTTGGGACCTTCATGAACTCTTCAACCTTTAATTCATGCATTTACCTTATTATTTAATCCCATTACAAGACCTCATCATTATCATTAACCCTAGATTCAAGAAACTTTATCAAACCCCTTCTTTTTCCTTGATAACATTAACAAGTCCACTAAAATTCTTGTAATCTTAAACAAAAAAATAGATTCTTTGACTTATCTGAACTTTCAAGCAATCCATTTACCTAATATCAATTATTCCAAGACCAATTGAAGCATATAATTTAATCAACTCCTTAATCTTACCTTAATACCCTCAACTCCGCCCTATGAGGTTCTTAAGAAATGAAATTGCATCAACTCAACATTTGAGGGTTTAGAGTTATCTAAAATTCTCAGATGGATTCTTTTTTTCCTTTATATTATATTGAAATGCTCCCAAAATATATTAGACTAACTCCTTATACGATTCTCTATACATCAGCTTTAGGTTTTTACTTCCTAAACTTTAATAGGTTTGCATTTATGCACTTTGTTATGGATATATACATTTTCTATAAGTTTGAAGACATCAAATTTACATATCTAAGATCCCATTAATTCTATCAAGTTCGTATAAAGTTTAAAAGACAAATTCCAAGTGAAAATAGTACTTTATTTGCAAAACTCCCATTACGATTAAGTATTGACTATGTTTCTTTCTTTGTGACATGTGAGTCTACTATCACAAATATCTCAAAATTTCACCAATGGAATACAAAATATCATTTTTAGAAAACAAAAATACAGCTTCGTGAATGCTTCTTACCATTTCCATAGCTAAAATCCAGTTTAATGATTTTTGCATACATTTCTCTTCAAAACCCTAGAAAATATTGTGACATGGTACTGAGAGATTAACTTACCAATAACTTTTAATAAAACTCACCTCTCAACCCAAGATTTCTAAAAATAGCAATTATCATTTATTTCACATTATTTTCTTATCATTATGATGATAACAAAACCCTTACACATGAAAAACATATTACCAAATCTTTACCAATATGGGAAAGTCTATTATTTCACATATAAGGGTTACATTTGGAAATATTACCTTTTCATGAATCTTGTTTTACTGATACTATAATCCACACTATTAAGAATCATTAGATTTTTTAATCTATACCTCGTAATTCCCTTTCAAGACACAATTATATCACTTTGGTAAGACAATCACTACACACATTTATAGTTTAAGGGTAAGCACGGTCTTATTTCCCATAGTTCATTAACATGCAATGAATAATATAACCATTCTCACCTGTAGACACTTAACCCATCTATATTCTAAACTTATTCACATATAGGGCACCAAAATGCTAAGGCTTAGTCCAATGCCATTGCAAAAACATGATTACATAGTTATAGTTCTAGTTTACCAAGATGTCTCAGCTTGGAAGATTATATTGTAGGATTCAACCTCTAAGCTATGCAAGGTGACCTATCAAATGATTCTCCACTCCTAAGAAAAAACATTTGAAATACTTAATTAAGGTAAGAGTCTAATCAAGAAATTCTTATTCAAAACACATACACAATTTTCTCAATCTCATACATTCCTTTACATACATACAATGAGGTACACACAAATACTAGCTCTCCACCTTGAAGATGACACAAAAGAACACTATCATGAGATATTTAGGCTTAGTCACCCTTTTATGAAAATTCTACTCAATATTTCAATGGAAACACATAAATTACAGGACATGCACATTTTTCCATGAACAAAAATAGAGTTTTCATATTGATTTCTTCACATTATACCAATAACCTAGGTGTAAAATTGACTCATACCTTCCTCTTATCGACGAGTGATCCCCATAACTGAATTCTCCTTCAAATTTATATCCTTCTCTTCTTTATTCCATAGCCTAACTAACTACTTGATGACTCATGTCTCACTTGTTGTCCCTTACATGGACACATAGGCATATTACATTGTTTTAATCATTTACATGGATTCTTAGTAGCTCTATAACTTGTCTCAACATATTTATATTCCTTACACACTATTACCACAATCTAAATAAATTTTTTTCCCTTAACAATCAATAGGTGCCATTTTACATGGTTAACATTTGAATTATAATAATGGAGTGAAAACACAAAATTTAAACTTTTAGTAACTTGCCTCTTCTTACCACCTAGAATTGCATCCTAGTCTCTCCCGCTTGGATTTAAGACTCGTATTCACCTTCCTTGGTAATGTAAATATGACTTAATAGGTCAAATTTTAATTTTTAGCTTCTTTCCGTGATGATCTGCATCATACTCCCAAGGAGGATAAAATTACATCCATGTAATTTCTTGCATTACTTTGTATTTATATTCTTTGCACGGTTTCAGATCTTCTTTACATTTTTCACTTTATTTACTCATTCTTTGGCCACTTGGATCCCATAATTTCTTATTTGACCTTGCATTTTTAGTTAAATGAATTCCGTCTATTCCGCTTCTTCTTCTTCATCCTCATATGTTTTGTATCCTTTACTTTATCACCTTCACCTGCAAAAACAAACACAAAAGAAAAAAAAATATGCATGGTTTTCATGTTTTAGAATGTTTTTCACTTTCTTATAGGATTTTCTCAACACTATTTCATCATTTTGTCATCTTAAATTAATTGTATGCTTTTATATGGTTCACTTTTCTTATTTTCATCATCCTCATAAACGTATTTTTATTTTTTTGAGACCTTTTAATAGGTTTAAAATCTATTCATTGTGAGCTTATTTTGGGATTTCAGAGGTTCCATGCATTTCGGACAAAGAGGAAGATAAGTAGCTCACCGTTTTTGTAAAATGACACCCCGACCTTTAAATGGACATAACTTTTGACTGGGAGCTAAGATTTGTATAAGAAAGGATTGTTTGGAAAGCTCACATGGTCCTCTACTCAACTATATTTTAGAGGGTGTCACATACAATCCACCATGATGAAAATAATAGTCTTCCATTTCTTGGGTGTCCCAATTTTCTCACCTTCCACAATAATGAAGGTATGGGCTTCCTTTCTTTCCCAAAAGGAAAAGTACAATGGGGCATGGGTTTTGTAGTGGAACCCATCATTATCTTAGGTGAATTCAATGAATTTTAGGGTGGTTGAAGAAAGGATTTGATTTCTTCTCTCCCCCTTCTCTCATTCTTATTATATATTGTAAGGAGCTGTATTTTTCTATTGTTGGACAATTTGTCTTTGAACCCCCTTCCTCTTTTGTCCATAAGTGTATTTGTGGAGTACAAAACTACCATCAAAACTGTAATGTAATTTTTACCTCTTGGCCATTGTAATGCACTGTATCAATTTTTGGAGAAATAATAAAAGTCTTTCAATGAATTTCAACCCTCTTTTATATTCATTGCATCTTCTTAATCTCTCATTGCAATCCTGGTTACACAATGCATGGTGGTTTTATTACATTTTTAATGGTCTTCAAAATTACTTTTGGTGTATCACCTCTGTTATTTTAGGTTCATTTTCTTGTAATTTTCTTAACCCTATCTCGATTGGCAAGTTAGAGTATATTTTTGAGTAGATCCTCTGAATTCAAATGTTTGCATCTGAAAAAAGGAATAGGATCCGGCCTTGATCCGGAGAGCTTTCTCAAGTTCAAAGTCCCACACTTTGGGAAAAAATCCATGTTATGCAATCACAATGATAGTTTCAACCCATTGAGATGTAGACATTCGGGGGTATTGTTGTTACACATCAACATATACTACTTCATCAATTCAAATCCTCACTTCACATATGCTACACACTAAATGTTGGTATGTTCTCGAGTTCTCAGTGTTTTCAGCATGAAGATGATATGATGGATCACATGATAAAAAAATTTCTTGTTCTTTACAAATCTAGGACACATGAATAGTTTCTTCCTTTTGTAGTGACCACACCATTATGCTAGTTAGTGGGGTTATGGAACCATATCTACGAATCAATGTGTCATATCAATCAACATAAAATGAATTGGTGTATTTTGTTGTAAGCCAATAATTTTGAGTTAACGGTTGTATTTATTCGTTTCTTAAGTGAGTTAGACAATTCTGAAAAAAAAAGCTCATAAGTATCTCACCAACCAAGTGGGTCACAATTTAGATTCTAGGTGAGTTATTTCGTCATTGAATAATGATCTAGGTCATTGATGTAGAGGATCATAAACAACTTCAATGATCATCAAAAAGATAAAACTATTCGGATCTTTCATTAACTTTTAGGTTTACAATATCTTGTATTTGACTCTAGTAAGAAACTTTGGGACCTTCATGAACTCTTAAACCTTTAATTCATGCATGTACCTTATTGTTTAATCCCATTACAAGACCTCATCATTATCATTAACCCTAGATTCAAGAAACTTGATCAAACCCCTTCTTTTGCCTTGATAACATTCACAAGTCCACTAAAATTCTTGTAATCTTAAACAAAAATTAGATTATTGGACTTATCTAAACTTTCAAGAAATCCATTTACCTGATATCAATGATTCCACAACCAATTGAAGCATAGAATTTTATCAACTCCTTAATCTTACCTTAATACCCTTAACTCCGCCCTTGGAGGTTCTTAAGAAATGAAATTGCATCAACACAACATCTAAGGGTTTAGAGTTATCTAAAATTATCTGATGGATTATTTTGTCCCCTTTATACTATATTGAAATGCTCTTAAAATATCTTAGGCTAACTCCTTATACAATTTTCTATACATCACCTTTAGGTTTTTACTTCCTAAACTTTAATAGGTTTGCATTTATGCATTGTTATGGATACACGCATTTTTAAAAAGTTTCAAGAAATAAAATTTACATATCCAAGCTCCCATTAATTCTATCAAGTTGTGTAGAAAGTTTAATAGACAAATTCCAATTGAAAATAGTACTTACTTTGCAAAACTCCAATCACAATTAGGTCTTAAGCTGTGACAGATCTCACCGTCACAAATATCTCAAAATTTCACCAATGGAATACAAAATATCATTTTTAGACAACTAAAATACACCTTAATGAATGCTTCTTACCATTTCCATAGCTAAAGTCCAGGGTTAATGCTTTTTGCATACATTTCTCTTCAAAACCCTCAAAAATATTGTGACATGACCGTAGAAGATTAACTTAGCAATAAATTTTGATAAAACGCACCTCTAATCCCAAGATTTCTAACAAAGAACAATTGTCCTTTATTTCACATTATTTTCTTATCATTACGATGATAACAAAACCCTTACACATGAAAAATATATTACCAAATCTTTACCAATATGGGAAAGTCTATTATTACACATATTAGGGTTGCATTTGGAAATATTACCTTTTCATGAATCTTGTTTTACTGATACTATAATCCACACTATTAATAATCATTAGATTTTTTCATCTATACCTCTTAATTCCCTTTCAAGACACAATTATATCATCGATAAGACAATCACTACACACATTTATAGTTTCAAGGTAAGCACGGTCTTATTGTTAGCACCAAATCATAGCACCCCTGGAGATATACTTGAACTCACGGTGTGATTGGATAACATGGGTACTATCTCAAAGTTGTGGGACTTGCTACTACAGATAGACCTCCAAAGAAAGCTGGTTCTTGCTCCTAAACTACCTGCCACAATCTACTCTAATGCGAATAAGCTAACTGTTCTAATCTAAATTTCCAGGACCAGAGGACAGAGAATACATAAAATGAAAGCCTACACTAAAGCGGTGATACACCAGAAAAGGAGGGTGTGAGAGTAATCTCCAAATGTGTGAAATACAGAGGCAAAGTGCACACTAGAAGAGGTGATGACAGTTCACCATAATCTAGCAAAATGCATTCACAACAATATTCCAAGCATACACAATGATAATGAATCCCTGCAAGAACATAATAAAAGACACAATATTCTTGTAGAAAGATTAAAGGGGCAAGAAGAATGCAAGAAAACACAGCAGGGGAAGATACATCCACAAGCCGATATTTTATTGCTTCATGATATGCATAGTTCAAGTATATTACAAGATAAGGGCCTGGATCACCATGCAAGAGAGTCCACTACAAGGGCCTACAAGACACTGGATTCACAAATAAATTTTGGCGAGCTTTGCTACCCAAAAATATCTCTTACAATGAGCCCAACACTCCAATTTATAGAAAAAAGAGAAGGAGAAGAGAAGGAAAATGGAAATCCCAAAATCTGTCCTTCAACCACCTGTAAGAGGCATTAAATTGAGTGAAATGATTATATATTACTTGAAAAAGGCTCCCCATACTGTCCCATGTGCTGCGGAAGAGAAAGAATGATGACCATGCCTCTTAATTGCACTCCCGGCTACCAAATAAAACACTGTTATTACGAACCCGGCCACGTTTTGTTTAAAATATCTATCAATCTCTCATCAAATCCATAATTTCTTGATTGTTTTGCATCGGGCTTGGAGCCACGATTCCAACGGTACGAACTTTGTGTGATTTTGTTGAGAAATGCAAAAGTTATGGCCTTCTGAGTGCGGGCAGCTATTTTGGGTCTGGCAGGCGTTTTCTGTCATTTGACAGAATGAGCATTAAGCGATCGAAGCCGAACACATTTCCTTTATTTTAATATATCTACCCTCATTAAAAATAAGAAAGTCCAATTTTGTGAAAATTGGAGCTCGGAGTCAAAAGTTATGGCCGTTTGAAGTTCCACGGGCCAAACGTTGACTTTTCTTCTCTGCCTTCGGCCGCTTTGGCTTTTCACGTCCCACGCGTCCCTTTGTCCCAAATGTCCCAGTGCTATGTGGGACAAATTCTTCCGAACCGCCCGAAATGGGCTTCCATGTCCCTTTTCTACCGGTGACACGTGGCGTGATCTGATTGGCTTTCGGCTCCTTCGGCTATCCGCGTCCCGCGCGTCCCTTTGTCCCACTTGTCCCAGTGCTGAAGTTCCTGTTTCGGCCAAACCGGCTGGTTCGCGCCCTTTTGTCCCTCATGTCCCAAACTGAAAGTTCTCATTTCGGCCGATCCGGCCGGTTCGCGTACTTCGCGTACCTTCGGCCCAACTGTTCCGGGCTGCCTTAAGTCTTTTCGGTGACTTTCGCGTCCTCCGCGTACTAAGCGCCCAGGATGTCCCAGGTACTGCGCTTCAAGCTTGAACAGTTAGTCAAATTTTTCACTTTTCGGCCGAGTTCGATTTCCACATCCCCGCGTCCCTTTGTCCCACTTGTCTGAAATGCTTTGGGACCGCTTGCAGCGGCCTTTGGCGGTTCGTGCCTGACGTCCCTCATGTCCCGAATGTTGCGAGGACTAGGACTTAGCCATTTTTCATGATTTTTCCTAGCCCGAATTTGTTTTTGCAAAAAAACTTCCTTTTCTCGAACTTGCTCTCTTCTTCTTGGATAGGGGAGTTAAAAAATATGAGGGGACCCTAGAAACATGACTTTTTGCCCTGACTCAATCTATTTGCACAGGACTTGAGAATTTAATGCATGTTACCAAAATTTACCCCCGGGGTGAATTTTGGATAACACTATTTCCCATAGTTCATTAATATGCAATGAATAATATAACCATTCTCACCCTTTAGACACTTAACCCATCTATATTATATACTTAGTCACATATAAGGAACCAAAATGCTAAGGTTTAGTACAATACCATTGGAAAAACATGCTTACATAGTTATAGTTCTAGTTTATCAAGATGACTCAACTTGGAAGATTATATTGTAGGATTCAACCTCTAAGCTATGCAGGTGACCTATCAAATAATTCTCCACTCTTGGGAACAAACATTTAAAATACTTCATTCAGGTCGAGTCTTAGCAAGAAATTCTTATGCAAAACACATAGACAATGTTCACAATCTCATACATTCCTTTGCATGCATATAATGAGGGTACACCCAAATATTAGTTCTCCACCTTGAAGATGACACAAAAGAACACTATCATGAGATATTTAGGCTTAGACACCCTTTTATGAAGATTCTACTCAATATTTCAATGAAAACACATAAATTACAGAGTCATGCACAATTTTCCATGAACAAAAATAGAGTTTTCATATTGATTTCTTCACATTATACCAATACCCTAGGTGTAAAATTGACTGATACCTTCCTCTTATCAAGGAATGATCCCTATAACTGAATTCTCCTTCAAATTTATATCCTTCTCTTCTTTATTCCATAGCCTAACTACCTACTTGATGACTAATGTCTCACTTATTGTCCTTTACATGGACACATAGGAATATTACATGTTTTTAATCATTTACATGGATTCTCGGTAGCTCTATAAATTTTCTTAACATATTTATATTCCTTACAAACTTTTACTACAATATAAATAAAATTTTTATCCCTTAACAATCCATAGTTGCCATTTTACATGGTTAACATTGGAATTATAATAATGGAGAGAAAACACAAAATTTAAACTTTTTAGTAACTTGCCTCTTCTTACCACCAAGAATTGTATCTAGTCTCTCCTGCATGGATTTAAGACTCATATTCACTTCCTTGCTTATGTAAACATGACTTAGTAGGTCAAATTGTCATTTTTTCTTCTTCCCATGATGATCCTACATCATACTCACACAAGGAGGAGAAAATACATCCATGTGATTTCTTGCATTACCTTGTATTTATATAATTTGCATGCTTTCAATCTTCTTTCAAATTTTTCACTTTATTTACTCATTCTTTGGCCACTTGGATCCCATACTTTCTTATTTGACCTTGCATTTTCGGTGAAATGGATTTCGTCTATTATGAGCTTCTTCATCTTCATCATCATCTGTTTTGTCTCCTTTACTTTATCGACTTCACCGCAAAAAAAAAAAACACAAAAGAAATAAATATGCATGGTTGTTCATGTTTTAGAATGTTTTCCACTTTCTTATAGGATTTTCTCAACACTATTTCATCATTTTCTCATCTTAAATTAATTTATGCTTCTTATATGCTTCACTTTTCTTATTTTCATCATCCTCATAAATGTATTTCTTTTTGAGACCTTTTGATAGGTTTAAAATCTCTTCATCATGAGCTTATTCTTCCTCTCTTTCTTCTTTCTCTTACCTCATGTCACTATCTTTATCTTCCTCTTCTTTTCAAAGTTCCTTCTCTTGCACTATACTTCTTCTTTTTCCTTCAATTTGCAAAAAACATTTCTAAAGCCTCATTTAAGTCATCATCATCACCTCATTTATTTGTAACATACCTCTAAGCTATCATCTCACTTTGATTTGGTTCACTTTCTTGTACCTTTGTACCTATTTGTCTAACTTTAAATAAGAATCTCTTTAAGTATCCATTACCATCATCATACTCCCTAGAATGATTTTCTTGCATTCAACATGTCCTTTAAAAATATATTTATCATTCAAAAGACTATCTATCCTACTTTATTAATAGAAAATATCATTTTTCAATAAAAATAGATCACATACCTTGTTTAAGGGATGATATGTTTCTAATTTAACTTTATTACTTTCATCCATCATTTGTTATCTCTCACACATAACCTCTTTGACTTCTTCTTTCTCTTTTCTTTTCTTGCATGCTTCTTTGTTTTCTTTAGTCCTTTCTCTTCTTCTCTCATGATTCCTTTCAGATTACAACTTTTTCTTCTTAACAATCTGCTCTATAGGCCATTTGACACTTCTTCATCAAAAATCCAATCTATATCTTTCTTTCATCATCATCTATTCTAGTTTCTTGACATCTTATCTTAATGCCTTCAATTCCTTCTCCATCCATTCTTCTTGTGTCCTTTTCTTGTCTCACTTTTTCAGATCTTCTATGTCTTTTTTTCTCTCTCCTTATTTCCTATGAATTTCACCAATTCCATCACAAGTTCTTCTCTTTCCATACTTGATTTTTCCTTTTCACCTTGTCTTGTCATAGTGACACAACTTCACAATGCATTTTTAGGAATCAACAATTCTAATTTCATTTAAATCAAAAATCCTAGATATGATACCAATTGATGTGAGGATCATAACAAATTTATACAACTCTTAAAATAATATCAAACTATTCAATTCTTTCATTAACATTTAGGTGTACAAATGATTGTATTTGACTCTATAAAGCAACTATGGCACCTTCATGCACTCTTAATCCTTTAATTCATGCATTTAATTTTTTCTTTCATCCCATTACAAGACCTTGTCATCCTCATTAACCCTAGATTCAAGAAACCTAATCAATCTCCTTCATTTTCCTTGATAACATTTACAATTCCAATGAATTTCTTGCAATCTTAAACAAAAATTTGATTATTTGACTTATATGAACATTCAAGAAATCCATTTATCTAATAAAAATGATTTGGTAACAGACTAAAGCATATAATTTCATCAACTCCTTACTCTTATGTTAATACCTGAAATCTTGCCCTTACAGGTTTTAAGACATGATCTTGCTTCAACTCAACATCTGAGCATTAAAATTTATATAAAGTGATATTTTCCTTCCTTTTTTTATCCCTTTATAATATCTTAAAACACTCCCAAAATATCTTAGACTAACTCCTTACACAATTTCCTATACATCACCTTTAGGGTTTTTGTTTCCTAAACGTTACTAGGTTTGCATTTATACACTTTGTCATGGATATATGCTATATAGGGAAGTTTCAAGACATCAAATTCACATATCTAAGCTCGATTAATGCTATCGAGTTTTTCAAAAAGTTTTAAAGAAAAATTCCAAGTGAAAATAGTACTTTCTTTGTAAAAATCCACTCATAGTTAGGTCTTGATTGTGACTCGTTTATTGTCATCAAAGATCTTGAAATTTGACCAATGGAATATGAAATTTCCTTTTGAAGATGATTAACTTAGCAATTTTTTTGACAAAACTCACCTCTAAACTTAAAATTTATCACAAAGCATTGTTGTATTATATTTCACATTATTTTCTTATTAGTATGATGATAACAAACCCATTACATGTGAAATAGATATTACCAACTCTTTACCAATATGAAAAAATCTATTATTGCACATATCGGGTTATATTTGGAAAGATTACCTTTTCATGAAGCTTATTTTACTTATACTATACTCCAGACTACTAATACTCATTATATTTTATTTTCTATACCTCTTAATTCCATTTCAAGGCACAAATATACCATTGGTAAGATAATCACTACCTCTGATTATAGTTTGAAGGTAAGCACCGTCTTATTTCACATAATCCATTAACATGTAATGAATAATATCATGCTTCTCACCCTATAGAGACTTCACCCATATATATTATATACTTATTTAGATATAAGAAGTTAAAATTCTAAGGGTTATACTATCACCATTACAAAAATATACATGTACAATCATACTTCTAGTTAACCAAGATGACTCACTTGGAAGATTATTTTATAGTATTCAACCTCTAAGATATGCAAGGTGACCTATCGTATGCTTCTCACTCTTGAGCATGTATTCCAAATTTAAAATAATTCATTCAAGTCAAATTTTTAGTAAGAAATCCTTATGAAAAACACATACACAACTTTCTCAATCTCATACATTCCTCTACATGTAAACAATGAAGTACATCCAAATACCAACTCTGCATCTTTGATATGACATATAAGCACACTTTGTCATGAGATATTTAGAATTAATCATAAATTTAGGAAGATTCAACTTATTAATTCAAGGAAAACATAGAAATTATACTCATAAAAAGTCTTCCGTGAGAAAAATGGAGTTTTCATATTGATTTCTTCACATTATGCCATTATCCTAGCTGCAAAATTGACTCTTGCCTTCCTCTTCTCAAGGAATGATCCCCATAACTGAGTTTTCCTTCTAATTTATCTCCTTCTCTTCTTGATTTCATACCCTAATTTCCTACTTGATGACTCATGTCTCACTTATTGTCCTTTACATGGAGACATAGGCATATTAAATGGTGTTAATCATTTACATGGATCATCACGAGCTCTATAATGTTTCTTAACATATTTATATTCTTCATACACTATTATAACCATCTAAACACCCTTTATCCCTTGATAAGACATAATTGAAAATTTACATGGTTAACATTTGAATTAGAATAATGAAGGGAAAACACAAAATTTAAATTTTTGAGTAACTTGACTCTTCTTACCACCTAGAATTGTATCCTAGTCTCTCTCTCTCTCATGGATTTAAGAGTCATATTCACCTTCTTTGGTTCGATAAACATGACTTAAGAGGTCATATTTTCATTTTTTAGATTCTTTCCATGATACTCATGCATTAGTCATCCCCGAACATTATTCATATTATAGATGTCTCACCATGCATCAATAAATACCTTGAACCTCAACTACCAGGTTTCGACTTATGGTCCATGTTTAATAAATATGTTTGTTCTTTGTGTTAAAACATAACGAGTTGTTATTTAAGCATGATCACATAGATTAGACAGATACTTGAATTATTCTCCATTGTATAGGAGAAAGCAATTTACAAATTATTATATATTTAACATATTTTAATATTTCAAACCTTTATTTTTATGTTTGGAAATATTAAATTTTAAATTAATAATTCTATTTGTATTTGGTAATCAAATCATATTTTTCTCAAAACTGCATAAAATAGTTTCCACATCTTATTAACCTATTTCCATATATAGTCACTTTGGCTAGCATGCCATAACACTAGACCTTGAACATTAATAAAACAAATTGATAACATGTCATCTATTGCCTATGACCCATGATATTCAAATTTGGATTAATAAATGTCCTTTATAAAACAAACTCGGAATTTTAAAAATCCCTCAAGTTGTGAAAAGCGCCTTCAAAACTAACGCATAAGAAATTTATTTAGACATTATTTCCACTTTTAAACTGTTGTATCCTTTTCCTTTTCATATGGTGACTTCATTCGAATCTATAAACATTACCAAAAAAATGTATGGTCATGTTTGTGAAGTTGGTTTCTGGTTGCTTCGAAGAACTGGTTGCTAGGAGCAACCATTTGTTACGTCTACACACTTCAAAAATCACCATAAATTTTATGTCTACAGATATGAGAATATGAATTTGACCATTCAAACATTTTCACTACTATATGGAGAATAGCATAGTGTATTTCATTTTACTGAGTACCTTTGAAAATGCATTTTACGTATCCATTTTATATCCCTCTTGACTTACTTTATCAGAGGAGAATGATCTTTTTATATAATTGGACCGAAAAAATTCGTTACATTTTAAGCCTATATTACTTTTTTGACCTTTAATGTTTCTTTTTATTATATATATAGTATAGAATAGGGTAGAAAAATTGACATCCTATTTTGGGGTCCTGCACCATTTTGTAGGCCCATTCAACGACCACTTGGGTTAGATTGTTTAGCAATGCAACAAATATTAGTGGACCCTCATCAACCCTGTAAGGTTTGTTTAATGCTTAAAATTGACGTGATTATTAGAAATACGTATGATGAGTAAAATTACATGTTTTGGTACACTTAAACATGACTATTAATGGAAATTTGGAATCACTTATTTTAACACTTTGATTTAAATTCATGTACCAACAACATGAAATAAAAAAAATGTGTTATAGCTCATAACAAGTTTGGTTTTCTCTGAAAATCTTGTAAAACTTGAATATTATAAAAAAATATATGATTTTCATATATTACCCTTGCGAGATCATGGAATTGTAGTGGATGACTTGTGTAAAAGAAAATTATTGTTTTCTCTCTACGCTCAATCAAAATTTTGAAAAATTTATCTCGGTTTGAGAAGTGTTGAAAGTAAATATTTTGCTATCTATGTAAACTGTATTGATGGTGCGTGTCTTAATAAGATGTTAGATAAGAGGTGTGTTTCTATCCCACAGTTTATTGCTGACCCATGTTTACTTATAGGTTAGCATGGCGGTATAAAAATGTTTGATTAAATTTGAGTGTTAAGGTTGTATAGAATTTCATAACATTTTTGTTCTACAAAATTGGGAAAGTGTATTAGTTCTCATATTGACATGTACTCATGTATGATTTGTGAAGTAAAATAAATTGATCTATTATTGTATGAAATGGTAAACTTATGTATGGAAATTTTTGATAGTCGAGTTTTGAATCATTATATAAAGATGCATTAAAATATTGTTATAAACAATATTGTACCCTTATATTTTGGATGGTAATTGGACTCGTTAGAATTGAAAGTAACAATTTAGAAATGGTAGACTTTTATTTAATATTTTCTAATGATGGTCGGTACTAGACAATCACCTAGTCATCAAAAAATAACATCTAGTACATGTAAGATCCTTTTTTGGTTAGAAAACATCAATTCAATTTATATGATGAAATAATAATTAATGTTGGAAGGTAATGGTACCCTTGAAATTAATTGTGTGTCCTTTTTTCCATAGAGATATTGAATTCTTTAGTAAACTCTTTAATGGAGGGATTTTAATATACGCTACTATAGGATTTTTAAAAATATTTTATCTTGCATATTGAGGGACTTGTTCTTACCTTCATCAAAAACTCTTCATGAGTTACTTTTCATGCATCCCATATGACCCTAGCTCATATAAATGAATTTATTTCAGCTTATGAAAAAAATTAACATGAATTATAACGGGAAATGTTTTTATTTATACCAAGCCTTTGTGAGGTAAATATTTTTTATCATCTCTATTACTAACCATTTTATGGTTCAAAAAAGTAAAGCGAAGTCATTTTTGTGCGGTTTAATCTACATAATGTGATGATTATTACTATCATTCACATTAAAGGAGAACTATGATGAACTGAAATGATAGAATATTAAGTTGGCCATAGGAAAACTTATAATAATGATAATGTATGGTAATACTGCTATTAATGGTTTCACTAACAAATGGAGATAAGGTGGAACCATTCCGAGAGTATGTAAATAGTCATCCACTCTTGATGTATATATAATAATTAGTGTGTGATGTGAAAATAAATTGAGATGTTATGTTTTTATTGTATGAAAACAAATGAATATTTTCAACTCCTTTTATGTCAATTCCCATTCATAAGGGATAAAACAAGGTAAATTTATAACGTTGCAACTATATTTATGAGATGATGACCTAAAACAAATAAGGAGATTAATTGCATGATCCTAGAAGTAGGGATTTATTATCTCTTATCATTATCTTGTGGAATAAATTCCCTAGAACTATTGTAAAAATAATGTTATCGCACACCTTGATCAAATGAAAACATTTTCATATGTTATTTCTTGAGATTTACTTCCCTTATTGTGTCATGGGATAATGTAGAATATAGTGTGAAAGATAACTGAACCAACCTTATGTTTTACCATGAAATGACTTCCGTAGGAATTCAAGTTGTATAATAAGTGATCTTCTTATCAACTCTTGTTCATGTGTTAGGATTTAGTGAAGGGCCTTTTACCATGGATTGTTTTTGTTTCTTCATGGATTTTATGATCATGACAGAGAGTTATATACTATGGTTTGGTACGTCGGTCTTTTTAGTATGGATGGGAGGAGTTATGTAACTTCATACTCATAATCTTGTGCTAAGCCAAACAAAAAGCCTTATGAAATATGATTTGATTTATATTCTTCTCGTTTTAAAGGGTGTGGATTGTGAGTAACCTAGAATCCATAGAAGGATGGTGGTTAGGAAACTTGTTATGGGATAAGTAACTCAATTGTGAACATCTCACTTCCTTAGTAAAGGATCTTTGTGAATTTTGGGTCATGTCGAGCGAAACACACTTGGATGTGAACTTTATGTTATGACTAAAAATTGAATTATAGATTTAAAATAATTAATGAGAAAAAAATATGGAAGATAATACTCAATAAAACCTAGAATAAAATTGACCACGTATGTAATGTGGCATTGTTTGATATAGTGACTTTAGTGGTTCTTATGTAAAGGTAATACTTTTGAAGTAATAAAATGGGATGCAAAAAAAGTTAAAATATAAACCATGAGTTCATTAGATTAATACAAATGTAAGTGTTAGTGTTTATGTTTCTTGCGATAAGTGCAACTATAATAACAAAATCTTATTTTTCTATTACATTTTGAGTGGTGATATTTTTGGCATTACATTTGGTATTAAATCAAATGTTTAAACATTTGAACCTTTAGAATAAAATATAAATGATTCTTGTGTGCTTGGATGTATGTGCGTAACATGCATGTCATGTTGATTCTTGTTGGTGATTTATGTAGAGTTATTGTGATGTTATCTCGTCGAATTATTTTACTAGGTATCATATTCCCTATAAACATGATGTACAATTGGTATCCAATTCAATGTTATATACTTATACTATGTTAGAACCCATATAGATATTCATATTATGGTTCATTGATTTCTTAGTTCCACTTTTGGGTAGTATTTATATGGGTGACATCTTGAGATATGTATTAACAATTTAAGGAGATTGGTTGTTTGTTCTTGAGCTCTATTCAACATTGTTTATGATAGTTGGGTATGATATTTGATAGTTTTTAATATCATACATTTGAGAGTATTTGGTACTTGGAAGACTTATTTCCCTTCTTGAAACACTTGACTTATCCATTGATACTTCTCCACATCACTACATACTACATTATGGGTACATTGTTTACTTATCATGATGAAATCACTATTGCAATCATAGGAGACCTCATTCTTATTCTTGTGTATATGTGAAAACTGATCATACCCATAAAAATTTCATGGATGACCCTCTCGCCTCTCTTGAAATTTGATTGTAGAATAACTAAATTGACATGATTTCTCTTCTGAATCATAAAATTTCAATCATACCCAATCATGCATAGATTCATTGACCAATTTTTGTTTCCTCTAATATTTTAAACATCTTAAAATTTTGACAAGCCCAATGATCACTCTTAGCTAATTTGATTGAATAATCCTATGACTCTCTAATTAATAACACTATTGGGACTTTTTCTCGAGTCAAGATGACATTTCAGGTGGATGTGATTGCTAGTAGAAATAAATGCTTTTATTTAAATTTTCATATATTGTGGGAGATTCTCCTTTAGTCATATATTGTGAAATTTTTCATTATCAAATCAGTATTATGTTTATATGTCGAGATGCACACTTGATGCTGTAATACCCCTACAAGTGGCCACTAAAGTCCACATTCTAATTTTTATGTGTATATATTTTTATGTGTATTTTATTTGAAAACTCAAATTTCTCATTACAAACATTTTATTTATTTGATTTATTGGGAAGCTTCGAGGACCTTCTTGTTTATTTTTATTTTATTACGTGTTTTCCATAGTTTGAATGTAGCTACTTGGCCATTTCTCTTTGACTATCCTAGTTTCTTGATTTTGTATATTTTTATAAATCAATGGTTTATGGTTTTTTGTGGAAATTTGGTTTATTTTTGTGAAGAATGTTATGTGGATTTTCTTACTTAATTTTTGAGTTGGTTCTATCTTGTTTTTTATTTGTATAAATATTGTATGGATTATACCCAAGGTGTCATGTCTAAATTCTTTCTACTAAAATACATGCCCTTAGTTTTGAGTAGACGAGGCTCTATGTGTCCAAGACCATGGAGTGTCTTGGAATCACTTGGATACTTGATACTAAATCATCCTATGGTTGAGTGCCACTTGTGATACTTAATCATCCTATGATAGAGTGACATAATTGATACTTATTTTTCTATGGTTAAGAGACTCCTATGACATTCAATCCTCTATATTTGAGTGACTCTCATGATACTCAATTCTCCTTGGTGGAGTTTCCTTCATGACATGGAGTACTAGTGTTGGGTTTGGAAGTGATTCATGTTTCTCTTTGTACCCTAGGATAATTTTAACTACCGTTATGACAAATATCATATTCAATTCACAATTCATGGTTATTATTAAGATTTTTACACTTTGTTCCATATTATGGATTATTTGGATATAATGTATTTTTGGGGCCATGTATGAACCATCGATAAAAATGTTACTAGGATACTTTATGTGTAGAATCGACTATTTTAGTCCCCCTGAGGAGAAGTTTAGATACTATAATACATATTTTTTTTGATAGATATTTTTATATTTAGATTCACTGGGCATTATACCTTGTTATATTTTTACATTGGATCTTGGGGATTATAATATAGATGTATTTATGTCATACCCTTAGTAATATGTGTTATTCATGCCCCATTATAAACATATTAGTATGGAATATTTTATACGAGGACCATGTTTTAGGTGATCTATTAATCTTACCTCCTAGGTATATTGGTGTCCTATTAGTGATAAAATGTGGTTTATTAATTGTAATTTGTTGTGTTCTTAAAGAATAATTATTGGTTAATGTAATTTTCCACTTTGTTAAGGTGATATTTAAGTGTAGACAATTTCTTGTCATGGAGTTGTGTTTTACTTGGGTTGGTTGTCTTAATTGGGTTCTTATTAGGAAAATGAGTTAAATAGTGTTTTTCTAAGTTGGCACATGTTATGGATTTGGGTTTTAGATGACCTTGTGATGCCTTAAACTATAATTGGAAACCCTATGAAAATAATGAAAACTATTAACTAAACAAATAAAATATTGACATGTAACTACTTAATAGTGAAAATGTTAAGGAAAATTGAATCAATGAGCTTGTACTAAAGATAATTAAATAATATAATATTTAGTGAACATGAGTACCAAATTGAAGATTAAATTTAATGTGGTGAATTGAACTACCACTCTTCATAGAATATTAAAAATTGAATAATTTTTTCAAATTTTACTTCTCCGCTTGTGGTTTCATTTAGCGATAGGGTGTTGTTCACTAAAATAAATTGTCATTGTTGACATTCAGTTCCTTACCTGTCACTTTTCTAACTTAGAATTTAGTCACATCAAGGATGATGGTCTTATTAGAGGAAATGTAGTGTGCACTCCATTTGCACCATTCGATTGGGTTTTTGGTCTCTATCCATGAAATGATGTGTCATATCAATCAACAAGAAATGGACGAGGGTGTTTTGTGGTGGGAAACCAATTATGAGTTAAGTAATTTCTATTTCTTCATTGCTTGGGAGAGTTAAATAATTTTGAAAAAAACAATCATAAGTAACTTTCCAACCAACTCAAGAACATTTTTGTGTCTAGCGAGTTATGGCAACATCAAATAATTAGATATGTCATTCCCAAACATTATCCATCTTGTAGACATCTCACCAAGGATCAATCAATACCTAGAACATTATCTAGAAGGTTTTGTGTTATGGTCCAAGATTTATAAGTAGGGTCATTGTTTTAAAAACATTATGGGTTGTTCTCAAACCTTGACCACATATCTTAGACCATTATTCCAATTTTTACCATCATATAAGAGAAGAAAATCAAGAAACTATTATATCTTGATCATATTTTAATGTTTCAAAGCCTTATTTGTAGGTGGTTTTTTTATATTGACGTCAAAATAAATAAATTTGGGGAAATTACAATATTCCTTAAAGTATATACATACTCATATGAATTTAAATATTTTCTAATCTTCTAAAATTCATAACATGGGGTTATCAAAATTAAAAACCTTAAAAAGTTAAATAAATAAAATAGTGATAAAAAATTAAATGAAATGTAATAAATTAAGCAATATATAAAAATAGAAATTTAGGGAAAGGATGTATGTTTAGTGTTTATTTTATATTGAGGAATTTGTTTTTGGACTCTTTAAATTAGAATATTGGTGTTAGCCAACCTCATGGAACAACAAAGATACTAGGTCTTCTACATGCACCAAAACATGGAAAGTTGAAATGTAGGACTTTATATTTTTTGTGGTCGCATGATGTAGATATGCACCAAATCGAGTCCATAACCCTTCCCAACATCCTTCACACTGGTTTAAATAGTATATTTGAAAGAGGGTGGGGTGTGCATTAAAACATGGAGGAAATGGGGATTTTTGGCTATATTTTTACACATATTGTGGACTCCCAAATATCTTGTGGAAACTCTAATAATTATCATTAACATACATATTAAACCTATGGTGGAAGTGTGCATGGTTCCCTTGGTAACACGTGTTATCTTGAGTAATCCTATACTATATCAACAATGCACCATAAACATATAGTGGTTGTGTTGATTTATTTGTTTAATTTTGTTGACCCCATAATAATATGGGGTTGGGAGTATTTAGTATTTTGTTTAGCATTTCATTATTTAGTGATGGATTTTAAAACTGTAGCACTTTAGGTTACTTATGTCAAATTCCTTGGAGCGGTATGGCCATTTACTATAGTTTTTTAAAAATAAAATAAAGGATCAATGTAGCTACCATGGTTAGGCTATGGTCTATCATGCTTCTTTTATTGGTTTAGTTTTGAAATAATTCCAAGCTAAAAATATGTAATTTAGGCCAAAGAAACAATTAATGTAGAGTTGATTCTCGAATACGTTGGATCTTGGGGTGTGAGGTATTCTTATCAGAAAGATATATTTTGTGAGGGATCCCATGGAGTCACAATATTTAACACATGGTAGAATTTGTAGCAATAGTTTCTTTTATAAAATGTAATGGTTATACAATCCTTCATAGTTTTATTTTGTTATCAACATCCTTTTTGGGAGGATAGTGATTGATTATGAAAAAGAAACCAAGAAGTGTTTATTTTAGTTGGAAGAGGGTTTGAGGTTTAGTTATTTTCGATTCATTGGAGATCTTGTTTTAGTAATTTTAGATTTTTGTATGGTTGGTGGAATGGAAGTAGCTTCGTTTTCAAAGTTGTAATGTTGGAATCCTCAAATGGTGGATTAGCTCGAAATATTATGGGAGATCCTCCTTGACAATTCAAGCATGGATTCATTCCTTCTTTCCTTCTTGTTTTTTGTTTCTCACTCCATTTTCAATAGCTTAAATGTTAAATTGAAATTAATACTACTATTGATATTTGGTTATCAAATCATATTTTTGTTCAACATAAAAATTTTTTTGCATCTTGTTAAACTAGTGTCATATATAGTCGCTTTGGATGAAATGCTAAAACACTAGGCGTTGAATATGAATAAAACAAACTAATAATGTGTCTTATATTTCTTATGTCTGTGATACTAAAATTTGGATTAATAAATGTGCTTTATAATATAAACAAAAATTTTAAACACCCCTTAAGTTGTTCCAAATGCCTTTAGAAATGAGACACAAGATGCATATCTAAGCCTCACTTCTACTTTTAAACTATTGTAACCTCTTCCTTGTCATATCATGAATTCATTATAATTTGGAAAAGTTTCCAAAATTATGTATAGTCATGTTTGTGAAGCTGTGTTTTTGACCTCTTGAGAAAACTAGATGCTTGGAGTAATTATTTGATATGACTTAATCCTCCCACAATCACCTCAAATTATGTGACTATGGATACCATAAGAAGAATTTTACCTTCTAAACATCTTCTTTTCTATATGGAAAATATGATATCATGTTCGATTATACCTATTACCTTCGAGAAACAAGTTTTGCATACCCATTTTGGGTCCCGTATGGATTAGTTTTTTTAGGGTAAACAACTAACTTCAACAAACTAGCCACATAAATTTGTTGCAGATTGAGCCTCGATTATTGAATTTAGAATGGATTGGTTTATTATGATTTTATGTATAGTGAATAATAGGGTAGATAAAATTCACATCCCATTTGGGGGTCCCATATTATTTTTTTCGTGCCCATTTCATGGCCACTTGGGCTAGATTGTGTGGTAATGCAACAAAGACTTGTGGACCTGCATTTACCCTTTGAGGTTCATTCAATTCTTAAAACTAAGGTGATGTTTGGAAATACATATGATGAGTAGAAATAATAGGTTTTTACATTTAAAAATATTATTAATAGAAATTTGGTATCATGTATTTTGGACATTTATCTACATTCCTGTAATGAACAAGGGAAATGAAAACTATGTTAGAGGTCCTATAAATTAGTAGTTATCTGAAAATATTTTGAAACTTGAATATTGTGAGCAAAAAATGTCTGTGTCATCTCGCACCCTTTTTGATCATGTAAATACATTGGTTGACTTTTGTAATAAAAATTGAGGGTATTCTCATTTTGTACTCTCTCTCAAAAATCGAAAAACATTTTCTTGGTTTGAAAAATTTAATATTTTGTTATCTTTCTCCAACAATTCATTGATTATTTGAGTCTTGATAGTGTGTTAAATAGGAGTGGTGTGTATATTATAGAATTTATCATTGACCCATGATTACATGGTTTTATAGATTATAGCTAGTGCATCAAGTATTAAATTGTCTAATAAAATTTGAGTGTTAAATATGTATATGGTTTCCTAACTTGTTTGTTCTCTAAAAGCCTGGGAAATCATATTATTTCTCATTTTTAGATATATTCATGTATGTTTTCTAAATTAAAAAAAAATTATTTAATTTTTTATTCAATTGTAAACTAATGTGTGGAAATTATCTATAGTCATTGTGTAAATCATTATAGAAAGATGCAATTGAAATCTTCTTATCAAAACTATTGTATTGCCATATTTGGGATGGTAATCGTACTAGATAGAATTAAAGTAACAATTTGAAAATTGTGGATTTTTTTATCCATTTTATAATGATGGTCTTAACTAGATAATAACCTAGTCATCAAAATGAAAATAATAAAATGTTTATTTATGATCTTGTTTTAAGTGGGAAAGTGTCAATCAAATTAAGATGATGAAATAATAATTCTAATTGTAAGGGAATGCTACCTTTAAACTTAATCTCGTGTACTTATTTCCATAGTGGGATTGAGTTATTTATTCAATTATTAAATGGAGTGGTTTGAATCGATGTTATTATTACGTTTTTAACATTCACTTAGCTTGCATATTGACGGAATTTTTCTTCCTTTGGACGTAAAATATTTATGATTTTTTTTCATGTATTTTATATGACCATAACTCATGTAAATGAATTGATTTTACCTTATGATTAAAAAATCACTTGTCTTGTAACATGGAAATGCCATTATCTGTAGAAAGACTTTGTGAGGTAAATATATCATTTTTTCCTAAGTACTAACCCTTCGATGGGTAACTTGATTTTTAAAAATGGGATAGACCTATCTCAACACCCTTAAAAGGAAGTAGTTAACTGAAAGAGACATAAGTAAGTGGGTCTTATGAACATTTCATATTGTATTAAAATATCCAGTCATTTCTTATGATAATCATGTAGAATTATTCCCCTTGGATATCCTTTAGAAACTAAATGATATATATTTTTCTTGATTTAAGTATGATTGGAATGATGAATAGTACTATCATGCTCATTAACGATGAGCTACATGATGAAATGGAAGGATAAAATAGTATTCTAGTCATAGGAAGAATTATAACAATGTATTATGGTAATACTATTGTTAATGGTTTTAGTAAAAAATTGAAATCAAGTGGAGCCCATCTGTGGATATGTAAATAGTCACCCCTCTTGATCTATGTATAATACTAAGTGTGTGATGTGAAAATAAATTGATAGTTTATGGTTGATTATTAAATGGAAACTAATGAATATTTCCAAGTCCTTTTTGTCAATTCCCATTAAGAAGAAATCAAACAAGGAAAATTTTATAAGGTTACAACTATTTTTTTGAGATGATTATGCTTTACTGAGAAATAAGGGAGAGTAATTTCATGATCTTGAATACATAATTAATCTCCCTTTTCATTAGCTTATGGAATAACTTCCATAGGACCATCCCGAGAACCGTGTTGTCGTACCCATAGATATAATGAAACCATGTTCATATATGTCATAACGTGAGATTTAATTCCCTTATGGTGTCATGGGATATGTTGGCACCTCTTTTCATGATCAATGTCTAACATAAAAAAATTAAATTTTTGCCATGACAACTAAGCCCACACTCAAAAATCTTTGAACTGGGTAATGTAAACTTTACCTTAAGCCACTTTATGACTGTGTAAACCCCATAATTACTAAGAGGAATGTGTTAATGGGATTATTAAAGTGTGTTTCATGTGTAGGTAAGATGGTGGGAAGAAATTCATATATTTATTTTTATCCAATTTAAAGGAATTGTTCCTAGAGGAGCAAAAAGGCCTACTTTCAGGATGTTTTGCACCTAATCAACACCCCTTGAAGATGAATGAAGAAGAGATAATACATCAAATAAGTGTGTCATAGATATATGAGATCATCATAAGTAGTTTTGAAAATTTGTGCAAGAAAAGAAAGGTTTATAAACTAGCTACAAACATCAACATCGGGATATTTTTCCGAATGGTTCAAGAACTTCAAGATATTTTTTCAAGTGACAAGATACTCATTGGAAATATAAGAAATCATACTCCACATTGCAAAATGTTTCAGGATATTCCAATTTTTGTATTTTGAGATATAGGCCCAACGTGTAGATAAATTTCCACTGATCTTGGTGGAGATTCAAATGATAATTTCAATAGTTATATGGATATTTTAGACCTGATTAAAATCCCAATATGACTTATAAAATTAACTCTTCACTAAAAATTTTTGGTTGTCATTTTCATCATCACACATTTTAGTGGCGTCCTTTCACTAACACACATGCTTCAAAAGAATAAAAAGGGGGATAAATTTAGAATTTCATCAAGAATTAGTTCCTAAAAGTTATGGGAATATTCTTAGCGAGACTATTTGGAGTCAAAATAATATAGTTTTTTCTAGTTATCTCTCGAAGGAAGATATTGGAGAAAATAATCACTCTTTGATGTCTATTTATAACGAGTTGTTGGTGAAGGCGAGGTTTCCAAAAGTGTACATGGCACTTGTTATCCAAATAAATCTCCTAGATATTTATATGAATTTTAATTTCATTCTAGATATGTGCTTCAATTTTAGGTTGCATGCCCGCAAGCTTTCTCATTTGTCACTTTTCATAGGTTGTAGTCCTCCGCGCACTCCCCCATGCCTGCGGTTCTTCCGCGTGCCCCTCTGTAGACTCCTTCCAAATTCGCTAAGTTTTGGGGCTTCCTATCGCATGCCATTCCTCAATTTGATATTCATGCCTTGCTTCCATACTCTTCTTTTGCATTCTTCTCTCCTTCATTTTCCCCTTCCCACTTCCCCCTTGCGTGCATGCCTTCCCCTCACGCTCTTGAGCAAACATGCCTTAAAATCAGTTTTCCATTTTATTCCTCTTGTATGCTTGCATATACACCATATTGTCACACACCCTCCCGACACATGCCTTCCCTCTGTTTCCCTTCCACACCTCACGCCCGACTCCTAAACTTTAAAATTGAGGGTTAAAAATTGAGCCCAGAGCGAGTCGACTCGAAGCAAATAAACATAATCGTAAAGGTGCGATGTGTCAAATCAGCACACCTTCCAAAGGTGTGATATAAGCAAAGACCCTAAGGATATGCTTATCCTCCACATGCCTCATCAGCGTAACTTGAAAGGTAAAGTCTAAAGGAAATTCTCGTAATGAGTGTAGGCTCTCACATGGTCGAGCCCGATAAAGTTACCCCAGGCCGTTAAAAATTATAATCATGGGTAGAGCTAGTGGAAGCCTCCACATGCCTCATCAGTGCAATTTCAAAGGTAAAATACAAAGGAAGGTCCCCAAATGCTTGCAGGCTCTCCACGTGTCTAGGGTCTAACTTAGTTACTCCTAAATAGGTGGAAAAGGCGAGAACCACCATTGAAAAGTCTAAGCATGGGAAGAGCCAGTGGAAGCCTCCATGTGCCTCATCAGTGCAACTTTAAAGGTAAAATCCAAAGGTAGGTCCCCAAACATGCGTAGGACCTCCTAGGGTCTAATATAGTTGCTCCTAAATAGAGGGACTTATCCAAAACACAAAGAAAGCAGAGCAAGCTCGCAGATGATGCCAAGTGTCCAACCGTCACAACTTCAAGAGTGAAAGGAGGGGATAAAGTCTTGGAATCCCATAGGGTTTCCACATGGAGCTAACTACAAAGGTCCCACCCAAAAGGGGTTTTGACATTATATATAGTGGGGCCCTTTACTCACCCAGGGAACGAAGCATCATGCTCACGGATGGTGTCAAGTGTTGGCATGCTTTGCATTCCCGTGACCTAAAAGGAAAAAATATTAAGAATGTGTGGGGCTTCCATGTGGATCTTGCACGGATAGAATCCAAATCCAAATCAGTTTGGAAAAATTTTGGCGTAAGGTCAATCCAATGAAAAATATAGTCCACCATTTTTAGGTTCGTAGATTCTCACCTACCACCATGATGAAGTACGGGTTTCCTTTCTTTCCCATCAAGGAAAAAAACATGGAGGCATGGGTTTGTAGTAGAACCCATCATTTTTCCAAGATAATTCAATGCATTTATTGGGTGGTTAGAGTAGGATTTAAAAATTCTTCTCATCTCTTTCCCTAATTCTTCCTATATATTGTAAAGAGGAGAATTTTCTATTGGTTGGTCATTTTTTCTCCTACCCCCCTCTCTCTCCTTCTTCTCTAGGGTTCAATTTGGAGCTTAAGTATCCTCTCTTTTCTTTGTAATGGCATTTTCTTGCCTCTTTCCCACTAATGATGTCTTGTGTGAAATTTTGGAGTAATAAAATCTATTTCATGATGCATTTTGTTCATCCTTTGCTTATTTTATTGTCTCTTCTTTCCTCTCATCTTTACAGGGTATACTATACATATCTCGATGCATATTGTAGGTTTTGGGAGCAGTATTTAATGGGTTTATAAATGTGGTGTTCTATGTGAACTTTATCTTTGGTGTGTGATGTATCTTGTCCATCCTCTCCATCGCTCACCTCTCACCATTTCGGGAAATTGGATTTGTGATCAGCAACCTCCTTTTTTGGTGTATCACCACTTTAGTGTAGGCTTTATTTTCATGCACTCTCTCTCCCTAGTCCTTGGAAAGTTAGATTAGGATTATATAGTTTTCCTGTATCGGAGTAGATTGTGGCGGGTAGTTTAGGAGTAGGAACAATCCTTCTCTAGGAGGTCCATCTCAAGTAGCAAGTCACACAACTTGAGAGATGGTCCAATGTTTCACAAATTACACCGAATGCCCCACTCACATCTAAGTATATTCGAGGTGCTGTAATTTCATATCAACAGATTTTTGCATGCCCGGTGGGATAGGTTTGAAGCACCTTACCACTTCATTTCATCAAGTTGATGTTTTCTTGGTCATATTCATCCTTAGAGGCACATGTAAAGCACATTTGGTGACTCCATCTGGTCAACAACCCATTCTCTAAGTTGTAGAATTTCCTTCCATCCATTTCCACCCATTATTCTTTCCACATCTTTCATCTTCTTCCATTCCATGAAGTTGTGAAATCATGACTTCATTCCCATCTTGGAATTCACACTCACAGCCAACAGTGCATTCCACCTCTAATGTATTTCTCAACTCCTCCAGATTAGCATTATGATCAGATTGAGCCATTATGCTTACCCATATGAGCGATGTCAAAACCAGGTTTAGCAATGAAACATATTAGGAACAAGGGTATCCATACAATGAAAACAATCAAATGGAGAACAATGATCTACTTGGACAAGATCCAAAGTAGGGAGGTTTTCATGGTGTAATCCAGGGCTACAACTCATATAAAAGCATTTAGGATTGGTTTTAGGGAACCTTGTCCATTGGTTGGCCCTTTTCTAAGACATTACAACCCACAGGAGAAGCTTGACTTCATGGTTGAAATGCTGCCCAAATTACACAATGGATGATGATATTGAGGCTTATGAGTTGGATACAAGACAAAATTGTCAATGGGTAGTTCCACCACCTCATAGCTTTTCTTTTCCTCTTTCTCAATCAATATCATTTTAGTAGTGTTAAGATTCAATCCCATTGTATCTTACCCCAAGTGTTGATTTCCCTCTTCCCTCTTCTAATCTTCCATCTCATCTCAATTATTTTGTGCTTTTCCCTCCCAAGAAGTCATCCCTCCCGAAAAAAACAAGAGGTTCTATCTCCTCCACCACCAAAAGCAATTGTAAGATCTATTGTAATCCCATCCACTCCTCCTCTTGCCTTCCCAATTCCATGTCGAAGAAATTCCAAAAACCAGTCAAGGAGAGCAAAACAAGAAGAGCCAAATAGAGAAGAAATGATCAAAATCTTGGTAAGCTTGGCTCTCATATTTGGGATAAAAAATCCCCTTGATGGTTAAACCTTTAGAGGAGGCCGAGGGTCAGACCACAAGTGGTGGAAGTTGAGTTTGCGAAGAAGGAGAACAAGAACAAGAACAAGAAGATCAAAAATATTTTTCTCCTCTGAATGTGGTGTTCCATAATGGCACTTTGTTTGAAAAGGATAATAATATAATCCAAGCTACACAATAATTTAAGAAGGAAGAAGAAAAATCAGCTCAAGGTCCTATTGAATAGGAGTAGCTGGAAGAGATCGAATCAGAGTTGAAACTAGTTGATGAAGAAAGCATTATTGAAGATTTTTTGCTTTCATTTGAAGGGCCTGATTTGATTGATGAATCCATGACGGAGGAGAGATATCAAGAAGAACTTGCTGCCCCAAATAGTCCTCTAGAAGCGATGAATTGAAGATTTTGATTTTACAAATTTCATGCTTTAGAGGAAGAGGCTATCCAATAGAAGTGAGTCTTCAAGCAATGTAGGATGGAAATCTAGAGCCAACAATGTGTTGCAGAAAATTATAATGATGAAAAAGTAACTTCATTGGATGTTGCAATCAATAAAAATGAGCTGCATATTGTAGAGGAGTTCCATATTTCCACGAGAGGAAGGAAAAGAGTATGAAGATACCATCTCTTCCACACCATCCATCCAGGAAGGTCTGCAGGAAGACTCCATTTTTGGAGTTGAATTTTAGAGCAATGGGCACATCCATTAGATCAGACCATACCAAATCAAATATATTGCTTCATTGGATCCAAAAGAGGAGTTTCCACCAGTCATGCTTGCTCCTGAGCATGAGGATGAGTTTAAGAGTACCAAGGATTAGCTAAATGCCTCTTGAATCCAAATGTAGAGCTACTGAAAGAGGTATTTGTCTTATTTCCGAGTTGATACCATGATGATTTAGGTGGAGCATTGGCCTCTTGTAAATTTTTCACTCATAATAAAAGCCATGTTTAGTGCCAAATCATATGCATGGATGACTATTTTGAGAAAGGAAGCTACTTCTCCCTATCGGTTGTAGGATTTGTTTGATTTCCCTTTGCTTCGGTTAGCATAGAGTAGGTAGGTTTATTTTCAGGAGAAAAATTGCTTGTGCACACTATTCATGTTCATCTTGGGGCATGTATGATATTTCCATTTTGTACATAGTGTGTTGTGGTGTTTTGTTGATCATGCACATATCCATTCGAGGTAGCGTTTAGTAAGATCATCTTCAGTTCAGAGTGTTTCAAAGTGGCTCGGGAACAAAATTTCAAAGATTCGAGATCAAAATTGTTTTTACCGAGGCTTGAATCCATGCCCAAAGAACTTCCCTCTATTTCCCTTACTCAGTGACTCACTCCTAACTCCCGAACTTCAAAATCAAGGATTAAAATTGAGCCGAGAGTGAGTCGACTCGAAGCAAAGCAACAGAACCATGGAAGGTGCCAAGTGTCATCTCAAAGCATACCTTGAAAAGGTGTGATAGAAGTGGAGACCCTAGGGATGTGCTTAGCCTCCACGTGCCTCATCAATGCAACTTCAAAAGTAATGTCCCCTGGAAGGTCCCCAAATGAGCGCATCTTATCACATGGTCGAGCAGAAAGTTTGCCCCGCCGTGAAAATTATAAACATGGGAAGAGCTAGTGGAAGCCTCCATGTGCCTCATCAACACAACTTCAAAGGTAAAATCCAAAGGTAGGTCCCCAAATGAGCGTAGGCTCTCCACGTGTCTAGGGTCCAACATAGTTGCTCCTAAATAGGTGGAAAAGGTAGAACCGGCTGTTGAAAAGTATAACCATGGAAGAGCCATCTAAATCCTCCATGTTTCTCATTAGCACAACTTCAAAGGTAAAATGCAAAGGCAAATCCCTAAACATGCGTAGGCCCTCCATGTGTCTAGGGTCCAACATAGTTACTCCTAAACAAGAGGGACTTAGCCTCCAATGAACACTAAGAAAGAAGAGGCTTGCTGTGGCGAATGCCAAGTGTCCAACAATCAAACTTCAAGAGTGAAAGTAGGGATAAAGTATTCAAAGCCCATAGGGTTTGCATGCGAGAGGTAACTAAAAGTTCCCACCCAAAAGGTGTTTCAAAATTATATATGGTTTATCCCTTTACTCACCCAAGGGAATGAAGCAACATGTTCATGGATGGTGCTTAAAGTCATCGACATCACATTCCTAAGACCTAAAAGGTAGAAAAAAATCTTAAGAATGCATTGGATTCCACATGGATCTTGTCAGAGATAGAATCAAACCCAAATTAGTTTGGAAAAGATTGGTAAAGGTCAATGCATTAAAAATACAATCTACACCATTTTTTAGGTGTCAGATTCTCACCTACCACCATGATGAAGTATGGGCTTCCTTTCTTGCCCAAAAGGAACAAAACATGGACACATGGGTTTTGCAGGTAGAACCCATGATTTTTGTAGGTGATATTCAATGCATTTCTTGGGTGGTTGGTGTAGGATTTAAAATTCTTCTCATCTCCTTCTCTAATTCTTCCTATATATTGTAAGGAGGGGAATTTTTCTAGTGGTTGGTCATTTTTCTCTCCTTTCCCCTCTTTCCTTCTTCCCTAGGGTTGAATGTGGAGCTTAAGCCTCCTCTCTTTGCTTTGTAATGGAATTTTCTTACCTCTTTCCCTCTAATGATGTATTGTGTGAACTCATGGAGCAATAAAATCTATTTTGTGATGCATTTTGTCCATCCTTTTCTTATTTTATTCTCTCTTCTTACGCCTCTCATCATTACAGGTACACAAGTGCATATGTGTGATGCCTATTTCAGGTTTTGGGAGCTATGTTTAATGGGTTTGAAGTGGTGTTCTGTGTGAACTTTATATTTTTCTATGATGCATCTTCTCCATCCTCTCCATCACTCACCTCTCTCCATTTTAGGTAGTTGGATTTGTGATCAGCAACCTCCTTTTTGGTGTATCACCACTTTAGTGTAGGATTTGTTTTCATGCACACTCTCTCTCTCCTGGTCCCTTGGAAAGTTAGATTAGGATTAGATGGTTTTACTACATTAGATTAGATTTTGGTAGGTAGTTTAGGAGTAGGAACAAACCTTCTCTAGAGGTCCATCTCAAGTAACAAGTTCCACAACTTGAGAGATGGTCCAATGTTGCACAAATTACATTGAATTTCCCACTCACATCTAAGGCTATTCGGGGTGCTTTGTAATTTCATATCACCATCACCTTTTGCACCTGTGATGTAAATTTGAAATTTTTAAGTTGGTGAAAATTTACATGATGTGAAAAAACTTGTGCCACCAAGGAGAGAAGATGTGTTTTGGAGCTTGCATCACTTAAAATCTCACTTGGCTTGTTAGGTGAGCATTATGCGCTCACAAGTCAATTCAGCCCACTCGTCCATGTTAATATGACCAAATGTACATCTAGGAGGCTATGATAAACCTTTACACCTGGTGCAAAAGTGAATTATTTTCAAAACTTTATGTTACCAAGGGAGAGAAGTGCATTCGTGACTTCAGTGACCAACTTCAAGAGTTAGGTGAGGGTTTTCCATTCATGCCTTCAAACTGCCCCTCTCCATGATGAGGCTCACCATTCATTCACTTTTCAAAACCTTCTACCACTTTTCACTTGGTACAAAATTGAATCAGGTTGTAAAAAATTGTGCCACAAAGGAATATCTCCCTCTCCCATCACTCACAACCTCACACTTACTCCCTATGACATGTTTCACTCATCTCACTCTTCACATTTTTCATCCTCCTCATGATAGCTTCCCACTGGAACATTTTCACCATGTTGTTGCAAATTTTAACCTTATTTCCCCTTACCAAATGTGGTAAGGTACATGAGAGTTTCCTTGTGCCCATTTAGCAACCCATTTTAGAGGTTGTGTGTTTCCCTTCCTTGTGGTGTTTTTATATTTATTTGTGTGCTTGTTTCATGTTTAGTTCATAGGATGTGTGTGTTTTTGAAAGATGATTTTATTACCATCATATAAATCTATTTTACTTTATACCCAATGGACAAGGAATTGGTCCTCTTAGTGTCTTGAGATTATGACATTCCTACTTACTTTTTCTCACTTTGTAAAAACAAAAACAACTCCCTAAGTTAGATCCAAATCTTTATCATGCTAAATTTCTATCATGTAAAATTGAAACTTTGGTCAATGACTAATCTCACATTCAAAATCCTTGAACCGTAATGTAAACTCGCCCTTCGGAAATTTATGACTATGTAAACCCCATCATGGCGAATAGAGATATGATAACTAGATTTTTTTGAGTGTGTTTCATGTGCAAGTAAGATAGTGAGAAGAAATTCAAGAATTCATTTTGATCCACTTTGAAGGAACTATTGTCGGGGACCTAAAAAGGCATATTTTCAGGATTGTTTACACCTAATGAACACCCTCTAGGGATACAAAAAGAAGAGATAATATATCAAATAACTATGTGAAAGATCTATGAGATCATCATAGGTAGTTTAGGAAAGTTTTGCAAGGAAAAATAGGTTTAGGAACAAGATATGAAAAATCGTGCTACTTATAGCAATGGTGCATGGAAATAAAGTATTAAAAACACTAGTGTCTTGTTTTAAATGGTTCAGATAGTTTAGGGATATATTTTTAAGTAACTAGAAATTCATCGAGAGAAATATAAGAAATCCTATTTCACATCTCAAAAGGTTTTGAGAAATTCTACTATCCAAATTTTTAGAGATTCACTCGACCAAGTGTAGATGAAGATCCCTAATCCCATTGACGGGAATTCAAATGAGAATTTCAAGAGTTCTATAGAGATTTGAGGCATGATTCAAATCCAAATTTTCTTATGAAATTACGTCTTCACTAAAAAAATTTGGTTTTCATTTTTATTATCATAGAATTTATGCAACAACCTCTTTTACTGAGCACTTAAGAAAAATAAAAAAGGGGATTAACTTTCAAATTATATGAAAAATTTGTTCTGTAAGTTTTGGGAATGATCTCAAAATACCATTTTGAGTAAAAATAATATAATTTCTTCCTAGGAAAATCTCGTAAGCTCCCTAGGTAAATAATCACTCCTGATGTCTATTTATAGTATTTATTGGTGAAGAAAAGGTTTCATAAAGTGTACATCACACATTTTCACACTTGTGATGAACTTTTGCACTTTTCACTAGGTAAAAATGTGTATGAGGTGAAAAAAATTTCCACCAAGGAGAGAGGATGTTTTTTGGAGATTTCATCACTTAAAATCTCACTTGGTTGGTTAGGTGAGTGTTATGCAATCACAATTAAATTAGGTCCCCTCTCATGTTCAATATGACCCATGACACACACTGGAGGATATTTTGTGGTGTAAATAAACTTGCAACAATTAATATGATGTTTATTACCCTATATTCATTTAATTATTATATCAAGGGACGTAAAATTTCAATATTTTCGGTGTTGTGTTATGCACAATTACAAATGTTTAGGAGGTATAAAGGTAAATTATTATCACTACATATAGGAAATAAAAATACTAGAAATCAACTAGATTATGATTGAAATAAAATACTATGGCTAATGAAAAATCATGTACAAACATAACACTTAATGAACACTCAATGGATATAGTTATTTATGAGGTAATTAAAACTCACCTCTCATTTTGTTAGTTTTCTTAGCGGTTCCCTAACTCCACCATTTAACGAAGTATCCATTAACCTATTCCAATTTATCATTCTTGAGGGATGCCAAAAATATATCTATCCATACCATCTACCAATGCTCAAGTTTCTCAGACATGGTCATAGTTTTAGCTTTCCATACTATATATTTCATTTTCTATGTGCTTTACCACTGGATGAGTACAAAAATGAAAATTAGTACCCCCACTACATTAGGGTTTTATAATGGACATTTTGAAGAGATGTGTCATGGACATGGATAAAAGTATTAATGGGGTTAGTATCTTTTCAAAATCCCATAAGTGTATGTTGTGGAAGATGAAACTAATTTTGAGGAGATGACTAGTGAATCCCCTAAGGAGAGTGAAGGGGATGATCAAAATGTGGTTGAAGTTGAATCGCAGCTTAAAGTCCTCTGAGACCTAAAACAAGAAAAGGATAAGGTGATGGCTATTAAAGAGAATGAAAAAGGGAATAAAATCAACAAGGAAATATTTTTATGTTGACACCAAAGAGAAACCCAAATGGAAGTTTATAGAAAAGGTGGTGTGAAATAGGAGTTGATCTTACTAAATTGGTGGCAAGACCTTGAAGAGGTAAAAAGTGATACTAGGCTTACTAAAAGAACTATCCATTTTATCCTCAATGATTAGCACATAATGAAGATGAAAGTTGAGGATGTGGCTCAAGTCATAAATGGTGGCAGCATAGAGATTCTGTAAGAATCTAAACAATGATGTGGATCAGCTCAAGGCTATGCTTCAGAACTTCAACGAGTGGAGTATTCTCACTTTGTCAAATCCACTTTACAGCACCTTCAAACTCTTAGACAACTAGCTAATGCCTATAAACAATGTGATGAGTAGGGGCCTTGAAGAAGAGGAAAATGGAAATATTTGAAACTTGATCTAGCCACCCTAGGAAAACATTGAGGAATTGGATAAGGAATGCGGCCACTCTCTTGCAAAATAGGGAGAAAATGAAAAATTAATGGTTGTTTTTAGGTTGTTGTTTAGTGTTGTTAGATTATGTGTACTTTCATTATCTGTTATGATACTTTTTGTATTGATATTTCTATATATTTCTATGGGATGATACTAAATATTTTCTCTATTTAGGAGTTTTAGTATGTAGGGATTAGGGTCCCTCAACCCTATTTTACTTTTATCAAAAAAATGTAGAAACAGACATAGATAAATGAATAATTTGTTGGTAATCTAATCATGAAATGAATTAAAGTAACAAACAAAAAGAGAGGGTTAGAAAATGCAAGTAGGATCTACCTCGTGGGTGTTAATCCCTCCTAAGGCTTGTTTCTATAATGAATAAACAAAACTTATACTCTTATTGCATTAGCATAAAGATTACAAGTGGAAAATAAATAGAATTATCTTCATATGGATTGATCTCATTTTCATTATTAACATTTCCTTTTTATATCTTTCATCACAATAAAGGTATGAAGAGATGGAGTCCCACTAGGAGTTTGAGTTGGATTAAGTAAAATATCTTAACCAAATAATCCATAAATTTAATACATGCAATAGAATTATTCAGTATATGTTCTCATATAATCACATAACTTAACTAATCAATCATTTGATCAACTGATTATTAAATTATGAGTTAAATCAATTAGTTTTTTAGTTCCAATGAATAATCAATTGATGACGTTGAGTCTTCTTCTCATTCTTATAATTTATTCTTCCATCAACACATGTGATCTTAGGTGTAGTGTCCATGTTGTGCAAATTCCTCAAAATCATAGCTTTATGTATGTGTGTGACCTCCTTTAGTTGTAAACACTTTGATGTAGATGAGTCCCTTTGGTTGCATGTCAATTTCTTTGGATGACCTCTTCATTGTGAATGATTTCCTTTGGTTGCATGTCATTTTCTATATATGGATCATTTGTTGCATGTTAGTTACTACATATAACAACTTCTTTGAAAACAAGGTTGACATTTATAAAATGCCCCATTTAACATCATATTGGAATCAAAAGAATAAATTCATAATCATAATCCACAAAATAAAGTAAACTAGTAATAATTATATTAAATAATATACATGCCATGAATTCAATTTATAATTAAAATGTCTAGTAGTATCATAGGCAAATACGAGTTCAGGGCTACAAATGGATTAAAAAAATAAGGAAGATGAAGATTTTTAGGAAGGAAAATAAACGAATTCATCACACGCCCATAATTAAATTACTCAATGTCATCATTAAATATTTTATAGGTTTTTTGGATGGCTTAGTGTCACTTGAATGATGTTGCATAAGTGTCTAAAATCCACTGGTGTAGATTTTCCATCATGCTCTGTGAATGTGTAATCTCCATCATTCTGTATTTTTCCATGACTCTATCATATATGTATTCATCCAATTTATTTTCACACAACCAATATGGTATAGGATAGTGGAATATTGGGGTATAATAACCAATGGTGAACAAAATTTTCAACATCCTTTAGAAACTTTAATGTATGCATTTACCCTCTTAAATTTTTTAATGATTATACTATAGGAGTGCATTTAATTTCATTACAACTTAGGGACATCTCTTTCCAACTCATCCTACATGCATATGTTATCTCTCGTGCATTGAATTTAATGTGTTCCCTACCTTCTTCGTGAGCTTCATTTCTCATCTGGTTTACTCACTATCTAATTTCCCTGTGTTCCATGTATTTTCCATACTCTTCAATAATTACATTTATATTGGAAGCTTCACCTATGATCATTAATGGATGCACCTTTAATAAGTGCCTATATTCTTCCATTTGTTTCTCTCTATACAATTCATTGTTAAAATAAGAACAAAATTCCCTAATTGGAACATCTCCAATATAAAGTACTGGGATCTAGTCCCTGTCATATTCTAAGGCATAATTGTACATATACAATTCACATAATAGTATTTGAATTTCATGAGGAATTTTTAGATATATTCTAAAGAAACTTATGGCTGCACTTATATCAAGCCGAAGATCTAAATTTATACAAGTAAGATTTATGTGTGGCATTAATTCCTTTCAATAAATGGAATAGACATTATAAGGTGGTATACATTTGAGTATGTCATTAGTCACCTAATGGTATCTTCCTACTTCTTCTTGAGTCTTTCTATTTCCTTGTCCTTGGCCTTAATATGCTTATCTATTTTTTCAATTTCTTGCCAATGTTGGAATATTAATTATTCGTTCTCCCTTTCCCATTTTCCCCCTGCAGATCTATTAACATAGTTTTCAAATTGTTGCACCTAGTAATCTAACAAGGTTTTCTAAGTGCCCTTGTTTCTACAATCTGGTTTTGGAGGTTATTTGAAAATTTATTTGATGATAAATTGTGGCTATAGGCTATCTTGTGAAAATATTGGGGAAGAAGGCTCTAATATGGTCTCAGTTGTATCCTTAGTAATTGTAGAGGATCTCCCCTATACAATGCCAATCTTCTTAGATCATGTTTTTCCCTTAATTATGTGAATAATATTTTCAATAATTTCTTCAAAATCATGGGGTATATCATCCCCAACTTCCATCTTATCAATATGTGTTTCGAACTATGTGATCATGTGCTTCCTCTACCTTATATTCATCATTTGTGGCTATATGAGTTGTGTCTTTAATTTATGTTGTAAATCCCTCTCCTTCATTATTCTCATGGGTTTCCCCAGCATGAACTACCTCTGCATGTTCTTCTATCTATTCAACAGGATTTCTTGAACCATTTTCTCTCCACTTTATTCTCCCTTCTTCTCTTCCATACCCTCCATGGGATCCATAGGAATTTTTTGATCATGAATTTCCAACATCAACACTTTCCTAGTCTATCTTCATTGATGTGGCCTTAATATTCTCTTTTTCCACTTCTTTATCACTATCAAGTGTTATGGTTTCAATTTTTTGGATTTTTATTTATGTGGCTATTCGGTTCTTAGGTGATGAAAATGCCTAGGTGGTGTAGGAGTGGATTTGGAAGATGAAGGAGTGGACTTGGAAGATTTAGGAGTAGGCCTGGAAAATTTTATCTTACTCCTTGAGGTGGATGATTCAAGGGTTGAAAATCCAAGTAGGTTTTCAACAATTAAAATCCTCTCAAGGGATATTGAAAAAGGGTTCTCTTAATAAGGTGATATATTTTAAGAAAATAGGGGTTTCGTAATGAGAAGTGGAAGTTGTGGGTTCAAGTTGAGAAGTGAAAGTTGTGGGTTCAAATGTATGGGTTGAAGAGCTACTAATAATTTTCCTTCTCTTTTTATTTTCCCCAATAACTAATTAATATTATTTACCCATGAAAAATCTCCCCAATTGAGTTCGGGACATTCTCTTTCCAATGTATATTTCACAAAGTGAGAGTGATGAGACAATGGTGGGACAGATCTAACCTTCCCTCTTTGATTATCTACTCATCGTTTTCAAGATTTTTTAGAAAATTTGGTACATTAAAAGGCCTATCATTATTTAAGTGATTGAACAACTTAAAATAGATTGTATTTAGTCTATAATATCTACCCTCACAAGTAAAATATTTGATGATATAATAGGTAATATTATACCAAAGTGGTTTGATAGAAGTTTGAAATGTACTTTTTGGTTAGTTACAAAGTTATCATATGCATCACTAAAAACTCAATGAGCTACATCGGATTTTCCTTCTCGGGAAAATCCCATTCCTTCTAAAGCCACTATTCTCTGCAACTAAAATATCATCATACATTTTCACTTCTAAACCCTTGATAATAGCCTCTCCATCCTTGAATGTGGTGGAAAATTTCATTACCATTGATTCGTTGAAACCCTAGAACTTACTAATATATTCCATCCATATGCTATTTTGAAAATATTAAAATATCTAAGGATGGTTGTGGAGTTTATAATGGTTTATAGGTTCATGGTAGATTATATCCCCTCCCATTTTAAATCTCGCAAACTTTGTTATCTCGAGAGGAAAAATCTTAGATTTTTAATAATGATGCAAGAATTTGAGTAAGTGTAAACCTATTGAGTAGTCATGTTTTTAATTCTATGAGAAACTCACACGCATAGACACAAAAAGAATGCATTAAATTTATTTGAGGGTTACAAATGTGTGAGGTGAGGTTGTGTGACAAAGTGGGGTGACGTGGAGTGACAAATCATAGGGTGAAAGGTGGTGACATATAATATATTTTTAAAGACATTCATGACATGGCATAAACATTAATTAAACATAATCATTCTATCGATACTTTATTAAAGTGAAATGAGTGCACTTATCTCAAGAAATGTGTTAGATGATGATGACATGTGTATTATGTAATTTTCACCTTTTTTGTAGGTAAAATTATCATGATGTTACATGTTGAGGTGCCACAATGCTATGGATGTTGTTTATAGTGTGCTAAAAGCACATGAAAATTTATGTTGAAATATCCTTAATGAAATCAATTAATTCCCAAAGAGGGAATACTGAATTTTTATGCCAGTCATCTTCATCACTATTCACACGTGCAGTTTGTTCCTTATTTTCTTCATGTAATTATATGTTCTTCCAATAAGAAAAAAGTAGAGCTTTGTAGTATGTATATTTAAGTGGACATTTAGTCTTTGCACCATATCCTTCTATCATATACCATGAAATTATGGTAACAAATGAACCAAATCATGAAAAACATAAATTCTAAGAAAACAAAACATGTTAGTTGAGTGGTACTCATCACCAAGAGGGATGATCACATAACTTTTATTCATCCCAAGATTATTAAGCAAAGATGAATATACCAAGGCCACTAAAACATATCAATAATTAGAATTTTCAGAAGATGAACCATCATGATATAATTTTGATATTAACTATGATGTTCTCATCTCCATTATGCTTTTACCACCTTTGAACTACTACATGAAGGTGCTCCTTTCATGTTACTTTTTGTATAATCTCAATCTATGACCATTCACTAGTAGTTTGAATCTCACAGGATCTATGGTGGTGAGTTTTACAGCTCCATTGGGAAATATTTTCTCAATCTCATATGGACCTAGCCACCTTGTCCTAAGTTGTGGTCCTTGTAATTTTATTCAAATAAGAGAGCCCAATCAAATTCTTGAAATTATCTTGTTTTGATGAACATTTTATGCCATTTGATCCTTTTATTCTAAAATACCTTTGTATTATGCACAAATTTTCACCTCATTTCATCTAAATCATTGAGCTCGATAATCCTCTATGGATAATCCTCTATATGCCTAGTTCAGTGTCTTTTTTCTCACATGTAATATATATTACCATAAAATATTGAATGCGTTGAAGAATGTTGTTGTCTTCCAAGTTTTAATGAATTCCCAAACTACTTCTATAAGTCTATCTACCCAATATCTATAGTGGAGTGCAAAATTGGTTGTAGGGATGGATTCTATTTCCCTTTTTTCACCTTAACTTCGACATTAGATTGGGGATGATAATGTGTAGACTTCCTATGTCTGATTTCATTTTCCTTAGCTTGATCAGAAATAAATTCATATGTATGCAAAAATTTGTGAGCTATGCGAAAACAATTAGAACTAACACCTAGTAGTTCTAAAACAAAGCTAAATCAAAATCTATGCATCATCATGTTTAGAGATTAAACAAGACTAATCTACAAATATCCTTGCATTACAATATGAATAAAAATTCAAACTAACATGATAGTCCATTAATATCTATCTCTATTGAATGTTAATCAAATTAAATGAACCTATTTATATCCTTAGCAATCAAAGGGTTGATTGTATGTTTGAATCCCAAGGTTTTCAAGAATGGAGTCTTGTCAATCCATGGATACAAGACCATTTGACATATCTCCATATGACTTAAAACTTGGAGGAATGAATGCAGAAGTGAAAATAGCTAGCTCCTCCAATGAATAATGCTCTAAGATGATAAAATGGCTATAGCTTAGGCTCTATGCTCATTTAGGTGTAAGAAGAAAGGTAGGAGGAGGGCTCCTTATATAGCCCAATGGATAAAATAATCTCTACATCCCTTTACATGTGGGATAATAGAGAGGTTGGGTTAGTTGTTGATAAGGGAGGTTTAGAAAGTGATGAGTCAACCTTAGGAGAGTTTATTTTTTCCTTTAGTGACTCATGGGGTTTGAGGGGATTTATTTATTAACCCAAGTGATTATTTAATAGGTGTGCAAATTTATATAAGAGTTTTAGAGTAATAGTTAGAATGATTTATGTTATGAGATGATTTTAATCAAATAAATGACGATTTATTGATTAAATAGAAGAGAGAATTAGTTACTTAAGAATAATTAATTAATCTAGATAGAAAGGGGAGCATAATTAATTAGAAATAATTAATTAATCTAGATAGAAAGGGGAGCTGATTAATAGAAGGTCATTAATTCTAGTCATTGTTGGATATAAGAGTTAATTAAATAATGTAATGTAATTAATTAACGATGATAGTAGATAAAATGTGTGATATTGATGTTATGTCATCAATTTGTGGGAAAGGGTATAATTAGCGCAATTTTAATATTTAAATTTCTCGAGCTAAGTTCTAGGTGTCTACATTTTCCATTATTTGAGGTGGGGTAAGTGATGCCACTTTAAAGATAGTAGATAGATAAAATTTTGAATAAGTAGAATAAAAATTAGAAGAAGTGAGAGATACCCCTCAAGTGTTGAGGAGTGATGATGAAGGTGATCGCGATCGAAAGAGGTGAGAGAAATGGATAGAATAATGGGTAGGGGTAGGATGTCCCAGGTGAATTAGAATAATACTGTTGATAGGAGGGTGATGTAGAAGAAATATGGAGAAGTAGAGAGAATAAATAGCTTTCATCCCTTGCATTGGCAACAACCTTAGTGTCATCATATTGCCAAAGATCTACTTCATCAGTCCTTATTAATATAAAAAGCATATGATAAAAGTAGAATGACATGAAAATACATACGGTGAAAAATTTTCCATTGCTTAAAAACATCGAATAAATGCAACATATGAAAATAAATGTAATATGAGAAGGTAAAAATCTCATTTAATTGGGAAAACAAGTAAAAACACACATATTCCAACCAACAACGGTGAAGATGGTTGTACAAATGTTTTGTTATCAAGCTAAAGATCCTCAAATGTTCATGATTGATGACAAGGGTTAAAAATGGTGACCCTAGCAAGAATACATGCATGGGGAGATGATAAAGGAATCTCGGTCTGATGATAAAGCATTCATGCACAACGAAACAATATCAGGCAACTAGATGTGCCCCAGAGTCTTGTGAAGCAAGTAGGATAAGTTTGTAAATGGTTGTAAATCTGATGATCCATGAGTCATTTGATTTGTGAACATGTGAAAATTCCAGCAAGATATGGAATGAATACCATGTGCAAGACACAAGTTTCAGCTATTATGAGATGGTTTACCTAGTTTTGCAAATTTTACAATTTTTAGGATTTTTGAAAAAGTTTTGAATTTTTTTGGATTTTTTTTTTTATTTTTATTTTTAAAAGATTTTTGAGACTTTTGATTTGTATAGCGAATAAGTTAGAAGAATTAGCAAGAATCTCCAAGGAGCAAAATAAATGCCCTAGGGAGAAGAAAGAAGTAATAAACAACAAATAATGCCCCAACATAATGGAATGATTAACAAAATAATTATTTGATGGAGTCCATGAAAAGAAGTGACATCACCTAGGAGAAATAAAATTGTCCTAGTGAGAAGAAATAAGTACCAAGTGGAAAATAAAGCCCTGAGGAAAAAATAAAATAAAATAATTATTTAAATAAAATAATTCTTCGGGAGAGTAGAAAAAAAATTAGAATTTGTTATGTTATATGTTTTGTGTTATCCAAAATAAGCTCATGCTTACTTTTGGTTAACTACACCCATTTTTCCTCCTTTAGTGCTTCAATACAATTTTCACATATTCTAAGCACATAAGGTTTCTGAAAACATCTTCATCGGTGGGAAATTTCTTCCCTTTCAAAAATATAAATAAGTCCTTCTAACTCCTCATTTTTTTTGCAAGTTACGAGCCGGTGGGCCTTGGAAGGATTTTTGCGAAATGCGGAAGCGATGGGCCTGGGGAAGACTTTTTCCAAAGTGGAAATTGTAGTTGTGGGGCCAGGAGGAGAAATTTTCCCAATGAATTTTAGGAGGTTTTCGAGATAAATGGAGTTTTCAACTTTTGTGATTTTTTGCAAATAGGAGGAAAGTGAATTTCAGTTACACAAGCCCAGGGGGATCTTAAATCCAAATGAAGAAAAATGCCTAAGGCCCGCAAAGGGACACGTGGCCATGATTCAAATCAAAGCGGGAAGGCGGGTCATCGGAGGAACTTTTGAAATTTTGGCTCTTGTGTTTTGAAAATGTGTAAATATAAATGCAAGTCAGTACCTCCAAAGCCTAGAGAAGCCATGTCGTAAGGTCTTTGTCATTTGCGGGAAGTGGGTGGCATGGGAACTTTGGCATTTTTGCCAAAATCTTAAAAAAATCACAATTTCAATTTTGGGCCCATGAGCTTTTCCTAAATAAAGTGGATTTTGGGCTGCTTTGGGCCATTAGGGAAATTTTTAGAAATTTGGAAACTTTTTTAAAGGCACCAAAGTGAATTTTGGGCCCATGGATCCATTTTGCAAAATTGCATTTTCACCATTTTTGCACAATATCGATGTAAAAATCTTCAAACGGCCATATCTTTTGACTAGGTGCTCAAAATTTAACAAACTTGGTACCATTGGAAAGGTCTCAACCTCCTCTACACCATGGAAGCATAAAATATTATTTTTAGAAGGATTTGGTAGGTGAAAATCTAAAAATGTTTTTTTCCCCCATTAATATGGAATCTGATTGCTTCAACTACCAGGATTTTCAATTTTGGTTGGCCATTCTTCCTTCTTCAACTCGACAAAAAACCATGGGGAACCAAAATGGACAGATTGTAGGAAGATTTGCAAGAGCATTAATGGCTGGTGGTTGAGCTTCCAATCATATTTCCCTCCTCCTTTTCCTCTTCTCTCTTCGGTTGATCTATAAAAGTGAAATCTTAGCTCATTGTAAAGGGTTGGACATTTTTGTTTTGCACCCTCCCTTCTTCCCTTGTCTGCAAGTGAATTTGTGGAGTTTTCAAACCTCCCATTCGAGTTTGTAATGAAATCTTGCCTCTTGGCCATTGTAATGGACTGTATCAATTTCTTGGAGCAATTAAAATAAGTCTGTGGATGATTTCAACCCTCTCTTATGTTCATTGCATCTTCTTGATCTCTCATTACAATTTTGTTATCTTTGCGTGGATGTTGTATTGCATTTTTATGTTTTGTGTTTATGGAAAAGTGTTCATCATTCCTCGGTGCATCACCTCTGTTAGATTAGGTTTATTTTCTCGCATCTTCTCAACCCTATCTCCTTGGCAAGATAGAGTAGGTTTTAGAGTAGATCCTCTACAATTTATTTGTGTGCACCTAAACAGAGGAATAGGAACGGCCTTCATCTAGAGAGCTCTCTCTATTTCAAAGTCCCACACTTTGAGAGATGCTCCATGTTATGCAATCACACTGAGAGTCTCAACATTGAGTTGTAGACACTCGGGGTGTGTGATTTTGCACCAATAGTTTTGGCATGCCTGGTGGACCAAGAGGTCTCCATTTTTATTGCAGCAAGATTGATGTGCACTTGTTGTAAGTTTTTAGCTTGTAAGGAGCTTTGAAATTACACATCTGGTGACTCCAAAAGAGGAAAACTTCACTGGTTTCATTAGCCAGGCTTGGCAGATTCATGAGAAGAATCCATACTAGATCAAGAACTATAGAAGAAGGATTGTTTTCTATCTACACTTGTCCCCAGATAGAAAGAAAGGAGAGGAAGAAGAGCTCAAAGGTCTCCATCTCCACCAAATAGAACTTTTCAACACCTCCACCTGGTAGGCCTTTCATTTAATCAACAAGGGTTCTTAGACCAATCAAATGGCACAACCAAATCCTTATGTCAATTTCACTTGGAGCATCCCACTTGCTCTCAATGCACAAAATCTAGTTCCAATTGTAGCATTGAAGAACATTCCATATTTCACTAGAGAAAACAAAAAACTCCTAGTGACCACATTTAAGACATTGCAAATGTCTGTGCAATTCATGAAATCATTGAGATGGACATTGCAGTCAAATTTTTAGCCTCTTCATTCAAGGAAAAGCTTTGCAATGGTTCAAAGTCTAACAACAAGGCTCTATCAAAATTGGGACCATCTGTGCACAACTCTTCACAATCAATTTGGAGAAAAGGGGGATAACCTATCTCTATTGGAACAATTGAAAACCATTAAGAGGGCTCCTAATGAATAATTGACAAATTTCAACTTCAGATTTCAAAGGACATGGGATAGGATTCCATTGGCCGTGAGACCAATAGATCAAGGTGTTTTCCTATACTTTCTTAAAGCTTTAAATTATGATATTGCTATGATGATTCAATCCATGGGAGGTGTAACTTTACCTGCATCCTATAACATTTCTATTAGAGCTGAAAATTGCTTAATTCAAGCTGGTAAACTTGCACCTAGGCCACCTATGCCTCTATATCCAAAGAATTAGGAACTCCAAGTACTAGTCAAACACCCACATTAGCTCCCATTCCTACTCCAAGAAATCAGAATTCAACTAAAGCTTCTACTTCATCTTCCAGTGCCTCAAATGAGCTCCAAGAAGTCATGAAGCAACTACAAAATTTGGGTAATGAGTTGGTGACACTTAAGAGGTAGTAAAGCTCAAAATTTTAGACCTCCATATCAACCTCAAACTCAACCCAATAGACCACCATATCAGCCTAATAGGCCACCCATTCAAAACATAAATCGAACCAAGTCAAAACCTCCTACTAATAGACCATTCTAGCCTTACAATCCTAATGTTGCATCCACATCTAGAGCCTTAGTACCAGTAAAAATAACATGGCTCAGGAATATGACTAGTGTTTCCCATGCAATCAACCTCATAACTAGTCAATGTGTTTTAATGGTGCTTTGAATCAAGCTCTGATGGTGACAACAACTGTGTAGAACAAGAAACAGGCCAAGAAGTAAATCAGCAACAGGAGCATCTCAACAAGAGGCAACTCCAAATGAGACCACACTTGTAAATTGGCAGGCTGAAGACTTTTGTGGTATGAATCAAACACCTTCTCAAAGTGTAGTAGCCAATACACGGTCCAAGAGGAGGAATATTAGAGAAGGACAGTCATCAAATTTAAGTGATCCACAACCCTCCATCACTCCACAAGGTGTTAGCAATCAAAGTGCAGCTCCCAATGTGTAAGGTGAAACCCAAGCCACCCCTAGACCTAACTCAAATGCCAGTTGTAATAGCCCATGTGCAAGAGAAGAATATGCAAGGAAGAGGGCAGTAGAGAGATAGCTCATCTCCATTCAACATCATTGAGCAGATGAAGAAAAAAATGTAAACATCTCAATGTGGGAGTCATTAGCTATCCCAGGACAAAGAGACCTATTGCAAGCTACTATGGAAAATTGGTCAACATCAAATCAGTCACCCAATCAATAGAGAAAGTGCTTACCAATGCAACTCAGCTGAAGGAAATCATGGAGGACAACAAGGTAAAAATTTGAAGCCCCCACCATTCTATATCTCATTGATCATTGGAGATAAATTGGTGCATAATTGCATGATTGATTCTAGAGCAAGTAGCTTTGTAATGCCAAAAAAATAGCTGATCAGGTTGGGTCTTCAATATGAAGTCATTTCCAAAGGTGTGGTGCAATTGGATGGGACAATAGTAACAACAGTTGGAGTAATCAAATATTTGAGCCTCACATTGCATGCATGTCCCAATGTGACCATCTTGCAAGATGTATCAGTCATAGACTTGCACACACTTTTTTATTGTGTTTGTCAAGAGACTTCACTTCTAAAAATTGGAGGTTATTTGTCTATGATTGGTCACACATGTTATTCAAAACAAGGTATGGAGCTAAGGCTACAATCAAATCTGAGCCTATTGCAAACTTCCATATTGAGCCTCATACACCAAGTCCAATCAATGAAAATTGTTCAACCTTTGATCAAGAGGATCTTCCAAGCACTTATGAAGTAGATACCAAAGTTGGATGTATTCCAGACTTGACTCTTGATGAATGGGAAAATAAAATACATGCTTTTGACCCTTACAAAGAAATGGAGAATCTGAATTAGGAGTTTATTGTTTGCATGAAAAGAATCATCCTCTCCCTAGCATCACTAAGCTAGACCACAAGGATGATAATGAGGTATGGCAAGTTATTCTTTGATGGCTCAAGAAGTAGGCAAGGTGTAGGAGGAGGAGATATGCTTATTTCACCTCAAGGCACAAAATATTACTCAACTTTTCGCTTCCAGTTTTCTTGCTCAAAAACATAGCTTGAGTATGAAGCTTTGATCCATGGATTACATTGGGCAAGAAAGAGAGACATTAAGAATTTGCAAGTATTTGGTGATAGTGAGTTGATTGTGAACCAAGTCAGAGGACAACATGCTCTAAGAATGACCTACTCAAGAACTACAAAAATAGGGTATGGGATCTCATTGAAGATTTTGAAGCTTTTAGCATCAATTCCATTCCAAGAAAGAAGAATGAAGTAGCAGATAGAATGACAGCAATTGGGGCAGCATTTGATGTTGTAGAAAGTATCAAAAGTGAGAAATCTCAGCCTCATATCAAGGTGGTTGTAAGGCCAAGTTGTCCTAGAGATAACAACACAAGTTGGAAAGTCTTTGAGAATGACCAACAAATTGTCAATTTTCTACAAGAAGAAGTTGAGTTCTCCTCTAGAAACCAAGACAAATTGGAACAACAGTATGGTGACCAAGTGGTGCAGCTGAGAACCAACAAATTACCAAAAGGTCTTGTGACCTTGGATTCAATCTTCAACCCAAATGATCAGTTCGGAAGGAAAAGGAAAACATTCAAGTAAAGGGTGAAGATTCAGAGCCCATTTTAGTAGATGAAGGAAAGACATTGCAAATTGGGAAAGTAAGTACTCCACAAGAGAAGATGAATTTGTTCAACTTTGTCAAGAATTCCAGATGTCTTTGCATGGACTTATAAGGATTTAAGAGGTTTCAACCCAAGATTGGCTGAGCATACAATTGAATTAAATCTTGAATCCAAGCCTATCAGACAGAAGCAAAGGCCAATGAATCCTCACATTGAACCTCTCATGAGGAAGGAGTTGAATAAGCTAATTGAGGCTAGCATCATCTTCCCTATCAAGCATTCAAGTTGGGTTGCAAACTTGGTGCCTATGAGAAAAGAAATGGAGAAATCAGATTGTGTGTAGACTTTTGTGATCTAAACAGAGCATCACTCAAAGATCACTATCCACTTCCTTCAATGGAACAAATCTTACAGGTTGTAGTTGGTTCTAAAGGTTTTCATTGTTAGATGGATACTCAGGCTATAATCGATAATGGTGAAAGAAGAAGATCAGTTCAAGACAGCCTTCACCACCAAATGGGGTACATATGCTTACAAGAAGATGCCATTTGGACTGTCAAATGTTGGAGCAACATTTCAGCGAGCTATGGATCTGGCATTCAAAGGATTAATCAATAAGATAGTGCTGGTGTATCTAGATGATATCACTGTCTTCTCAAAGAATGCAAGAACCACCTCTTTCACCTCAGAAAGTATTCCAAAGATGTAGAAGGTTTGGGGTGTCATTGAATCCAAAGAAGTGTGTATTCTTGGCACATGAGGGAAAATTGTTGGGCCACATTGTCTCAAGAGAAGGGTTAACAATTGATCTAAAAGATTTGAAGCCATCCAAACACTTCCATTTCCACAACACAAGAAATCTCTCCAAAGCTTCTTGGGAAGAATAAACTTTGTTCATAGATTTGTGCCTAATTTTGCCACTCTTGTGAAGCCTTTGACAATGATGTTGAAGAAGATTCTTGCATTCAAATGGACAATAGAAGGAAAAGAGATTTTGAAGCCATCAAGAAAGCAATATCATAAGCTCCAACTCTTATCAACCCAGACTTCTCAAAGGACTTCATGTTGTATGCTTTTGGAGGATCAGACACAATCTCAGCTATCTTGGTACAACTAATAAAGAAGGATCAGAGCAGCCCATAGCATTCTTCAGTCAGAGCTTGGAAGATTATGAAGTAAGGTATTCTTTTATTGAAAAGCATGTCCTTTTTGTCATTAGGAGTTTGAAGAAGTTTAGAAACTTGGTCTCGAACAACAAGATCCAATTGTTAGTGTCTCATGTTGGTGTCAAGGATTTTCTCCTAAACAAGGAATTAAATGAGAAAGAGCAGGTGGATCACTCGTGTAATGGAATATGATATTGAAATCAAAGTGACCAAGATGGTTCGTGGCAAGGGTCTATGTGAGCAACTCACTTCCAAGCAACAAACTGAGTCAGGGATGAAGAGAGGTTGTCCTATTAACATAGAATGAGCTAGAGCATCTAGCTAATGATGCACCCATTCCATGTTGGACTCAAAATTTGGTGCATTTCTCCAAATAGGTTCATGCCCTCTAGAAATGAGTAGAAAAAAAGAAGGTACTTTAGATTACAAGCCATCATATGCATGCTTGTTGATGACATTTTGTTCAAAACGGGACATCAATGGTGTCCTATTAAGATGCATTGAGACATTCAAATTGAGAAGGTGTTACATGAGTTCCATGATGGAGAAGCCGAGGCCACTTTTCTCCACAGGTAACAATCTCAAAATTATGAGGGCTGGTTACTATTGGCCTACGATGTTTAGGGATTGCTACTCATGGATCAAGAAATGCAAAACAATGTGCATTCTTCACAAGAAGGAAAAGACTAGCAACACTTCCATTACATCCAATTTCAGTTAATCATCCATTCATACAATGGGGATTAGACTTCATTGGGTCATCAATCCAAATTAAAGTCAAGGCCACAAGTGGATACTTATAGTGACAACACTATTTCACCAAGTGGACTGAAGTGGTGGCACTTAAGGAGGTAAATGAATCCAAAATCTTGGATTTCTATGAAGGAATAGCCACTAGGTTTGGAGTCCTGCCACTATCATATCAGATAATGCATTGGCATTCCTTATTATAAGGATCACTAAATGGGTTGTCAAGAATGGTGTATACCTCAACACTTCATCAAACTATTACCCTCAAGGTAATGGCCAAGTAGAGTCCACAAAAAAGAACCTACTAAGAATTATCAAAAGGACTCTTGATGAAAATCAGAGGACTTGGCACACAAAGCTCAAATCAGCTCTATGGGATGATAGGATCACACCCAAGAGATCTACAGGTAATTCTCCCTACAAGATGGTCTATGGGAAAGAGGCAGTGTTGCCTATATCATTAGAGCTTCCCACATTGGAACTCATGAAGCAGCTGTAGTTGTCTGAGTTTGAACCCATTGAAATCAGGTATGCAGAGTTAATGGAACTAGAAGAAACAAGAGAACATGCAGTGCAAACCATGGAAAAGGATCAGGCCTTAGTCAAAAGATGGTTTGATAAGAAAGCAAGAACAAGGACCTTTCAAGAGGGGGACTTAGTTCTAAAGTGGGATGTTGATCGTGATGCAAATCTAGGAAGCATTCCAAGTTTGATGCCATTTGGAGTGGCCCCTACATGGTCACAAGATGTAAAAGTAGCAATGCCTTCTAATTGTCTACATTGGATGGTGAAGAATTACAAATTCCAGTCAATGGGATCTACCTCAAACATTGCTACTAAAAGGAAAATTTCTCACCTTGTAAATATTAGCCTAGGTTTTCAATTTCTCCAAGTGTGTATGCACATTGTCTTGTTGTAGTTTAGGTTTCAATTCCCTAAGTGTTGGTGCACATGCTCTATTGCTTCTAGGTATGCTTGTATATAGTTCATCTCACTCATGGAAGAGACTTGGTCACAAAAATTAATTAAATATCCATATTGGAGTAGGTTTGGATGTTTTCATCACTTTTAGATCATAGGAAAATGAAATGAGGGAGAAGTTTCCATTTTCAACTTACTCTCACAAATCTTGAATCCAAGATTTTCTTGCAAAGATAAGAGAGCATGCATAGTTTTTCAAAGTTCAGATCAGATTTGTGTTTACCAGTAGACTCCATGCCCAATGGATGCTTTAAGGCCACTAATCTTTTCATCTAGTAGGTAGATGTCCCTATGAGTCACCAAATTGTTATCCAAAATAAGCTCATGCTTATTTTTGGTTAACTACACCCATTTTTCCTCCTTTAGTGCTTCAATCCATTTTTTTAGATATTTAAGCACTTAAGGTTTCTTAAAAACATCTTCATCAGGTGGGAAATTTCTTCCCCTTTCCAAAATATAAAGAATTCCTTCTAACTCCTCATATTTTTCAAGTTACGGGCCGATGGGCCTTGGAAGGATTTTTTTCCAAAGGTGGGCCAATGGGCCTAGGGAAGACTTTTCACCAAGTGGAAGATTGGAGTCCAATAGGGGTAGAGGAAAATTTTCCCAAATTTCCAAAGGTCGGAAAATTTGTGGGGAGTTTGGAACTTTTTCTCTTTTTACAAATAGGGCACAAAGTGAATTTCGCCCAAAGCCACAGTAGGGCATTTAAACTTTTGCCAAAAATGAAAAAATTGTGGGCCCACGAGCCTTTGTGCCAAATAAGGCTAAGGCCCAAGGGACACGTGGCCGTGTTTCAAGTCAAAGTGGGAAGGTGGGTCATCGGAGGAACTTTGGAATTTTGGCTTTTGTTTTGAAAAAGTGTAAAAAAGTATAAAGGTAAGCCGCACCTCCACGATGCCCAGAGAAGCCATGTGTAAGGCCTTTGTCAGTTGCGGGAAGCGGGCTGGGGGGAACTTTGGATTTTTGCCACTTTCTCAAAAAGTGCAATTTCAATTTTGGGCCCGTGGAGCTTTTTGGCTAAAGTGGATTTTGGGCCTGCGGGCCATCAGGGAAATTTTTGAAATTTGGAAACTTTTTGCAAAAGGTGCACCAAAGTGAATTTTGGGCCCATGGATCCATTTTGCAAAATTGTATTTTCACCATTTTTGTAGAGTCTCGATGTAAAAATCTTTGAAATGGCATATCTTTTGATCCGGTGCTCAAAATTCAACAAATTTGGTACCATTGGAAAGGTATCAACCTCCTCTATGCCATGGAAGCATAAAATATTATTTTTAGTAGGATTTGGTGGGTGAAAATCTAAAAACATATTTTCCCCCATTAATACAGGATCTGATTGCTTCAACTACTAGGATTTTCAATTTTGGTCAGCCATTCTTCCTTCTTCAACATGACAAACAAACATGGGGAACCAGAATGGGTAGATTGTAGGTGGATTTGTAGGAGCATTAATGGCTGGTGGTTGAGCCTCTAATCAGATTTCCCACCTCCTTTTCCTCTTCTCTCTTCTTGATCTATAAAAGTGAAAGCTTAGCTCATTGTAAAGGGTTGGACATTTTTGTTTTCACCCTCCCTTCTTCCCTTGTCTGCAAGTGAATTTGTGGAGTTTTCAAACCTTCCATTCAATTTGTAATGCAATATTGCCTCTTGGCCATTGTAATGGACTGTATCAAATTCTTGGAGCAATAAAATAAGTTATGTGGATGATTTCAACCCTCTCTTATGTTCATTGCATCTTCCTGATCTCTCATTGCAATTCTGGTTATCTGTGCATGGATATTGTATTGCATTTTTATGGTTTGTGTTTATTGCAAAGCAAGTGTTCATCATTCCTCGGTGCATCACCTCTATTAGATTAGGTTTATTTTCTCACATCTTCTGCACCCTGTCTCCTTTACAAGATAGAGTAGGTTTTAGAGTATATCCTCTGCAATTTATTTGTGTGCACCTGAATAGAGGAATAGGAACCGTCCTTCATCTAGAGAGATCTCTCTATTTCAAAGTCCCACACTTTGAGAGATGCTCCATGTTATGCAATCACACTGAGAGTCTCAACATTGAGTTCTTGCCCCCATTTGTAGATACGATATGCAATGATTAGCTTAGCATTCATGTATGATGAATGTACTTAGTTGTTTATTTATATATGATGTATAGATGATGTTAGATGTGATGATATTGATGGATATATGATGATGTGATAACAAAACTATGTACATGCGAAAAGTAGACACAAGCAAATGTTAACAAACCTAACCAAACGTATATTACATGCAAACCAACATGAATTAAGACAACTATGTACAATTATTTACAAGCATGAAAAAACACACTTCATATGTACAAGTAAGAATGAATCTAATCTAAGAAAGAAAATATGAATCTTATCAAAGTATGTCTAAGTGAAAAACTATACACATGTACAAATAACAAACAACTATACAAGTAAAAAAGCGTACACAAATAAAGTAAGAAACAAGATAAAGTAAGTAAACTAAAGTTATGTTTTTGCAAGATTATTTTGTGACAACACTTTTTACTATTTTTTGTGTATTGATTTTTTCTATTATTTTTTATTTTGATCATCTTTTAATGTTTTTGCAATTTTCAAACATATTTGAATGTTTTTGTGATTTTCAAACATATTTGAATGTTTTTGTGATTTTCAAACATATTTGAATGTTTTTGTGATTTTCTAAGGTTTTCCAAAGCTATGCACAAGTAACCAAGAAACATGGATGCCCCTAGTGTTAGAAGGAGAATATACAAGGGCATGCACCACATGTTTATAAATAGGAAGGTCAAGTCACAGAAGTGCCCCCAACGTGAAATGGGAATATATAAAGACCATCCCTTCATTGATTTACAAGAGGAGAAAAATCTAGATCAAGGCTTGACAGGATAGGTTCACAGGGAATCTCGAATACAGGTGTAGAACTAGCCCTAGGCTAAGTAAAAGTACCCTCCAAATGTAAGATGCTTGTGAACAAAGAATCCTCCCAAGATTCCAGAAAATTTTTCACCAAGGGACCTATCCAAAGTGCCACAATTGTGTGGTTTTTACATATGGATGACCTACTTTTTTTTTATTTTTCCTTCTTTTTTTGTATTTTGATCATTTTTACTTTTTTGTTGTTTTTTTTTTTTATTTTTGCATCATGTTTAAGCATAGAACCACTTGAGGTGCATGGAATTCATAGGCTCACAGAGCTCATCACCATTGGGATGGGAAATTTTGTATGCTCTTGTTCCATATTTTTCTATAATGACATAAGGTCCTAACCAATGTGGTTCAAACTTGCCTTTCTTCTCTCTTTCTACCCTTGTGTTGAACTGATTTTCTTTCATGACCAAATCTCCAACCTCAAACTGACGAGGTATGATCCTTTTGTTATAATTTCTAGAGACCCTATTCTGATACACCTTGAGATGGTTAAGGGCGTGGATGGGTTTTTATCTAGGAATTTTAATTTTTCCTTCCTAGCCTCTTTGTAATCCTCATCCCTATCTAGATAATCCTAAGAGCTATTCTTAGGGAAGGAATATTTATTTCCAATGGGATGATATATTTTGTCCCAAACACTAGGGAATAGGGTGTCACACTGTCGGAGTGCGAATAGAGGTCCTATAAGCCTAGAGTGTTGGGTGAATTTACAAATTCTAGTTGTTAGTGGCTTCATCTTACTCATTACCTTGAGGGTAATATGGCTTAGACCACTTTAATTTTATTTGAAACCGATGACAGAGTATTTCACTATTTTTTTCTTGAATGATTTTCCATTTTCAGTAACTTATGGTCGTAGGAATGTCATACTTTGGTAGATAAGGTGATTCATGATAAAATTTTGAAATCTGAGCACCCGTAACATAAGTCAAAGGAACAGCCTCCACCCACTTAGTGAAATATTCTATAGTTGTGATGATGTGGGTATGGCCATCATATGAGGTAGGGGTGAGCTTCCCTATTAAATCAAGTCCCCATTTGGAAAATCACCATGGGGTTGGATTCATTTCTGATGGATGTGATGGTGCATGAATAAAATTTCCATACTTTTGACAGAGCACGCGCTTCGTCACATAATTGTAGTGGTTTTATTCCATAGTAGGCCAATAGTAGCCTACTCTCAACAATTTCTTATCTAGAACCATTTCATTTTTGTGGGTTTTACACCCCTTCATGTACCTCTTTGATTTTTTGGACTGACTCTATTACATCTAGACAATGTAACAAATTCCTATCATAGCCACGATGATAGAGCATATCTCCTAAGAGGGTGTAATCTATCTGGTGGATAAGGATTTGCTTCTCAGAATAGGAGATATCAAGAGGAAAGGTATTATGTTTATGATATATGTATAGATGTGTTCATACCATGGGGAATAGGGACCAATAATTTATAAGACAAACAAGATTATGGCATATCATACGAAGTTAGGCATATATTCTAAACAAAGAATGGCATATCATTGCTCTCTGGTGGAATTCATAGCATGGAACCTATGGTTTCCATTGCATTTGTAGATCTATTTTGTGCCCTTGGAATTTTCTTGAATGTAATACACACAAAATATTCTTTCAAAGTTTCCACCAGTTTCTTGTAGGGGATGATATTTTCATCCTTAACTTTGTATTCGTTATTGACTTGTTTGATGATCAATTACGAGTCACCAATGACCTTGACATGGTGGATATCCCATTTGATTACTAGCTTCATCCTAGTGATGAGTGCCTCATATTCTGTAATATTATTTGTATAAGGAATCCATGGTCGAATCTTGAGGTATGGGATACTGAAGGAGTAATTAATACTACACCTTCCCTTGAACCATGAAAATTAAAATATCCATCAAAGTGCACTTGCCACATGATAGATTCCTCAATATACATTAATGAAGCATCTGGCAGATCCATATTTATAGGATCCTTTCCTAGTAAAGGTGCTTCTTAACTAACCGATCGAAAGTACTTGTCCTTTAATTAAATTTTGGTGTACATGCGCAATGTCAAATTCACTTAGCATAATGACCCAATTTTTCATTCTTCCCGTAAGGGAGGGTTTTGAAAACATCTACTTGAGTGAGTCAACTTCTAGATATAAGCTTGGCTTTAGTATTCAATAGGTAATATCAATTTTTTTGATAGAAACTACAACCAAACAAGATTTTTCAATTTGAGGGTAGTTGATCTCATAAGAAATTAGAGTATGAATGAGATAGTACAGATTTTCTTTGTGGCCAAGGTCATATTGGGTAAGCAATGTGCCAATAGCAAATTAAGTAGAATAAATATACAAAAAGAGTGGCTCCTCGGAGTTAGAGTCATGAGTAAAGGAGTATTGGCTAAGTATTTCTTATGGAAGGTAAAGGCCTTTTGTTTTTTTGGTCCCCAAATAAAGGAAACATATTTTTTAAGTACATGGGTGAATGAATGGAATTTTTCAGCAAGTTGGGAAATGAAGCGATGAATGGCTTGTATATTTCCTTGTAAGTTGTGCAATTTTTGATGTTTTTTGGAGGATGCATTTCAGTAATGGTGGTAACTTTAGTTGGGTCTACCTTAATCCCCTTCATGATACAATGAATCCAAGTAACTTTCTTAACAATATGCCAAACACACACTTATTTGGATTCAATTTAATTTTTCTTCCTACGGTGTTCAAAGATACGTAGAAAAATGCCATGGTGATCTGCTCTTGTTTTTTATTTCTCAAGGATATCATCCACATATTCCTCCATGATGTCATGAATCATATCTTGGAAAATCATTTTCATTTCCATTTGATAGGTTACACCTCCATTTTTGAGGCCAAAGGGCATTACCTGATAATGAAAAATCCCTAGGGGTTGTGAAGGTTGTCTTGTGTTGATCTTCATCTACTATTTTGATCTGATTATAACTTGAAAAGCCATCCATAAGAGATAACATCTCATATCCCGTAGTCGAGTAACAATCATGTATCAATATTTTACAATGGTAAATCATATATTGGGCACACCTTATTGATATCTCTAAAATTTGTACATATTTTATCCCAATAGTTTTCTTTTATACGGGGACTATATTTGATATCCATTCTGAGTAGTCAATAGATCTAATGAAGCCTACTTCAACAATATTTCTAGCTCTTCTTTAACCAGTAGAGCCATCAGCGAATGCATTTTTTTGAGTTTCTATTTGATGGGCTTGACATCTGCATGTACAAACTAGGTTATCCACCACAAATTTGGATCCAAGATCGACATATCCTTATAGGACCATGTGAATATATCTAAAAATTCCCACAGAAGCATGGTGAATGTATTTTTCTCTCATCTGAGAGTGAAGCTCCCAGTTTGACTATCTTTTGGTCATCTTGTGTTCTAATATTCACATCGATGGTTTCTTCCACTAGCATTTTTGAAAAATCCTCCATAACCGTAGGGATCGGAGAAATCTTGAAATATTCTTCCAAGGGGTCTCTACGATATTTTAACCCTTGGCGTGGTCAATTTTTGTATCCATTGATTTTGTTACCTATTTCTCAGCCAGTGCCTTAAAGAGGTTTTCACTGTGTGATTTGGAATTTTTCTTTTTTTTTGAGGCTTTTCCTTGGAAACTTTCCCTCACTTTTTCTTATGTTTGATGACCATGAAGCTCAACTTCCTCACCGAATTACGCATAGGTATCTAAGTCATTGTAGAAACCCTTCCTATGGTTTTTAATTGGAATTGTATCTCAAATTCCCATGAATTCCACAATGGCCTCATCATTTTCAAAGAGTTCTAGTGGTATGTGACATTTTTGGTCCCATTCGACAAGGAAAGGGTAAAAAAGGTCAATTTTAGGTTCAATGGGGGTTAAGGTAAGGACAGGTGGTATCAAATAATAGGTTCGTGGAGGCAAGATCCTTGTATTGCCTATAGTGGGAATTTATGTTACTGTCTAAATAATTAGAGCTATCTTCACACTCAAATAGGTAGCGTCTTGATCATTAGGGTGCGATCCATAGGGTCAAATTTTGATATTGTATCTTTTTGTCTTGAAATGTGGGAGAGGAGTGGTTCTCTCGGTCCTTGATTTTTTTCCAAATCCTGACCCTTATAGCCTATATAATACATCATTAAGTTATAATTATCATACTCAAGGATTTGGTAGCAAGTTGGCTGAGTATCTTCAAGACCCAAGTCATAGGTGGGCCTAATAATTTCTCCTCGGTGAGTAAACACCTAGGTAAGAATGTCCCAATAGTTCACTCATCTCTAGGCTGTTTGAAATGATAGTTGGGTCGGACTCTAGTTTTAGGTTACAATGATAGGTCTAAAACTAGGAGAGTTTTTGCACATTATATTCTCCACAACCGTATTCCATAACCTTCATCTCCCATGAATCAAAATAAGTTGATGTAGAAGCTTCACGTGTGTAAGAAATTAGGGATTCTAAATCTACCCGTGATTCCATAGCTTCTATTGAAGAGGAACAACTATATCAACAGAGAGACATGTATAGGAACCCTTATGCACAAAACTATTGAGAGCTTTGCAGTGAGCGAAGGGCTCTAGATATCCTTGTATTGTAACAATGTGTCCCTCATGTTTCAATTTGATGCATTGATGGAACGTTGATGGTATGGCCTACATGGCATGAATCCATGGTCAGCCAAACAACATATTATATGGAAGTTCCAAGTCTAAGACATGAAACTTTGTATGATGACAAGTTGGTCCTACCTCCATTGGGCAATGTGATTATCCCAACTGATTCCCACTCCATGTTGTCATAAGTGGTTATGGTAATAATATGGGATTCTAGATCTTCTTTGTATGTCCCAGTTGTTTAATTATTTTCAAAGTGCATATATTCAACCCTGATCCATTGTCCACAAACACCCATTTATCTTTCAATGGGTAACAAATACCTCAATATATAGGGGAGATTATGTGTAGGATCCTCAATAGGGATCTCCCTATGATTAAAGGAGATGTACTTAGTTGGTGCAATGTTTTCCACCACAACTTGAAGATGTGAAGGGTCTACTTCCAGTGTCACTCCTAACCCCTGAAGATTTTTGTAGAATATGTCCTTATGTACATTTTATATTTTAAGAAGATCCAAGATTGAAATCTTGGTAGATGTAATCTCAATTTGTTTCAAGATGTTGTACCGATCATCTTGCGGAGTTGATGGAGAGGGTTTGGGGATTGTGAGATGAGCGTACCTTGTTACCACAACACAATCCTTCCCCTTGATCTGAATGGTATTCACATGGTCATTAGAAGAGTGAATACATCCAATGAGTGAATCATAGTGATTATTGTCACTCTTAGTATAGAGGTAGTTCACATGTAGCTTGTAAATTTTGGATGACTCTCCTTGATCCAACCTTTTCTCATCTAACCTACCATGTTTAGGGAATGGTTCTTTGAATATTCCCATATTTTCATTTGGTGTATGAGTTTTCTCCGGGGTGTCAACTTCTATCTCCCCATTGTCAATGAGATCTTGGATGTAGTGACAAAGTCTTAGGCATTTTTCTATTTTGTGTCCCTTGACATGATGTAAATCAAAATAGTCATGCTCTTTATACCATGATGGATTTGGAGTATTTTCATCAAAGGGTTATGACATGGGATAAGTCACCATGTGAGCTAAATCCAATTACTTCAATATTGCAGACAAAGGCTCATTGAGGGGAGTGAATATTCTACATTTGGGTGTTGGTTGAATAGTTCCTTTGGTAAATTTAAAAGGTTGACCAACTTGAACCATTTATACATGTCTAGAATCTGTGATTCCATCTCCCACCACATTCTTGTTTTTGTTAAAGATTTTTGGCTTTTCCATGGGTTTGGCATTTTGGTTATCCTTAGAGTGTGATTTAATGGTTCTTTTGGAAATAAGGGCTTTCTCTATTTGAATTCCCTTTTCAATGACCTCTTCAAAGGTATGAACAAAATGCATTTGTAGATGAAAAGTGATCTTTGGGTTTAGATTAGGCATAAAGATACTCACAAGCTATTTTTCAAGAAATGCGAAGGGAAGTGAATGGATATCCCTCTCTATCTTTGCAAGAAGCTAGAAAATGCCTTGGTGGGGCATTGTTTAGCTCCACACAAGTCTTCCATGGTTATGTCACTTTCTATGTTGTCCAAGAAGTGTTAAACAAACCTTTCTACCTATTCGAGCCATGTGAAAATACACCGCAGGTAAGTGAGTGAACCATTCCAAGACTTGGCCCCTAGACTCTTTGGAAAGAGTTGTATGAGGTAATTGTTTCTATAGACCACTTCTTGGAATGCCATGTAAAAAACTTCACATGATCTCGTGGGTAATATTTTCCTCTATATTTGTGAAATTTTGGTATGTTGAACTTATTAGGGAAGGGTTGAAGTGTCATAGTTTTATCAAATGGATGGGGAAATAGTTTTTGTATTGATATTTTATGTTATTCCCAATAGTATTCTCTTAAAGGATTGTAAATTTCTTTCATAGATTTCATTTCTTGTGCGAGTAATTGTTCTTTAGTAAGAGAAGAAGGGATATATATGTGATTGTATTCCATATTGTCTCATCCTTGATTTTACATGTGAAGTTTATTGATTTTGACCTTAGGTTTTGTCTTTTTACATTCTTATTTGTTTGTTTTTGTACATGAGATGTTAACAAAGCTAATTTATGACTACGTTTTTGGATTTGTTGTTGAATAGTGCCATCTTCTTCAAGAGGTTCTTCTTCTTCTCCATGACGTGGAGGTTGTTCAAATATTTTTTTGTTCTATTCTAACTTTATGTGGTACTTTAACAAAGGATTCTATATCCCACTATTATCATTTCCCATGTTAGAGGTAGAAGTGTGTCCATGTGTTAAGATATCCTCCATGTTAATGAGAGGTTTCTCCTCTTCCTTAGCATCATTTCTTGGTGGTATTATTTCTTATTCTATAGTAATTCTAGCTCCTAACTCCACCTCTCATGATCCCAATAAAAAGAATTCATCCACCAAATTGAAATCATGTGTTAGATTTTAACTCTTCACCACTATGATCTATCATTTCTTCTATTTGTTTGAGGAGAATAAAGGCCTAAGATTCATGACCATAAAGGGACTTGACCCTTGTTTGTTTGAGGTTTCCCAAGTTTGTGTTTGTCTTGTTTCCAAAGCCTACTTTTTGATTCCTAATCTTGTTTTAGGGGCCATGATGTATGAGAGTTTCACTAAGGTGTTTTGAATGTGCTCAAAAGATATTGATCAAGCCTAAGTGAAACACAAAATAATGTCAAGAATTATAATGAATGTCAAAGTATCAATGTGACAAAGTGATTTCTCTAAATGAATAAGTCAATAGCGAGAAACAAGATACAATCACACAATGTTTAGTTCCAGACCAATCAATCAAATGATATACTTCCTAAGTTTGTTTCCGAAAAGGTAGTTGATGTTTTAAGATGATTAACAAAATGTCACTACTTATGTCAAGTTCAAATAAATGAACAAGGCTTAAGTAATAACAAGGAGTTAACATGATCTCCAAACAAAGTATACTAAAAGCATGCCCAAATCCAATCAAGACCTATATTCCAAAAAGAGTCAGTTACAATTGTGAGTGACACAACAATGTCACCAAGATATGTTAACCAAAATTTGTGAGAAAGTAAGGTATTGATATCAAGATGATATTGATATAACACACACAAGTGGTAACACTAACACTTTTCAAAATCAAGGTAATAATTGGAATCAAACAAAATCTAGAGTATACTTAGGAATTGTTAAAGTGTATATAACATAACATCACAATATAGATATTTAGGTCAAGTTTACAAGAAACAAGATGTAAATACCAAAATTGTAGTGACACGATATAAACAAGATAACCATTTAAAGGAGAATCAAAGTGATGAACCAAGCCTAACTATGATGACGATCTTGACATGGGTATCAAGATAAAAAAGGCTAGCAATGATATAAAAACATCTCTACACACTTTAGACATTTAACAACTCAGCTGCAAACATGGATGAGCGTAAACGGACACAAAAGTGATGAATATAATCATTTAGAAACACAAGGGTAGTCACTCTTCTTTTGATCAACAAAGTGTCGAAATAAAGTGAAGGAAGTAGATAAATTCATGTTGAAAAATGTTGGCCTCACTTGACAGATTTTCTCCTCACCTTAGGCAAAGTTAAAATATAAACAAAAGTAACGATTCACATATTTCATGATGAATGATAGCTCTCAACTCAAATTGGTTTTGATATAGTCTAAGTTGGCTCTTGGTCAAAGATGGCTTCTTAGGTGGTTTCTTTTGGATTGAGAGTAAATTGAGGGTGTTTGAAAGGACCCACATCCTTGTACACTTGAGGATTTTGAGAGGATCCACAACACTAGTTACAATGAAGGGGACCACTTATTAGGAACCCAATTGAAGAAACCATGAAACCAAAGTGAGGATACAAACTGGTACTATGACCGTAAGCAGTGGGATAACTTAGAAACTTCCTACCGGCGTCGGCCCTCTTGCGAGAGGAGCAGCCACCGATGTTTCTAGACAGCGAGCAGCCATAAGTATCGGCCGAGAGGAGCAGCCACAACCACGGCGAGAGGAGCATCTACCCTTATCATGAACCATGAGCGAAGCATACGGCGTCGAAAATTAGCAAGAGGAGAAGGAGCCACTAGCAGGTTGTACAACGAGAGGAGCAGCCACCACCAGCGTCGGTGAGGAGTAATCACTAATCCAAGTAAAAAAAAAGAAATTTTCAGAGATGCCACCTCTGGTGGCAAAACCACCTCCGAGGAGGATCATGCCTCGGGGATTTGAAACCGGGTGGGCAAGCACACAACCATGTGACTTAACCACACCACTCCCACCCATCGAGAACTTAATAGGTGGTTCACTCAACTAGGTGTCACAAGTTATCTAAGAGTGAGCTCGATTTGCCAAGAAATGTCACATTGAATAATTCTTGGAGTATCTTGGATTTACTTTACCCACTTCAAGACACGAAAATGAAAAGGAAATAAATGTCCATCAGTGCTCTCACTATGATCATGATATGGATAACTTTGACGCTAAATATCACAAATGGTAAAAACTAGTCAAGTAGGTTATACAGAGCACTACCCATTTCATACATAGGTTCCCTCTTGTGTGGAATACTTTGGGGTTCCTAGGACCACCCCCATTTTTGTAGCTTAAGGCTTATTCCAAAGGGATTATGTCCTAGTTTTAAGTGGACAGGGGTGTACCCTTATCCGAACCTGCAAATCAAGTGTTTTGAATGTGGTGTGTTTTTTTATCTTTTATAATTAATTTGGTTTAGTCTTTCACTATTTAGAAATCTGCAACACATGTGTAGTTAGAAAATTTTGTTTCAAAATATTATCTTTGACAAGCATTTTTAGGTCCTGCACTCAAGTGTTAGTAGTTTTCTAAGAAAATAACATTATTTAAAAGAGGATTAAGAGTTTATTTTGATTCTCAAGATCATCCAAGGATGTAAGAGAAGAGCATACACAACAAATAATCCAAGTAAAAAGTAAATAAAATATTTTCAATCAATAAACCATATAAAAATCTTGATAAATGTTCATTCCTTTAAACCAAAAATGAAAGATGAAGTTTCCAATTTACTAATTGCTATTAAATGAAGAATAAAGTTGCTTTTGATTCTCAAGATCACCCTAAGGTGCAAGATAAAATCATACAAAAACTTTATCCCAACTATATAGAAATTGAAAATTTGAAATCAAAGGGCAATTTCAAAATGCTTTGTAAAAGGTTAATTCCCTTAAGCAAAATGAATAATCAAATTTCCAAGTTTAATCCCAATATTAAAAAGATAGAGATTAAATTGTTTTTATTCTCAAGATCACTAAAATGTGTGAGATAATATCATACACATGCTTTTCTCTAAATCAAGTAAAGCATAGAAATGCAACATTCATCAAAACATTAGACATGTTAGAAAATGACCAATTTTAAAATAAAAGGAAAACCTTAAATATCTATAAGTAAAAATCACAAATTTATGTTTCCATTGCATATTTAACTTCAATACCTTTCCAACAAAAAAAAAAGATCCATTTCAAGTTCAGGAGTAAAAGGTATGGCCTTCAAAAGATGGGTTACGTATATGCTCTTATGCTCACGGGTATGCACTTGACATGCACTAAAAAAATGTAAAAAAAAACATCCCTTAATCTGAAAAATGGTCAAAGTTTTACAACCAAGATTCAATTTTGACAACCCATCACATTAATATATGAATAGAAGACTCAATGCTATCAAACATTAACATTCATGACCAAAAACTTTACATTTTCAAGAAATTGACAAAACTAATACGTAGAATGTTGAACAAGTAAGCTCTAAAAATAAAAAAAACAAGATGAAAATTTGAAATTTTCTCTCCAAGATTCAATTTTGACAGAAACCCACCACATTAATATGTAAATATAATACTCATAACTATCAAACACTAACCTACAAGCTCAAGAATTTAAGATTTTCAAGAAATTGACAAAACTAGCATGTAGAATGTTAAAAAGTAGTCTCTAAAAATGAAAACATAGAGACATCTTGAAATTTTCCATTCAATTCAAATTTTGACATCACTTCACCTCCATTATACGTGCATGAAATACTTAACACATTCAAACTCAACAAAACAAGTTAAGAAGAACAAGTTATGTCAATATATGCAAAAAGAGGGTTAGTAACCAAAAATGAAACTTAGCTACAAAAAGTTGAAATTAAGTGCAAAGGACAATGGAGTAAGTCACGTCGGGTGTGCCAAATGTATGCAATAAATTTTTAGCTATGAAAATACAATTATAACTAACACATATTAGTCCTAAAACAAAGCTAAATCATAATCTATGCATCATCATGTTTGAGCTTAAACAAGACTAATCTACCAACATACTTAGCATTACAATATGAATAAGCATTCAAATATATCTCTATTTATATTGAATGCTAATCAAATGAAATGAATCTATTTAGATACCTAACAATCAAAGGGTTGATTGTATGTTTGAATCCCAAGGTTTTCAAGAATGGAGTCTTGTCAATCCATGACTACAAGACCATTTGACATATCTCCATATGACTTCAAACTTGGAAGAATGAATGCAAGAAATGAAAATAGGTAGCTCCTCCAATGAAGAATGATCTAAGATGATAAAATGGCTATAGCTTAGGCTCTATGCTCATTTAGGTGTAATAATAAAGGTAGGAGGAGGGCTCTTTATATAGCCCAATGGATAAAAGAATCTCTACATCCCATTACATGTGGGATAATAGAGAGGTTGGGTTAGTTTTGGATAAGGAAGGTTTAGAAAGGGTTGAGTAAACCTTAGGAGATTTTATTTTGTTCTTTAGTGACTCATGGGGTTTGAGGGGATTTATTAATTAACCAAAGTGATTAATTAATAGGTGTGCAAGCTTATATAAGATTTTTAGAGGAATAGTTAGTATGATTTATGGTATGAGAGAATTTTAATCAAATAAATGATGATTCAATGATTAAATAGAAGAGAGAATTAATTAATTAAGAATAATTAATTAATATAGAAGAGAAATGAGTAGTAATTAATTAGAAATAATTAATTAATGTAGATAGAAAGGGGGCTAAATTAATTAAAAATAATTAATAAATCTAGATAGAAAGGGAGCTTAATTAATTAGAAATAATTAATTAATCTAGATAGAAAGGGAGCTAATTAATAGAAGGTCATTAATTGACATCATTGTTAGATAGAATATTTAATTAACTAACGTAATGTAATTAATTAACGATGACAACAAAGAAAATGTGTGATATTGGTGATATGTCACAATTTGCGGAAAGGGTATAATTAGCACAATTTAAGTATTTAAATTTCTAAGCTAAATTATAGATGTCTACATTATTAAAGTGTGTACCTTGATCAATAACAATTTATCTTGGTACTCCATATCTTGTGATGATGTGTTCATATAAGGATGTGGAAGCTTTCTCACTCTTTTGATTTGCAATGCTTTCACTTCTATCCATTTAGTGAGGTAATTTCATAACACCAAAATGTATTCTCTCCGCTAAGATTTAGGATCTATAGGACCAATGAAGTCTAAACCCCATTTGTCAAATGGATGCAATACTAACTGAGGCTGCAATGGCATCTCATATGACTTGGTAGGCTTACCCATTCTTTGGCATCTATCACACCTCCTCTAGATATATAATGTTGCATCCTTATGCAAAGGTTAGCCAAAATATCCCGTTGTTGAGACACATTTTTTGTTGTTCATTTTGCATAAAAATTTCCTTGACATGGTTCTATGTTGTATCCTTTGAGGACATCATATATTTCCTCATCATCTATGCATATTATCATAACATTATCCTACCCTGTGTGAAATATAAATCCAACTATCCAAGAAAAATTCACACTTTTCTCAACTATGTATTTCTTTTCGAAGATGAGAAGTATGGGGGTGTCTTGCGTGAGATGAAAAAATTAAATATATCAACATAACGAGGTGTTCTAGTGGAAATGGAAAATAGGTGCTCATCTAGGAAAGAGTCATCCACTAATTTTTCTTCATTATTATTCTCCATTCTTGAAATAAATTCAGCTACAACATTTTCCTTACTAGGCTTATCCACAATGGTGACATCAAACTCTTACAAGAGTAGTAACCATCTGATTATTTTGTTTCTTACAACTGGTTTTTTGATCAAGTATTTAATTGCAACATGGTCAGTGTGAATAAACAATGGGTAGCCTATAATGCAGCTTCCTAAACTTGTTAATGACATACACAACTACTAAAAAATCTTTCTCTGTGGACCGTATGTAGAGTTAAGTTCAACATGCCGCTATGGTTCTTAAACATAGTATATTGCATAGTTTATAATTCCATCCTTCTGTCTTTAAAAACTCGATGGGACATGATGTAAGGCATTAATATGAATGTGAAATGGAAAACTCCAACTGGTCCTCTTAACACAGGTGTAGAAGTCAACATTTGCTTCAAAGTCTGGAATGCAATCTCACATTTCTTAGTCCACTTAAAGGAGGCCTCCTTTCCCATAAATATTGATAATGGTGTTGCAATCTTACTGAATTCTTGTATAAATCTTCTATAATACCCAACATGGCCTAAGAATATCCTCACATCCTTCTATTTCTTTAGTGTTGGAAGATTTAAAATCACATATATTTTTGCTAGATCTACCTGAATTCCAATAGATGATAGATAATTCCCCAAAATTATTCCTTCAGACATCATAATTTATCATTTTGTGTTGGTCAAGGATAGGTTATTCTCCTTGCATCTCTTCATAACATTTTCCATATTATTCATTTCTTCATCAAAAGTACTGCCATGTACTGTAAAATCATCCATATATACATCCATGTAGTCATTGGTTAGATCTGAAAAGATTCTCAAAACTTCCCTCTAGAATGTAGTAGGTGCATTACACAAACCAAAAGGAAAAACATAATATGAAAATGTTACCCAATGGCACATGAAAGTGGTCTTTTCCTAGTCCTTTGGTGCAACCTAAATTTGGTTATAGCCACTATAGCCATCAAGAAAATAAAACTATTTCTTTCCAGAAAGAGTTTCAAGTACATGTGTTATGGTGAAATCAAAGCACCCCTGATTTCTTGTAAGTGAATGGTTGAGGTAGTCAGTGTGATTCGTCAAACATACAACTATCCCAGAGTGTGGGAATTTTTATTGAGATAACCCTTCAAGAAGGATGCCAAATTCCTATCTTATCCTAGTGCCAACTACTCCAAAGTGTAGAGAGTTGTAGATCTAACCCTAATCTAATATTTCTAAGGAGATAGAGATAAAGAAAATGCATGAAAATTAAAACCTACTCTAAGGGAAGGTGATGCACCAAGGAGTGTTGAACAACCTACACAATAAACACAACACAACTAGAATCTTGCAATGAAAACAAAGTAATACAAAATAACCTTCCATGCAATGAAAGATCATAAAGATGGAATAGAACAAAGAAGAGGGTTTTAAACATCCACATATCTAAATTTAATACTCTCAAAGTTGATACAATACATCACATTTACGGACAAAGGTAGAGATTTTACATTACAAATGTCTAGTAGGGAGGTTTGGAATCTCCACAAAATATCTTACATATAAGAAGAAGGGAGGGTCATATACAAGGTGTCTAACCTTTTAAAATGAGCCCCTCCTTATAATATATAGGAATAATGAGAGAAGGGAGAGAGAGGAATTTGAAATCTTTCTTCAACTACCTGAAAATACATTTAAATCACTCAGTAACAATGATCGGTACCAATGCAAAACCCATACCTCCATGTACTTTACCTTGTTGGGGAAGAAAGGAAGCTGATACCTTCATCATTTTAGTAGGTTAGAAATCTGAAATATTCCTCTAAAATTACAAATTGTATTTCTTCATTTTCAAAAAGTCCAATTTTTAGGAAATCAAAGCTACCAGTCAAAATTTTTGGCCTTTTGAAGATGAGGTGCCATACCTCAATAAATGTGCGTGGTCAATCTTCCTTTTTCAAAATTTGAACTTGTAACACATCCTCTAAAATCAAAAATTTTAGACTTTAAGGATTCGGAACTTGGGGCCTTTTGAATTAAGAATTTGATGTTGTTGTTCATCCAACGAGTTGGCTCGAGAGTTCTAAAATTTCAAAACCTCAAAGTCCAAATTTAGACTTTGGGTTTCAAATTTTAGGTTTTCAAAGTTTTCAAGCCTTTAGATTTGGGGTTCAACACTTCAGGTTTGAGGGTTTGGGAGTTTTTGGGACTTTGATTTTGGGACTTTGAGGAGGTTTGGTAATTTCAACACATCAGGTTTAGAGGATTTGGTGATTTAGGTTTCAGGATTTGGGACTTCAAGTTTTAGGTTTCATGGTTGGGTTTCAGTTTTTGGGGTCGGGACTTTAGGTTTCGTGGGTTTGAGACTTCGTGGTTTGAGGGTTCGGGAATTTTAATCCATCCGAGACATGCATATCTACAAGAATCCAAAACCTCGTAGTCCGAATTTTAGAGTTTGGATTTCATCTTTGGTCTCATGAAACCTTTTCCCCTCCTCTACATGGTATTTTTAATCACATTGATCTCATGAAACCTCAAAAATCTCCCATGAATGTACCCTTATTTTTTGTCGCTTGAGGTCATGTTTGTCTTTCACTTCGAATGAAACAAACATGATCTGAAAAGAAGTGCAAAATGCTAGTTCATGATATTTACCATTCTTCTTAGGTATAATGACAAGACAGACACCCATTTTTGTAAAATTGGATATATGAGTCAACATTAAAAAATAATTCTTTCACTATATCCTTCATTATGGGTTCATTCTTTTTGTGGATCATTTTTAGAAATTAATCTTATGGTATAGATCTTAGTGTGGATTCCATGCATGTCTAATTTTGTCTTGTTTTTTTGTAGAAGAGAAATTAACACTTTCTTAGATCATTTTGTCAAATTAATTGGCATCAATCAACTTTCTTAGAGATCATTCATGGAGCTTCTTGTTACAATCAAGAATTCAATATACATTAATGTGGAAGAAGTTCATGGAGGATATAGATCTTACCTAGAACGTTTATAATGCTTTGTTGTAGTAGGATTTGATTCTCATGACATATTATACATCGTAATTTATTATCTCCTTATTTTTTCCTCCCATAATTATTTTGTTGGATGTTTGAAAGAGAAACATCCTCTTATTTCCATTCAATTGTGTATGAATTCTCTAGCATCATGATCTCATTTGAACGAGATTTTTTCTTCTTTTGTCTCTTCAACCCAAATAGTTTGGTCTTCTTTATTGAATGATTATGTAGGGGATAAATCATGAGATTTTTGGTACCATTTCCATTAGATATAATTATATTGCTAGAACTACATCCTATAAATGCATAACCATTTTCAAACCATGGTCTTCCCAGGATGATAGGATATCCTCTCAAGCTTTCTTTTAGATGAAGAATAATAAACTTAGTAGGGTAATCCCAAGAGTCTACCACTACTACTACATCCTCCACTACGACTCCTTCAGGCTTAATTATAGATATTTCTACAAGTTGCAAAGATTATGATTGTTGGTATTAGTCCCTCTAAATTTCAATCATCCTTTTGGTGTGAGATCAGCCCCAAATGGTTTGGTTTGTGTGGGGAATTTAGGTGATTTTCATAACATTGGTCATCTCTCAAGTGTGGGGAAAATTGTAGATGGGCCTCTAGATTTTCTTATTTGTAACATCCATCATCTAATGAAGGGAAAAATAACCCTAATGGGACTTGTAAGGAACCACGAGATGGGCCTCACTAAAGTGGTGATACACTAGAAAATTGGAAAGATATTCTCTTGAGGGATGATTAAGGGAGGCTAGTAGAAGAGACAACCTAATCCACCATTAAAACTCCATGAAATATGACATCTTACTTGTATAAACATAAAATGACAAAGAAATGCAAAGGGAGAAGCATAGAGAATTGAAAAACAATGCCACCAAAAACATGATTTTATTTCTCTATAAGGTGCATGTACCATTACATTAATGCTTAGAGGCATAAATAGGCTTGCTAGAGAGAAATATAAGGCTTACAACTCAAATGGAGTCGGGAAACAAAAATGACAGAGTTTCCCCACATCCTAGAATGTCTCTCTCTCAAATGACAAATGTTTACAATATATAGACGATGAAAACCAAATAAAAGAAAAGAACCTCGATTTTTGTAACCACTACCAAAAACATTCATTAAATGGTCTACATAATTCATGGAAACCTCTCGAAAATCAATTCCCAATGCACTCAAGCATGGCTAGAGAATAAACTAGACCAAACTGCATTAAATTTTTGTGGTTGGGATACCTAGAATTATACTTTTCAAGATGGAGATACATTTTCCAATATTTCTCCCACCTAACCATAGAAAATTTAAAATTTTAGGCTTCTATGGTGTAGAGGATGTTGAGATATTTCAATGGTACCAAATTTTTGAATTTTGAGCACTAGATTAAAAGTTATGCCCATTTGAATATTTCAATCGATCCGTTAAAAATGGAAAAAAACCATTTTTACAAAATGGATCCATGGTCCCAAAATTCATTTTAGCACCATTTTCAAAATTTGATTATAAAAACATTCCATAGGCCCGCTGGCCTGAAATACCACTTTAGCCAAAAACTCCATGGGCCCAAAATTGAAATTACGCTTTTTGAGAAAGTGGCAAAAAAATCCAAAGTTTCCTAATGGCCCGCTTCCCCATAGATGACAAAGGCCTGACACATGGCTTATCTAGGTCTCATGGAGTCATTGCTTACTTTTATACTTTATGCCTTTTCAAAAAAAATCCAAAAGTCAAACTACCTTTGGTGACCCGCCTTCCCGCTTTGACTTGAAACATGGCCACGTGTCCCTTTGCGGGCCTTAGGCATTTTTTCATTTATTTGGTGCAAAGATCCTCCATGGGCTCATGGGCTGCAATTGTAAATTTATCTTTTTGTAAAAATTGAAAAGTGCCAAGATATCTCCCTAGGCCCCGCTGGTCCGACAATCTTCCCCAAGAAAAAATCTCCACTGGGCCTGCCAGCCCACTTTTGGAAAAAATCCTTCCAAGGCCTACCGGTCCACAACTTGCAAAATATGAGGAGTTAGGAAATCTTTATATTTTTGAAAGGGGAAGAAATTTCCTATTCGATGGAAATACTTTCAGGGAACCTTAAGTTTTTAAAATATATAAAAATTCAGATTGAAGCACTAATGGAGGGAAAATGGGGTTAGTTGACCAAATATAAGTGTGAGCTTATTTTGGTCAACACATCCATTATTTGTTTTGTCATTACATTTATTACTACCACCAAGTCAATAAGAGTGTTCTTGATCACTATGTCATTCATTGTGACATTTACCAAAGGACTGCACTGAAGCTATGTATTTGTGTAGAATTGAGTTCCCAAGCATACTATCAACTAGTTATCCAATGACTTGTATAGTAGTTGGATCTTTCCTCTTTCTTCCCGGTTTCTTTATACATAGGTATTTAACCAATTTTTGTATATGGGCACATCCTTAATAGCTTGAATCAATGAAATTTTAACACAAATGTCTTTCAGCTAGTTGAAAAAATTAGAATCTTATTCTGATTTGACTTCATTTTTTTCTTGTAACCTTTTAGGAAATAGTAGTTCTTTAAAAAACTACTATGCATGGTGTTTGATCTTCTTGAATTATGAAAGACCTTTGAAAAGTGAAAAATTTAGCTATGTGAGTGTTCCCACCAGGGTGTGCCAAAAACTGTTATCTCTCAAAAGTGCACCTTGTAGAGAGATGGTTACTGCTGTTCTAAGCTTGTAAATTATATCTCTCTTTTTGGTAGTTATAATGGAAACACCTCAGTCTATGGGTATACCTATTTTGAGGTGATTCTCCAAAGATATTAAGGCCGGTTCCTATGGACGTATCCTAAACTGATTTCTAGGGTTTAAGGGTAAAAGATGACTGTAAAAAATGAATTAAAACTAAGGTGATACACCAAACTTGTATGAGGTCTTTGACGAGTACATGCACAATTGATATGGAATGAACTTCTGATGCAGATGCCAATGAATTTATGAAGATAATTAATGGTAAACAATTTGATGTATTAAGGGATAAAATCACAATAACACTCGCTAAGTTACACATACACATTAATATCATGCAAAGATTACTAAATTTGGAATAGGGAAGAAGATTACTAAGGGAATTAAAAATTCACAAGATTAATGGAAAACATACACACGACACTATAAATAATTGGAAAGGAAGAAAATACTTCAAATTCAAAGGGAAAACTAGCGTAAAAATTGCTTCAAAACTCCTATATCTAAAAATTCCTCCTCATGCTTTGCTAAGACACACAATATATAGAAAATTTTATCAACCCACCCTTCCTAAAAATAGAATAAGGCTATACTCACCCATGCATTCTATTTTTATCCTTTATTTAATAATAAATAAAGGAATAAAATATAACAAACTAGTACAAGAGGCATTAATAGTCTTTGATTACATATCGATCATGTTGGTGTCATTTTTGAGCTTGCACCATGTTGCCTTAAATTTTAAAATTTGTATTTTCTCAAAAATGTTTTTCCCTTTGAATTGATGGTCTGAAATTCTTCCTCCAGTTGAATGCTTTAAAATGCTCACAAACTTCTTGTTTTTCCCTAATTTGATAGAATAATCCAAGTTTACCCTTTCTCGTGCCCTAGTTTTCCAATTTTGTGAGCTATGTCATTTTTCCCCTTTGCAAATCGTGGAAAAATCAAAATTCATCAAATCATAATTGTTTGTATTTCAAAATTCCAATTCCTAGATCGGGAATGTTGTAAAAATTATTGTTCATTTGATTTAAAATTGAAAAATCATCCATCCTTGGTGAAAAAATTGAATTCTAGGGCATCCTTTGAATTTTTCACGCTTTTGAAGGTCATACGGGTGTCATTTACCCATAAAATTCATCCTTAGAAGTTATTGGAAACGTGGAGACTTCTAATTGGATGAGGAAAAGTGGGGAAGTGTTGTAACTTTTCATTTTTCATCTTTTTGACAAATGGGGCATTTTCGGCCCAAGGACCCGTTTTTCAAAATTTCCTACGTGGCATGTTCTGATTGGTAGGGGGATGGCAGGTGGTCACATTCCCTTGGAATTTTTAGACTTTACTTTGCAAAAATGTTAAAGTAAAAAAGGGTTCAAAGCCCCATGACTAATCAGGAGTGGACATGTGTCCTAAAAAAACAAAAAGGGAGGAGCGGGCCGAGGGGGGACTTAGAGTTTTTTAGCTCTAATTCTCTAAAGTTTCAAAATAAGTTTCATCCCTACTCCAATTAGAGGAGGACACATGGCAGCACGGAAGGGGCAGAGAGAGGCCGACGGCGACGTAGGAGGGAATTTTTTCCCTTTTGCAAAAAGAATGCTTAAAATAAAAATTTGGAGCACCGCCTCTGATGAATCACAAGGAGACATGTGGCAAGGGAGAAATCGGAGGTGCGGGCCCGTTGGGAAAATGGTGAAAATTTTCCAAAAAAGGTCAAAATGCATAGAATTGAAGCATGATCACAATGGGACCCACCATGTGCCACGTGTCAGCTCCAAAATTCAAAGGTGGAGGGGTGGGGACAAAATGAAATTTTTTCCAAATTTTCAAAAGGTCATAAAGTAAATGTTTTAAAATTGGCCCTATCCAATCACTTTTTGCCACATGCTCAACCTTATCAAAAAAATTAAAAAGGTAACTCAAGCTTATTTCTAAGTCCGCATCTTCCATGTGGAGGGCTAGGATTAAAAGATGGATAAGATCGATGGTTGCTGTGCATCCATTTGTTTTGACCGCCATGGGAGCTCCAGGAATCTTGGAATCATAATTTTACATCAAAATTATAGTGATTTTGTGTCGTCTTGGCCTTCCAGGATCATTGGCATCACTTTCTGGCTTAATTCTTTGATCTCGAGGTGGTTTTGAAACAAATTTTGCCAAAATCCATCCAAAATGTGAAATGAAAAAATCAAAAGTTTGCAGAGGTAATTTAAAAAGGTAAAAAGGTGAAAATGATGAGTAAAAGTTGTTTGAATTCCTCAATGATGAAAAACATACCTCAGGATGGATAATGATCTAGATATTTGTAATGATTTAATCTTTTGGGCACACCCGAAACCTAAATGTTTTTTTTTTTATGTCATTTTCATTGAATCATAGGATTGTTTTGTAACAAACTTGATCCCATAAGATATTCTTTTCTTGGGAAAGAAGGCTCCAATGTGGCATGAGGTATATAATGCATTTTGGAGAAATTGTAAAGGGGTCGGGAAGAAGTTGAAAATCATGAGAAAATTCTGAGAGGAAGCTCATCTTTCTTAAAACCCACCAAAGAACCAAAATAATTTCTTATGTGTTGGATCTTCATGTATGTGAGTTGTTACAAGTGTATAGCCATCACATAGCTCTAAGATTGTTCATGAAACTCTCCCCTACTGATGAATCTAACAAGCTCTTGAGTTAATCTATGTTTTTCTAGGAAATATGATGTATGTTATAATTTTTTAAATGCCTAAAAATAGTTTTCATTGTTCTTGTTGTAATCTTGCATTGAAAGTCTTTAGAAATAACCACGTAATCTCAATTTCTTATTGATAGTTTAGTGGCATTTGCAATCTCATGTTTAGAAGATCCTTCATCTAATAAAGAGATAAACAAATTTAAAATCACTTTACGTTCCTTGACTTATTTGCAAGGATTTCTTGTAAGCCTTTGGGGGTACATTAGTCATGGTTTGATCGAGGATTTTTGTGTTTAATTTAGTTCTTTACTTCAAGATTTTGTGGTGAATTCTCAAAGATTGTGTGAAGAGTGTAACCGGGATTCCATTTATGCCTCTTCTAGTTGAAATAATATCCTGATTATTTGAAGCATTTTATCCGATAGTTGTTCAAGTATCGTAAAGGTTGTTAATGATCTGATATATCCAAATTTGTCTTGTCAACATCCCACCAAAAAAATCATTCAAACAAACTAATCATACCCATACTACCCCCGCATTACATTATGTGTCAACAAAAGAATCTAACCAATCTACAAAAATGCACAAGGCAAATTAGGATTATATAATGTCTTCATAACCCTTGCCTTGCATTGAAAATATCTCCATGATCTAGGAGTGACAACATGTGAAAGTTAAATTTGAAGTGTTGATCGTATTTTCCCAAGGCCTTTTCATACTATTTGCATAAATTGTGGATATCTTCATTTCCTTCACCATGTGGGGTTATAATATAGGTTCTCTTACCTTGGTTGAAAAGGCACAACCTAAAATAGTGAGGGTCAGATCAAATCCTTTCAAAGTAATATCCATCTCTCCAAAAATCTGAGTGCCAGTTAGATCACCTCCCGGATACAAAATGACACACATCATGATCTATTTGACTTCAAGCTTCATGCCATATCTTTGATGCTACTCAGACTGAAAAGGAGAACAAATTTGGGTACCACACTTTCTAGCACCATTTCCAAAGACATTATTATGTATTGTAGTATTTCAAATCCCTGGTAATACTTCTTCTGTGATTTGTGTGCAATTACAAATCTGAGTATCATTTTATGATCAGATTTATAAGGCTAGAATGAAGAGTAGAGTTATGGGTTTGATGTTTTCTTAGTTCAATCTGATCCATGTGCATACATATTTGAGATATTTAAATGCATATCAAACCCTGGTAAAGTCCCTTGCAAATTCTACATGCAAATACATTGTTGAAGAATCATTTTATAATCAAATTTGTAAGGATGAAATGAAGGTTACAAGTTTTTCCTACAATTTTATCAGTTTCCAGCAGTGGTTGCACCTTATTTGCATTTGTGGTTGATTGATTCAAGAAAGGAAGGTATGATCTATAAAGTCTAGCAAGATTTTCAGTTCTGATAAGTATTTTATAGAGTATTTTAGTGCATTTTCACAACTAGGGTGAAAATCCTTAGTGGTGACTCCATGTTATTCTAATATTGATAAATACCAGTGTCTTACCTTTTTATAATTTAATTTTTTTGCTAATCCTGCAAAACTAGAAGGAAGAAGATCTCTCTTCTCATGGACTCTACTAAGAAGTTGTTTATGGATTCAAGAAACTCAAAGATAGAGGGGAAGAAAGGTGTTGAAGGTATTGTTGGAGAATTGAGTATAATAAAGGAGATCCCTATTGTTGAGTTTGAAATTGAGCAGATTGTTATTGAGGACTGAAATTCTTCTTCAAGTGAATCTAATTTAGATAATCTTATTGCTGATTTGCATTCTCCATCGGTGAGGGACCTTCTTGTGCATTTGAAAGGCTTGCTCCTAAATCTGCATATGTATTTTCTAAATTTTCTATAGATCATCAAGAAGGATATCCCTTAAGAGAAATCTATTTTGAATATTTCATTCCCATTCCCCAAAGACCTCTTACTCCTCATCATTTTGTTTCTCCCCAAGATCACCACCACAAAATAACATGGCTCATCCTAGACCTCCATTTGTTGTTAACACCTTTGGTCCTATAAATTTTAGAGGAATGTATGCTTACCCAAATTCTATCCCACAAGATGTTAAAATAGGTTGCCAAATTCCGTGGTAATAATGTTATTACAGGTGATCAAGATCTCAAAATTTTTGATAATATAATGGAAGATTTTGAGATAGAGTTTGAGGATGTGTATGTCAAATTGTTTATTCATCCACTATAAGAGAATGTTAGGGATTGGTAAAAGGATTTTCCTGATAATTCTATTGAATCTTGGACTAAAATGAAGAATGCATTTAGGTTGCAATATGGTGACAAGAATGATATTATATTTCTTTTGTCTAAGTTTGAGAATATCAAGAAGAACCCTAATGAATCAGTCCATGACTTCAACACAAGGTTTAACAAAACTTTGAGAAGGCTTCCTGTTGGTTTGAGGCCTTGTGATGAATCTTGTTTAATCAAATATGCAGATGCATTTGATAAAAAGGTAGCCTATTACCTAAGAGACAAGAACCCTACCAATCTAAGACAAGCTTTCACCATGGCACTTCAAATTGAAAACAATATCAAGGTTGTTGGGAAACCTCTTAAGAGAGATGGTGTAAAATTGATAAACCCTAAAAACCTCAAGCTAGCAAAGGTTCTGATTTAGAAGAGGTTGTGAAAACTTTGGCAGGGGCTATCAAAGAAATCTCATACAAGTTGGCAAGAGATGAGAAGGGAATTGGAAAAACTTCACAAGGTTAGCCTAGGCAACAAGCACAAGATATATTTGGAAATCACCATAGGAATGAGCAGAGGTTTGATGACAAAGGTAAAGGGCCTGTTGGATCTGCAAATAGACATCCTCAAGCACATGAAGGAAGAGTGTTTCCTAATCCCTTAACTGCTAGGGTTGCTTTGTTGTTGAAGAGGTTGCTGATATTGATTGGTGTGATAGGTGTTTTCTGCCCCATCCTCCATGTGAAGTAAACCAACAATAAGGTGAAGTTAATAATGATGATGGTACTGATGATGATATTTATATGATGGGTTGTTCTTCAATCTTACAAGGACGAGTAACATCTACTAAAGTAATAAGTACTAAGACAACTACAATTTTTGGGATTGCATCAAATGGGTACAAGTCTTTCTTCCCCCTCATGCTCTTAAAGTTGATGTAGTGCAATATTTTGAAAATCCTAACATTGAATTTAAATACTTAAGAGCTTTGATGGTTAAGAAGTATGATGGTGGTATCCCTTCGGAGGAAGATAGACAATCGTCGATGAATGTTGTTGTAGCTGAAGAGAAAGATTATAACACTAGAAGAAAAGTTGTTAAAGGAAGTGGGCCTTAAGCCAAACCTAAAACCCCTTGCTCACAATCATTCAAAAATAAGCTCCTAGGAAAGAAACACTTGCTAAAAACTCTACTATCCTAAGTAAAAATTACAGTCCTCCTCATGCCCAAGATGCCAAGAATCCTTGCATCTAATGAATCTTCTTGTCTCCCTTCTAATGTATTTTTACCAAAGAGTGTCCCTATGACATAGCCCAAGTATTGAGCCAAATTAAAGTGAGTGTTCCAATCATTGAGTTTCTTAGAATTCTTGAGCATAAGAAGAGAGAATTTGAGTACTTAGGGTTGAAGGAAGACAAGATCACTCTAGGCAGAAATGTAAATGTTGTTGAGACACCTCCTCAAATAATTGCTGACCTTGAAACACCACCAGTAGTAGAAGATCTTGGGGAAGCTCCTGAGGTGTATTCGGGAACATCCTTGGTTGATTCCCAATTGAATTTTGATCCATTATTTACAACTTTTCTCATAAAACATAGGCTACTTCACAATTGTATGTTTGATTCTGGTGCATCATGTAATTTCATGCCTCTAGAAGTCATGAATGAGTTGGATATAAAAGTGAGAGCTTCCTATGGAAAGTGTGCTACCATGGACTCAAGAAAGTGCTAGTAGTTGGTTGTGTAAAAGGTTTGGTTGTGCAACTTGCATATTATCGATTGGAGGAATTTAAAATTAGATGTTGTGATTGTTGATTTTCCTACCAAATGGGGTATGATTTTGTCAAAAAAGTGGGCTGCAAATGTTGGAGGGAGTGTCCAAATGGATATGTCTTTTGTCACCATTCCCATTGAGGGCAACCTAGTCAATCTCTATGGAGAAAAGAAGATGTCGCATCTAATTGAGGACCCAAACAATGCTACTTATGAAGTGTTATTTGTTGATGTAGATGCTGAGAATTTTATTGGTTTTTCTAATGGAAAAGAACACAAAATGGATCAGTAAAAGTGCCTTGAATAGGTATGTTCTCCTTGGACCTTGCTATTTGATGGATCTTGCTCCAAACTTGGAAATTGTGCTGGTGTAATTCTGATTTCTTCTAGCTTACAAGAATTTGTTTTTTCCTTCAAGCTTAACTTTGAATGTACTAACAACATTGCTGAATATGAAACCTTGTTGTGGGTCTAAGAATTTCATGGAAATATGGTGTCAAGGACATCATTACAAAGGAAGATTCAAAGCTAGTTTTCAAACAAATAACAAAACTGTATGCTACAAAATATTATTAGATGAAGTAGTATAAGCATTGAGTTTGGGATCTAGTTGAGATGTTTGATTCCTTCAATATTATGCACCATGATAGAAGTTTTAATGCTACTACTAAAAAGTTGGTAGTGTTGGGGTCAAATTTGAAAATTACACCATTTCACCTTATTGTGAATACAACATTGAAGTGCTAACTAGGCTAGTTGTCCCTGATAATGTGAAACATTGGCAAGTTTTTAATGATGATGCTCAAGTGCTAAGGTTCTTGCAAAACCAAGGTGAGTTTGCAAATCATAATATTGATTGGGAGCTAATGGTATGCATGACTGAAGGAAGAGAAACTTTGTTTGAGAAAGACATCATCCAATTGAAAACAAACACTATTCCAAGAGGTCTTGTTGCATTTGAGTAAAATATGAACAATGCTGATTGCATCATAAATAGAAACATGTCTACCTCAAGGGATGTGGAAGAGCATAACTTGGGCACTAATGGTAAACGAAGGAAGATTTTGTCGGGCAGCAATTTAAGTAAAGAGGAAAGAAATTCCTATGCCTAACTCTTTAAAATTTATCAAAACTACCTTGTTTGGTCCTATTCTGAGCTAAAAGCATATAGAGAAGAATTGTTTCAACATGAGATCCATCTTAAGGCCAAGACTAAGACATTAAGATAGAGGAAAAGGCCAATTAATCCACTTTTCTCCATGAAAATGCAAGAGGAGTAAAGAAGTTGAGAGATGGAGGTATTATTGAACCCAATAGATATTCATCTTGGGTTGTAAACCTTATGCTAGTTAGAAAGGAGAATGGAGACATCAAAATTTGTGTGGATATTAGAAATCTAAACAAAGCATCCATGAAGGACAACTATCACTTGCCAAATATGGAAAATATGTTGCATCTTGTGAAAAGGCCTCGAGTTGCTTTCTACATTGGATGGTTTCTCTGATACAATCAAGTGGTTGTCAAAGAATCAAAACGACTTAAGACAACATTCACTACTCCTTGTGGAATATATGTTTTTGTTAGGATTCCCTTTGGTTTGATGAATGCTGGTGCCACTATTCAAAGAGCAATGGATGTTGCTTTTGCTAGTTACATCAATAATTTGATTGCAGCTTACCAAGATAATGTGACTATGTTTTCAAGGTAGAGAGGTGATCATTTGTAGCACTTGGAGAAGATGATAATCAAATGTAGGGAGTATGGAATTTATCTTAATCCAAATAAGTTTCATTTGGCATGAAAATGCTAAGTCTGCTTGGTCACATTATGTCAAAATATGGTGTTATGATAGACCCGAGAGAGTGGAAGCAATCAACAAAGTACTTATCCCAAGAACCAAGAAAGGCATCCAATCTTTCTTTGGTCAAATTATTTTTATTATAAGGTTTGTTTCCAACTTTTTTGAGTTGATTCTTTCCAATCACAAGCATCCTAAAGAAGGACCAAGTTATCAAGTGGGAGGAGGATTCCATTCAATCTTTTAAAGGAATTAAGGATGCACTTAAACATACACCCGTTTTAGAATCCCCAAATTATAAGAGGCCTTTCCAAATCTTTTCCTTTTCCTCTAGGTATACCATTGCTTCTGTTTTTTTGCAAAAGGATGAGAATGGGGCTGAGAGGCCTATTGCTTTCTTTAGCAAGGCTTTACAAGCTGCTGAGTTAAAGTATACAATCATGGAAAAACAAGCATTTTCCTTGGTGAAAGCAACAAAGGTTTTCAAGCCTTATATTTTAAGTTCAAAAGTTGTTTCTTATGTTCCCCACACCATGGTAAAAGACATCTTATCAGAGATGGATATCTCAAGTAAAATATGTAGATGGGTGAACAAACTACAGGAGTATGATATGGACATCCAAACCACAAAGCTAGTAAGAGGTTTGGGTCTTGCTAAGCTCATGGCTGAGAGCAACCTACAGAATGTGGAAGTGAATGAAGTAGAAGAAGAAAGGGAAGATGTTCTTGGGAAATTTGTAAGTTCTGAGTGGTACAAGAATATAATATTTTACCTTAGACACCTTTGTTATCCTGATCATTTAAATAAAAATCAGAAAATATCCCTCAAGATGGCTTCTCAAAAATACATCATCACCGACTTATGGCTAGCTTTGAAGAACCCTCAAGGTGTCCTCTTGAAATGCATAACTGAATATGAAGCTCCCAATATAGTTGCTGATTTCCATGGGGGAGTTTGTGGAGGACACTTTTATGGAAGAGTAACAACACATAAGATTTTGAGAGCTGGTTATTAGTGGCCTACTCTCTTCAAAGATGCAACCCAGCTAGTTAGAAAATGTGATAGTTACCAATATTTCTCTGGAAGAATGAAAGCTTCAAGCTCCCTTCCTTTGAAGCCTGTATCAATTGAAGCTCCTTTCAAGTAATGGGGGATGGAATTCATTGGTGAGATTTCAGATCCTTCTAGTGCTAGCCATAAGTGGATCCTTGTAGCCACTGATTATTTTACAAAGTGGGTAGAGGAAATCCCCACCAAGAAAGCAACACACCAAATAGTTATGGAATTCTTGTTCAATCAAATCACATGCAGATTTGGAGTCCTAGTCAAGATTATATCTGATAATGCCATCTGCTTTAGAGTCAAACCTTTAATGGAAATGTGTAATGAATATGGAATCAATATGACTTCTTCTTCAAACTATAACCCCCAAGAGAATGGACAAGCTGAGTCCTATAATAAGAATTTGTTGAATATCATTAGAAGAACCTTAGAGCAAGACAAGAAGAAATGGGGTGAACAATTGAAATTTATAGTTTGGGCTGATAGGATAACTCCTAAAAGAGCTACTAGTAAAAGCCCATTTGAATTGGTATATGGAACTCAGACTTTGTTTCCCTTGCACCTCATAATTTTCTTCATTTAATTTTTCCCAATTGTTAGAAGATCAAGATCTTGGCCCATATGAATCAAGGATCAATTAGATTATTGAGCTTGATGAGGAGAGAAGATCATCCCATCAAAGGCATGTTAGATTTAGGGAAAAATTGAAGAGATTGTTTGACAAGAAGGTCACTCCTAGAGTCTTCAATGTTGGAGATCTATTTTTGTTGTGGGATAGTAGGTATGAAGACAAGGGTAAGCATGGCAAATTTGATGCTTATGGATGGGCCCTTATGCCATTAATATCGAATTGGTGAGAATGCCTTTTTCTCAAAGATTTAGATGGGGAATTGCTTGAACTACCTATAAATGGCAGCCATCTCAAGCATTTCTTGGATTAATCTCAAATTTGAGGTATGCACCAACTTGTAAAGTGTATAGTGTTTGGATTTTTGCTCTATTTTTTGTGTTTTGTCGGTTTATGGTTTGCCTTGTTATGTGGCAGCCTTTTTGTCGTGGATCTTAGCTGGTTTTTGTTATTTTGGCTCGTGACTCCTTTTTCCCAATGGATATTTTGGCACTTGGTCTACGTGGTTTGTCCTTATGGCACTCACTAGAGTGCCCATCCACAAGAAAGAGCCGATGTTCATGCCATTTTGAGCTTGCACCATGTTGCCCTGAATTTTCAAACTCGTATTTGCTACAAAACATTTTACCCTTTGAATTGATGGTCTGAAATTCTTCCCCTCCAATTAAATGCTTTAAAATTCTCACAAACTTCTTGTTTTGACCTAATTTGAAATAATAATCCGAGTTTGCCCTTTCTATGCCCTATTTTTTCAATTTTGTGGGCTATGTCATTTTTCCCCTTTGCTAGATCATGGAAAAATTGAAATTGATCAAATCATACTTGTTTGTATTTGAAAATCCAAATCCTAGATTAGGAATGTTGTAAAAACATGGTTCAGTTGATTTAAAATCAAAAAATCTGCCATCCTTGGTGAAAAAATTAAATTCTAGGTCATCCTTTAAATTTTTTGCATTTTGACAGTCATATTGGCATCATTTTCCCATCAAATTCATCCTCGAAGGTATTAGCAATGTGGTGACTTCTAATTGGCTAAGGAAAAGTGGGCAAGTGTTGTAACTTTCATTTTTCACCTTTTTCACAAATGGGGCATTTTCGGGCCCAGGGACCCATTTTTTCAAAATTTGCCTACGTGGCATGTTTTGATTAAGCAGGAGATGGTGGGTGGTTGCATTCCATTTGAATTTTTAGACTTTATTTTGTAAAAATGTTAGAGTAAACTAATGGTCCAAAGCCCCTGCAGCCCAATCCGGGAGTGGACACGTGTCCTAAAAAAACAAAAAGGAGGAGTGGGCCAGGGGGACTTAGAGTTTTTAGCTCTAATTCTCTTAAGTTTCAAAATAAGTTTTAGCTCCCCTCTAATCAAAGGAGGACACGTGATAGCAAGGAAGTGGCAAAGCGGGGGCGGGCAATGGAGATAGGAGGAATTTTTCCCCTTTTTAAAAATAAGGCTTAAAATCAAAATTTGGAGCGCCGACTGCAACGAATCACAACGAGACATGTGGCGAGGAGAAATCGGAGGTGTGGGCCCGTGGAGAAAATGGTGAAAATTTTCCAAAAAGGGTCAAAATGTGTAAAATTGAGCGTGATCACAATGGGACCCACCATTTGCCACGTGTCATCTCCAAATTCAAAGTTGGCAAGGGTGGGGACAAAATGATTTTTTTACAAATTTTCAAAAGGTCATAAAGTAAATGTTTTAAAACTAGGCCCAATCCAATCATTTTTTTCCACATGCTAGGCCTTATCCAAAAATTAAAAAGGTAACTCAAGCTTATTTCTAAGTCTACATCTTCCACATGGAGGGCCAAGATTAAAAGATGGATAAGATCGATGGTTCATCGTGCATCCATTTGTTTTGATCGCCATGGGAGCTGCAAGAATCTTGGAATCACAATTTTGTATCAAAATTCATCAAATTTATAGTGATTTTGTGTTATTTTGGCCTTCCAGTGATTATTGGTATCACTTTCATGGCTTAATTATTTGATCTCGAGGTGGTTTTGAAATAAATTTTTCCCAAATCCTTCTAAAATGTGAATCGACAAAATCAAAAGTTGCAGAGGTAGTTTGAAAAGGTACAAAGGTGAAAATGATGAGTAAAAGGTGTTTGCATGCCCGAATGATGAAATACATGCCTCTGGATGGATAATGATCCAAATATTTTTAATGATTTAATCTTTTTGGGCACACATGGCAACCTCGTGAATGTTTTTTTGTTTGATGTCATTTTCATTGAATCATGATAATTTTTTTGTAACAAAATTAATCCCATAGCATATTATTTTCATGGGAAAGAAGGATCCAATGTGGCATGAGGTATATAATGAATTTTGGATAAATTGTAAAAGGGTTGGGAAGAAGTTGAAAATCACGAGTAAATTATGAGAGAAAACTCATCTTTCTTAAAAACCCACCAAAGAACCAGAATAATTTCTTTTGTGCTAGATCTTCAATATGTGAGTTGGTTACAAGTGTATAGCCATCACACAGCTCTTAGATTGTTCATGAAACTCTCCCTGTTGATGAATCTAACAAGCTCTTGAGTTAATATATGTTTTTCTCTCGGGCAATATGATGTTTGTTATCATTTTTTTAAATGCCTCGCAAATAGTTTTCATTGTTCTTATTAGGCAATCTTGCATTGAAAGTCTTTAGAACTCACATAGAATCTCCATTTCTTATTGATAGTTTAGTGACATTTGCAATCTCATGTTCAAGAGCCTTCATCGATAAAGAGATAAACAAATTTAAAATCACTTTACCTTCCTTGACTACAAGGATTGCTTGTAAGCCTTTGGGGGTACCTTAGGAATGGTTTGATCAAGGATTTTTGTGTTTAATTGAGTTCTTTACTTCAATATTTTGTGGTGAATTCTCAAATATTGTGTGAAGAGTGCTACCCGGCTTCTATTTTGCCTCTTCTTGTTGAAAGAATATCTTGATTATTTGAAGCATTTTATCCGATAGTTGTTCAAGTATTGTAGATGTTGTCAAATATCTAATATATCCTAGTTTGTCTTGTCAACAGCCCACCAAATAATTCATTCAAACAAACTAATCCTACCCATACTACCCATGCATTGTATTCGTGTCAACAAAAGGATCTAACCAATCTAAAAAAATGCACAAGGAAAATTAGGATTATACAATGTCTTCAATAACCCTTGCCTTACATTGGAAATATCTCCATGATTTGGGGGTAGTGACAACTTGTGAAAGTCAGATTTGAAGTGTTGATCATATTTTCCCAAGGCCTTTTCATACTATTTGTATAAATTGAGGGATATCTTCATCACCTTCACCATTTTGGGGTTACAATATAGGTTCTCTTACCTTGGTTGAAAAGGCACAACCTAAAATAGTAAGGGTCGAGATCAAATCCTTTCAAATTTCTATCCATATCTCCACAAATCTAAGGGCTAGTTAGATCACCTCTCTAGGTACAAAATGACACACGTCATGATATATCTGACTTCAAGCTTCACATCATATCTTTGATGCTACTCAGACTGAAAAGGAGAATGAATTTGGGTACCAACAAGTCAAACTTAAGTTGTTTGTTCTATTTTTAAGAAAGATGGGTGAATAATGATAATAATAAACTTTTCTTATTGGGAAAGTCTCCTTCCATGTGTATGTAAATTCTATCTTGTTGAAGATATGTCCTTTTGTGGAGGCATGCAAAATAAACTCCTTCTGAGTGAACAAAAATTACAATACTTATAATATTTGTAAAATAATTCATCTACTAATTCACTTAATAGGAACACCTCCAAGCTTAGCTTCGATGTTGATATTTCTTTAGCTTCAACTGGGCATGGCCACTTTTTGAAGTTAGTACATTACTATGATTTGAAAATAAAACAAGGGACACTTTGTGAAAATCCATCACATTATACTTCAGCCACCTTTGATTATTATACATGCCTTGCAATTTTCTTGTTGGCTTTGCATTATTCGAAGTGACTAAGGTTGATATTTCACCCTTTTTGGTGATCATTGTTGGCATGTATGGTGGTCAGCCCCTTTTGATCATTGGTTACATAGACTATGGTTAGACTTTTAAAAGTCAATATGCAATGATTTTGATTTAAACGTGGGGTTGACCCCTTGGCACGATGACTCACCCCTTTATGGGTCTATTGGTGATGGATTAACTTTAATTGAGTTAGGTCTTTAATACATACCATCGATCTTTTACTGCTAGAATTCTTATCATTGATCACTAAACCTGTAGTTAGGGTTTTGGCATGTATTGAATGTTATCGGTGGCATTTGATTGTGATGGTTTGTATTGAATATTGTAGATCAATCTCCAGCCCTCGATCTATGTACTTATCGAATGTGGATCATTGATCACTAACTCCGGAAAGTTAGGTTAAGCCACGGTTGAGGTGGGTGAGTTAAAACAACTCGAACCCTATTCTTTGGTCATTATTTTGCTTACAGAGAGTGGCAAAGCCATGGTGAAATTTTGCAGACCGCCATTATGGATGTGTTTAATCTCGGCTCTATCTCCCTTTTTGGTCTTTTGATCCTTCAAGCATCTATATTTTCTTGTCTTTTTCTCTGTTGGAGCTTTCTGAGTTGGATAATGTGGTCGTAATCGCACTATCTGGGTGAGTTTTTACTTTGTATCTATAACTTTGAGAATTTCTCAACTCTGTTTGGAAAAAATCTATAAAATTTGAAGTATCACTTTTATTTTGAGCAACTCGATACTTGCGTTTCCTAGTTTCCTTATATTGTTTGTTCTTGGCCATTGATTAGATGAGCTTGAAGAGCCTCTTTGGTTATTGTGTTTGCTCATGCATTCTACTTAAAATGAGGTTTTTGGCAAAGTCATTCGTACACGGTGAGTTCCTTCTAGTCTTGAGATTTTTTCACTTTTGTAGCTTTCATTATTCTTATGATGGAGGAGTTGTCCTCATGCATATTATTCTATTGTGGGTTTTCTACTTTTCTCTTCTTGAAATGACAATATATCTGAGTCCCTATGATTTCCATCTGGGTTTACTCTATTCGTGCATTCTTTTCCTTTAATTCCAGATCTAGACATTTTCTAATGTGGGTAATCAAAAACATGCTTATACCTACTCTAGGTATTTCATTTATTAACTGTATCTATGTGTATTTTACTAGTTTTTCCTGAATAAATCCTCCATGGAGGGATTTACTACAAATACTTCACTAGATTGTACAGCACCGGGCTTCTAAATGCCGCATTAGTCGGCTTCCTTTTTAATATATTTATGAAGGTAGGGAGTATTCATGAGATTGCAAGGGGTATATAGAATCATTGTTCAAATAATATGACTTCCTTGTTTTTGGGATTAGTTCGGATGGCATCACGAAAATGTATTTCAGCTCTTTGTTCCTTGTGTTGTCCGATATGATACTCTCCCTAGAGTACACAAGCAAAAGTCTACTTGGATGATGAAAGGGAATCCAGTCACCATTTATATTGGAAGAAAAGTGTAAATACCTGCACCCATTTTATTTCTTGTGGTAACCCATTTTTGATGAAGAAAAGCCAATATTATAACCCAATTGTCTACCTCTTCCCTTCCTTCCACCTTATTCTGGGTCTTCACTGGAAATTTTTGTTTCCACATGTAGTAGCTGCACTTCTCATTGGGCTTGCTTGACTTGGGGTTCTCTTTGGAGGATAGATGAAGAATGAATGTTTCACTTTGCTTATCCTTGACAGTCTGAAATACTGCTTCTTTAGATACAGAAATTGTATTGATAAAGTTCCTTTTATCTTCAAGAATAGAGAGTTTTAATTTTAGACATAAACAAAATAACCTCAGGATGAATCTTAGCGAGATGGTGTTTGACAGCTTCCACCTTCTCTAGACTACTCAAACTTCTCTGGTTTGTTCATTTAGAAATTGATCCTTATTATTGTTAGTTGTTATCGAAGATTTATCGTTCACAAGAACTAAGGCCATTGTTGAATCTTTGAAACTCGGTTTTGTACTTGACTTAAATGAGCTTTACCTTGTAGTGCCCGATGCATCTTTTGAAACTTTGATTTGTAAATGCAATATGGACATATGTATTCTTACCTCCCAGTACACCCGTATTTGATTCATTGATGCCCTTTATGACCTATAGGTGCATTTACACTCTTTGACTCGAAGTTGATTCAGAATCGAATACTAAAGTGGTTGCATTATGATTTGTAACTTTGTACTGGACATCCTTCCTCATTTTCAGTTGTAAAATGGTTTTGAAATTTTGATTCTGAAAATTGAAAATTGTAGAAGTTAATCATTTATTTTTATTTGAGAACCTGGAAAGGACATATTATTTCTGGAAATTTCTGTTCACAAATTCCTGCATGCTGAACATTGAAGTTTTTTTCAAATGTTGTAGTTCCATTTCTTTTCTGCTTCAATATTGTATTTGAGCTTCATTACAACTTTAGTATGTATGCTGAAAAATTTAAAATATCCATTTTACATGGAGAAGACCTAATAATACTTTCTTAGATTCCTTTGACTATTTGTTTAAGCTATAATAAATCATTCCAGATTAAACTCAACTTTTATATTCCAATTGTTCTAAAATCACCTAATAATTACACTTTTGAATGCATGAATTTTTAAGTTGGAAGTATAAAGAGTTAAATTAAACCTTGAAATCAGTATTGATTATCATTTTCTTCTCCCTTTTCAAGTACCATGATGTAGTTGCGTTGGACAATTTGAACAATAGTATAAAAGAAAAGAAAACTCCTCAAGGCAATGATGGGTTTATTTTACCTCTTTACATTTTCAACTTCATAAATATATGCATTGTTAACTCTTCAGTTATTCCTCATGGCTTGTGTGAGAAAAAAATGTAAAATTATTCCTCATGAATAAATGAAAATATTTTCATGTAATGAGATGTATGTTCTTACTTTCTATACCTGCTTTCATTTGTATGGATAATGAATGAACCTATATAATTAAAAACACTAAATTAATTCACTTAATCATAGAAATAGATAAAAATCAAGTGTACCTTATTTTTTTCTCATAGAAAATGTAAACTACTTGTAAAACTATAAATTGTCCTTCAAAAATCTACACTTTAGAACATCATGTATGATACATGTTGCCCTTCCTTCCTTCCTCAGAACTTTGCAATGGTTCTTAATAGTTGTTGCATAGTTCTGACAAAGGTTTCAAATGGAATGGATACATCTATGAGGCATTGCATTCTTAAACTATACCCAAGTTGTAGTTTTGATCCCAAATGACCCCCAAAACCCAAAAATTAAAAACTCTATCTTAATCCTAGGTGGCTGTCCCAAACATAACCAAAATCATAACTAATCAATAATCGAGAAACTTTAAAAGTTTCGAGCTGACCATTTTAGCACTTTCGGTGAAATTTTTTCAACATTTATGGCAATCCTCTTTGGAAAAGTTTCCTGCCATCTTGTAGACTAGCGCCTTGCTCTTGTACATTAGGCATGGAGTCTAAAGCATGTAACCAAAATATTCCTTTCCGGAAGGTCCAACCCTTTGAAAATGAACTAAAACTAGAAAAGGATTTGGTAAACCGAGATCACGTGCATGAATGCACTTATTGAATTGAAAACATTGCAATGTGTAGGAACTACACTTATTGAAAGGAAATCCTAATCTACCCTACTCTAACTAGAAACAATTGAGGCTAAACAAAACCTAAAACAGGTAGTGAAAAGTAGCTCCCCTTTCTCCAAAACCAAGGCCATGAATTCAAATCTAGAAACCAACAGAGTGTCAAAGCTGAAAGTAAGATATGTACCTTTATTTCACTCATCAGATCAGTCCAAGAAATGGGAAGCACCTCTATCTAATCTGTAATCTATTTTGACTTGACTTGAGGATTTATATTGATAACAGATAACTCACTTTTGTGCTCCAAGACAAGCATGAAATTTGGCAATGTTATTACTAGGTGGGAATTAGCCAAATATCTCTGAATAGGACAAGGCATTTTCGCAGCAGAATTCCTAGCAATTTTGATTTGATTTGAATCATGAATATAATTTTCAATAATGATCTCTTTACAAGCTTCCTGGAGGTTGTTTTATGTCTTCCAACTGTTGTAACTCATCTTGAAACTATTTTGAGATTTGCTTCTGCTCTACAAGTTGTTGTTCAATAACTGATATAAGTGATCTTTCAACATTTCTATCAAATGATTTTGCATTTTTCAGATCCTCCATACAGTCTAAAAACTGAAGATCATTATCTTGTTCTTCATAGGAACTATCCAGATACATGGTACAGTCAAAAAACTGAAGATCTTCTTCTTCATTTTCATAGGTATTGATGTGAAGTTGTTATTCTGTATCGGTGTTTTGGACATTCTGAAACTGATATGAACATACTTAAGCTCCTTCAAATTGTTGTACCACAATTGATCTTTCAACTTGATTATTCTGCTTTGATCATAAAATTTGTAAGATCAAAAATGTCTTGTTTTTCAACACAAGATCTGATTTGAGCAGCATGTTGTTCTGAGACATTCTCCTCCCAAAATGGTTCTTCCAGGAGGGGATAATAAAGATATTTATTTAAAAGCATCTCTTCCTCCTTTTCAAGTACAAGAGGGAACTTATCAACCAGAGGTTCTTTGAATGTTAAAACTACAAAATTAGTTAGTTCTATAGGTTGTTCTTCACTTATGCAGTTTTCCAAATCTGACAAGAAATCAACAACTTCAGGTTGTAAATCTGAAACACAATTTCCTTGAATTTCAACCTCCTTTTTATTCAAAATTGATCTATCCTCTTCTGATATGGTTGTAAGTTGCGTGAGTATGGTTCCCTCATGCACACTACACTCAGAATATGTAGATTGTTGATCATCTTCCAACTGTTCTTGATCTACTGGAAAAATAGATTGTACCTTTTGCATGGTTTCTTTTTCCAATTCTGGAATAAAATAAAATTGAAACTTTGATACCCATCCATGCAAGTTCCATAAAAATTCCATCCTATTGTTTTCTTTGGCTTCCCCTCCTCTTTAATCTTTTGATTCTCTATTTCATGGACTGGAAGTACGGGTAAAGAAGGAGTGGGCTTAGTTTCAACTTCAAATGGAAAAGTTTGGACAAGAGGTTGGGGTATAAGATTTGCATTTAGAACAATATCTAAACACCAACTTGGACACTTAATTTTGACTTCAATATGTGATTATGGGGTAGAAAAATTAGGAATTACAATGACTTGATAACTTGGAACCGAGGAATAGGCTGCATTGGCTGGAAAGGAGGATTTATAGACCGTGAATTTTGATAGGGTGATAAGTCATAATATCCCATTGATAGGGTTCCTTAAACCGAGGCCCATCAATCTTCACTCTAGTGATTTCTCAATTTGTTCCTTGATAACTAAATATTCCCGCTTAGCTTCATTAATTTCAATCAAACAACTTCTTCACCTTTCATACTCAGCATAACCCTCTGCATAACTTTGACCTTGAACAACATAACCCTCATATTGATAATCATATTGATTGGCAGGGTTTGGGTTATAAGGATATTCATTCTGGTAGGGGTTATTGAACTAATCTGAAGATGAAGGTGGATACAAAGACTGTTGGTTTAGCTGATAATATTGATGAAAGTGAGGGTTCATGGCTATAGGACCTCATAAAATACTAAACTTATGAAAATAGGTCTATTGTTCATAAAACAATTGATAATAAAAAAATAACATATCTGAATTTTCTTGAAAAATGCCTGAAAACTTGCACGCTAAAAATTGATGAAGTTGAAAAGTGCTATGCTGATCTAGAATCACATTTATGGAGTTTCCATATGAGTTTTACTTTGCATCTTGAATATTTGGAACACATCAATATTATTTCTTTCAAAAACTACTTATGGATGGTGTCCGATCTTCCTAAATGATGAAACACCATTGAAAAGTGAAACTTTTAGCTATGTGAGTGTCCCATCGGGCATGCCAAAAATTGTTCTCTCTCGAAAGTGCACCATAGAGAGATGGCTACAGGTATTCTAAACTTACAAGTTTTATCTCTCTCTTTCATAGATATAATACAAGTACCTCAAGTCTTTGGGTATACCTATTTTGAGGTGAGTCTCCTGGTATCAAGGATGGTTCCTTATTGATGTATCCTAAACTCATTTAAATTGTTTAAGGGTAAAAGATGATTGTAAAAAATGAATTAAAACTAAGGAGATACACCAAACTTGTATGAGGTCTTTGATTGAGTACATGCACAATTGATATGGAATGAACTTGTGATGCACATGCCAACAAATTTCTAAAAATAATTAAGGGTAAAAATTTGATGTATTGAGGGATAGAATCACAACAATACTCCTAAGTTACTCATACACATTAATATCATGTAGAGATTACTTAATTTCCAATAGGGTAAGATGATTAATCGGGAATTCAACATTTACAAGATTAATGGAAATCACACACAAGACTGCAAATAATTGGAAAGGTAGAAAATACTTCACATTCAAAGGGAAAAAGCGCGAAAAATTGCTTGACACTCCTGTATTTAAAATTCCTCCTCATGCTTTGCTAAGGCACACAATATATAGAAAATTTTATCAACCCACCCTTCTTAAAAATAGAATAAGGCTGTACTCGCCCATGCATCCTATTTTTATCCTTTATTTAATAATAAATAAAGGAATAAAATAAAACAAACTAGTACAAGAGGCATTAATAGCCTTTGATTACATCTCAGTCAAACTTAAGTTGATTGTTCTATTTTTAAGAAAGCTGGGTGAATAATGCTAATAATAAACTTTGCTTGATTGGGCAAGTCTCCTTCCATGTGCATGCAAATTTTGTCTTCTTGCAGATCTGTCCTTTTGTGGAGGCATGCAAAATAAACTCCCTGTGAGTGAATAAAAATTACAATACTTGCAATATTTGTAAAATAATTCATCCACTGATTCACTTAATGGGGACCACCTCCAAGCTCAGGTTCTAATGTTGACATTTCTTTGGCTTCAACTGGGCTTGGCCACTCTTGTGAACTTAGTACATTACCATGATTTGAAAATAAAACAAGGGGCACTTTGTGAAAATCCATCACATTATACTTCGGCCACCTTTGATTATTATACATGCCTTACAATTTTATTATCGGCTTTACATTATTTGAAGAGATCAAGGTTGATATTTCACCCTTTCGGTGATCATTGTTGGTATGTATGGTGTTCACCCCTTTTGATCATTGGTTACATAGAATATGATTAGAATTTTAAATGTCAAAATGCAAAGATTTTGATTTAAACACGGGGTTGGACCCCTTGGCACAATGACTTACCCCTTTGTGGATATGTTGGTGATGGATTAACTCAGTTTGAGTTAGTTCTTCGATGCGACCATCCATCTCATCTTACTTGGATTTCGATCGTTCATCACTAAACTTGTAGTTAGGGTTTTGGCCTATATTGAATGTTGTTGGTGGCATTTGATTGTGATGGTTTGTATTGAATATTGTAGATCGATCTCAAGCCCTCGATCTATGTACTTGTCAAATGTGGATCATTGATCACTAACTCCGGGTGAGTTAGGTTAAGCCATGGTTGAGGTGGGTGAGTTAAAACAACTCAAACCCTATTCTTTGGTCATTCTTTTGCTCACAGAGAGTGGCGAAGCCATGGAAAAATTGTTGCAGACCGCCATTGTGGATGTGTTGAAGCTCGACTTTGTTCCCCTTTTCAGTCTTCTGATCCTTCGAGCATCTGTATTTTCTTGTCTTTTGCTCTGTTGGAGCTTTCTGAGTGGGATAATGTGGTCGTAATCGCACTATCTAGGGTGAGTTTTTACTTTGTATCTGTAACTTTGAGAATTTCTTCAACTCTATTTGGAAAACATCTGTAAAAGTTGAAGTATCGGTTTTCTTTTGAGCACTAATACTTTCATTTCCTGGTTTCCTTGTATTGTTCGTGCTTGGCCATTGATTAGATGAGCTTGAAGAGCCTCTATGGTTATTGTGTTTTCTCATGCATTCTACTTAAAATGAGGTTTTCGGAAATGCCATTCTGTACACGGTGAGTTCCTTTTGGTCTTGAGATTTTGTCACTTCTATAGCTTTCATTGTTCTTACGATGGAGGAGTTGTCCTCATGCATATTATTTTGTTGTGGGTTTTCTTCTTTTCTCTTCATGAAACGATGATAGATATGAGTCCCTATGATTTCCATCTGGGTTTACTCTATTCATGCATTCTTTTCCTTGAATTCCGAGATCTAGACATTTTCTAATGTGGGTAATCGTAAACATGCTTATACCTAATCTAGGTATTTCTTTTATTAATCGCATCTATGTGTATTTTACTTGTTTTTCTGAAACAAAGCCTCCATGGAGGGTTTACTACAAATACTTTGCTAGACTAGACAAAGACCGGGCTTCAAGGCCACATTGGTCGATTTCCTTTTGTAATATATTTTTGAAGGCAGGGAATATTATGTGAGATTACAAAGGCGTAAAGAATCATTATTCACATAATACGACTTCCTTGTTTTTTAGATAAGTTTGGATGGAATCGCAAATGTATTTCAACTCTTTATTCCTTGTGTTGTCGATATGTTACTCTCTCCGAATACACAAGCAAAATTCTACTTGGATGATGAAAGGGAATCTAGTCACCATTTCTATTGAAAGAAAAGCACAAATACCTAACCTATTTTATTTCTTGTGGTTATCCATTTTTGTGAAGAAAATCCAAAGATTATAACCTAATATTTTACCTCTTCCCTTCCTTCCACCTTATTTTGGGTCTTCACTAGAAATTTTTGTTTCCACATGTAGTAGCTACACTTCTCATTGGGCTTGCTTGACTTGGGGTTCTATTTAGAGGATATATGAAGAATGAATGTTTCACTTTTCTTATCCTTAACAAATTTGAAAATACTACTTCTTTAGATACGGTTGTAATCGGGAACTTCGTGACCATGATGATATTCTAGCTACAAGATCTGTGGATCTAATTTCATGTTTGTATGTATTTGAGAGTTTTGATAACTTTGTAGGATCTTCAAATTGCTCATACTAATTCTTTCATAAAATTATGGCACGAGAGGTTTTGCCATCTCAATTACAGATATCTTCTGCAGCAACTTTCAAAGGTAAAATCACATGATGGTGTCTTCCCAGGTTGTATGTTGGGTAAGAAACACTTGGATCCTTTTCCAAATGGATAAGAAAAAAGAGCTAAGGCTGTCTTGACTTGGTACATAGTGATCTTACTTATTTTCCTCATAGATCATTTTCTAGTGCTAAGTATGTACTCAAATTCATATTTATTAGAAAAACTTGGGTGTACTTTCTCAAATTCAAAAGTGATTTCCTAGAGCATTTAAAAGTTTCTAAAGGTATTATAGAAAAACAATCTTGAAATTGTATTAAAAACTCTGCATAGACAATAGGGGGAATATGAAAGTAATGCATTTACTTCTTTTTGTGTTAATCATGGAATTGTGCACCAGTATACTATTCCTCACACCCCTCAGCAAAATGGAGTTGCTGAATGAAAGAACCAAACACTCAAGGAAATAGAAAATTACATGGTCTAGTCCAAGAAGCAAGGCACCTCGGTTCTTAGTGGAAGAAGTCAACTATGAAAACCACATTCAAAACATAATGCAACATAAAGCAAGATAAGGGGTTACTCCCGAGGAGGCATGGTCCGTGAAGAACCTAAAGTATCACAATTCTAAGTTTTTGGATGCAAAGCTTGGGCCTTTGTTCCTGACGACACTCGAAAAACCATGGAGAAGAAAATAAAAGAACTTATTTTTGTTGGTCATTGTGAGCATGTGAAGGCATATTGCCTCTTCGATACTGCTACCAAAGATGTTGTGTTTCAGCGGATGTTCGTGTTGATGAGACCGAGGCTCCTTTGGATCATACAGTTCTTCGTTCTCCATTAATGTCTCCTACTCCTGCCACTGATGATGATTTTGATGGGCCACCTGATGTTTCTCCTACCCCTATTCCTATTGCTCCTTCTTATGCTCATGTTGCTCCTACTCCTTCTCTTGTTGCTTCTAATCTAAAATGGTTGAGATCTACACTAGCTACAGTAGGTGATTTGGTGGGTGATTCATGAGATCTATGACGTACTAGAGCTGAAACCTCTTGTGTTGTAAATCATTGTGCCTATTTTGGTATGGTTCTTTTGAGCAAAGCTATTTCTGATGATCCTATGCTTTTTTCACAGAATCCGCAACAACAGAATGGGATTTAGCAATGCAGGATGAATATTCTTCGCTTGTGAAGAATAGTACTTGGGAGAGTTGGTTCCTCTTCTTAAGGGAAGAAAGATTGTAAGATGTAAATGGGTCTATAAGAACAAATATGCTGTTGATGGATCATTTGAAAAATACATGGCACGTTTTGTCACTAACGGGTATTCACAAGTTGAAGGAGTAGATTAATCAAACTTTTGCTCATGTTGCAAAAATGGATTTTGTTCACCTTGTTCTCTCTCTTGTTGCTTCTCATTGATGGTCGGTACATTAGATGGACGAGAAGAGTGCATTTTTGCATGGTGATCTCCATAAGGAGATTTACATGGAGAAACCTCAAGGGTTCATGCATGACTCCTCCCTAGTTTGTAGACTTTGGTGTTCACTCTATGGTCTCAAACAAGCCCCTCGGGCTTGGTATGAGAGGATGGATTCTTTCCTATTATCTATTGGATTTAATCATTGTAAGACCGATCATATAGTTTATGTCCTAAAGACCGACGATTAATTGTTGCTATTGGTATTGTATGTTGATGATCTCCTCATCACTAGTAGCTCAAATTATCTTACACAAGACATTAAACAAAAATTAAAAGAAGAATTTGATATGATAGATATGAGATTGTTACACTAATTTATTGGCCTACAAGTTCACCAATGTACTAAGGGCATCTCCATTTGTCATAAGAAGTATGCTACAAATGGCTGATTGCAAGCCATCTCCCACACTTATAAGACATGTATTGAATTGATTGCTATATGTATGTCCAACTTGGTCAATGCCACTTTATATAGATAGTTGGTTGGGACCCTTTTATATCTCACTCATATTCATCTCGTTATCACCTTTTTGTTAATCTTATCTCTCATTTTTCAAATGAGCCTCATGAGAGTCATTGGGAAGTAGCCAAGAAGATCTTGAGATATCTTTGGGGGACTTTGAATTTTGGTATTCATTACACACCTCAGACTGTTTATGGTATTGAGGGCTTTACAGATTCTCATTGGGGAGGATGTCACGATACTCATGCAAATCCACATTTGGCTTTCTTTTTCAACTTGGTTTTGGTCCATTTTCTTGGTCTTGTAAAAAGTAGAATGCCATTGCATTATCATCCATTGAGGTTGAGTATCAAGGTGTTGGAATAGTAGGACAAGAGGTTCTTTTTCTTTGTTAGATTCTTAGTGAGTTTGGTTTTTCATAGGAGTCTCCTTCCATTCTTTGGTGTGATAACCAAAGTGCTATTCACATTGCACGTAATCCTGTTGAGCATCAGCACATAAAGCATATAGAGATCCACATGCACTTCATTCGACATTTGATTCAAGATGGGGTCGTTCAGATGGAGTTTGTTCCTACGGCTGATTAGCTCATGGATATCTTCACTAAACCCTTGGCTTCTCCTCGCTATTTGGAGTTGCGAGACAAACTTGGGGTGAAGGAAGTTGTCCTTGGGGGGGATCTTGTATAGTCCTTCCTTCTTTTCTAGTATTGTATCGGGTACCTTATCAGGCCTAGTAGCTGGGACCCTTCTTTCTTTTTTCTCCCTAGCATTCGCTTATGGGAGGGTGTTGGTGTAAATAATTTAATTACACCTAATAAGCTCATGTTGAGCAAGTAGTTTTTATTTATTTATAATTAAGAAAGATGGTTATAAATCCCAAAGAATGTTGATATTATCTCCACTCCTTGTGTGGAATTAGTTATCTCCTAATTAGCTTGACATTCCTATTATTTAGGAATGTCAAACTATATATTATCCCTATTTAATGAATCTCCCGGATGGTGGAGATATCAGAGAAAAATATTATTTCTCATCTTCCTCTTTATGGTGCTCTTATTTTCTCCATTGAGAAATACTCTCTTCTCACTCTTCCTATGCTAGATCCCACTTTGGTATATTTTTCCAAAATTGTATTGATAAATTTCCTTTTATCTTCAACAATAGAGAGTTTTAATTTTAGACATAAAAAAATAGCATCAAGATGAATCTCAAAGCAAGCTGGTGTTTGATAGCTTCAACCTTCTTTGGACTACTCGAACTTCTCTAGTTTTTTCATTTAGAAATTGATCCTTATTACTTTTTAGCTATTATCAAAGATTTATCATTCACAAGAACTATGGCCATTGTTGAATCTTTGAAACTTGGTTTTGTACTTGACTGAAATGAGATTTACCTTCTGTAGTGCCTGATGCATCTTCTAAAACTTTGATTTGTAAATGCAATATGGACATCTGTATTCTTACCTCCCAGTACACCTGTATTTGATTCAGTTGATGCCTTTTGTGACCTGTAGTTGCATTTGCACTCTTTGATTCTAAAGTTGATTCTGTAACTGAATACTGAACTGGTTGCATTGTGAGTTGTAACTTTGTACTAGGACATCCTTCCTCATTTTCAGTTGTAAAATGGTTTTGAAATTTTGATTCTGAAAATTGAAAATTGTAGAAGTTAATCATTTACTTTTATTTGAGAACCTGGAAAGGACATATTATTTCTGGAAATTTCTGTTCACAAATTCCTACATGTTGAACATTAAAGTTTTGTTGAAATGTTGTAGTTCCATTTCTTTTTTACTTCAATATTGTATTTGAGCTTCATTATAGCTTTAGTATGTATGTTGAAAAATTTAAAATATCCATTTTACATGGCGAAGCCTTGTCAAAATTTTCTCAGATTCCTTTGACTATCTGTTTCAGCTATAATAAATCATTTCAATTAAACTCAGCCTTTATATTATGATTCTTCTACAATCACCTGATAATTACACTTTTGAATGCATGAATTTCTGAAGTTGGAAGTATAAAGAGTTAAATTAAACCTTGAGCTCAATATTGATGATCATTTGCTTCTCCCTTTTCAGGTACCATGATGTAGTTGCAGTGGACAACTGGAACAATAGTATAGAAAGAAAAGAAAACTCCTCGAGGCAATGATGGGTTTCTTTTACCTCTTTACATTTTCAGCTTCATAAATATATGCATTGTTGACTCTTCAGTTATTCCTCATGGCTTGTGTGAGAAAAAAATGTATAATTATTCCTCATGAATAAATGAAAATATTTTCATGTAATGAGATGTATGTCCTTCCTTTCTATACCTTCTTTCATTTGTATGGATAATGAATGAACCTATATAATTAAAAACACTAAATTAATTTACTTAATCATAGAAATAGATAAAAATCAAGTGTACCTTATTGTTGATCATTGAAAATGTAAACTACTTGTAAAACTATAAATTGTCCTTCAAAACTACCACCTATCTACAGCTTTAGAACATCATGTCTGATACATGTTGCCCTTCCTACCTTCCTCAAGGATTTACAATGGTTTTTCACAAATTTGCACATAGTTCTGACAAAGGTTTCAAATGGAATGGCTGCATCTATGAGGCATGACGTTCTTAAACTATACCCAAGTTGTAGTTTTGATCCCAAATGACCCCCAAAAACCCAAAAATTAAAAATTGTATCTTAATCCGAGGTGGCTATCCCAAACATAACCAAACTCGTAATTGACTAATATGAGAAATTTTAAAAGTTTTGAGTTGAAATTTTTAGCACTTGTGCAAAAATGTCAACATTACCCTTGTTGGAATTTTTCTCCACGGTTGCTCTGGATCAACATGCAATGTATTCTAGTTTTTTTGGATCAATCGCAACAAGTTGTTGTTCTTCTATAATTTTAGTGATGGTTTGTCCAACTAGTGGAGGAAGTGCTCTTCCTGAGCAAAGATGGATATTGTTGACATCAACTAAATATGTAGGGTATTGAGATGGTTTAGTGGAATAGGTTGGCTGACATATTTATTGTTAGGGTTAGGTGCTAACAGAGCTAGTAGTTGGTTACATTTTTGTTGAGATCCTTCTTGGGGGTTTGGCATTAGAGATTTTGGTTATGGATAAGGGGTTGGTTATTCCATTGTTTCCCTCATCTCAAAGGATGATTCCATGATTGAGGAGATTATTACAATTTTTTTGTTGTTGTCCTTGGAATTGAGGTTGTCACTATTGTTGATATTGGTTAGGATATAGGGCCCAACGTTAACGTTTAGCCCAAGGTGGGGGCTGGATATATGGATTATTAGAACAATTTTGAAATGAAGGCATAGGGTATTCAAGGCATACCTCCTTGCCTCAAGTAGCTATGGTTTTCTTTGAGAAACATAGAAAAATTTCCCATCCTCTATCTCCAACATCTTGAACTCAGGTGAAGGCTCCCTTTATTGAGAAATGATGGATAATTAGCTATATCTACTTTCAGATTTCTTCTGTTGCATGCATGATAGTACTTCATTATTTGCTTCTTGCATATTACTTTTTCTTTTTATCATGTAGAGCATCTAATTGATTGGTCATGTCATTTATAATCTCTAGTTCACATTTTTAAACATGTTGATAATATTTGACTTGGATATGTCCCCAATTATTTGGTTAGTTGATCCTTCTCTTATTCATACACTTCTTACCCTATTCATGGTAGCTCTTGGGTAAATTTTGTAGGCTTCCTAGATTTATGCCAAATTATCTTTTGAAATGTCCTCATGTCCTATCAGATCCATAACATCCATGTCCTCCTTATTGATTCCCTTCAAAAAGAATAAATTGAGATATACTTTGGTAGTCTAGTGTGCCTTGACTTTTGAATGCATAACATGAACCTTTTCAAATAGTCTTCTAATGGGTCATCCTATTTTTCTACCATTCTATAGATTTCGTCACCTCCTCTACTACTTGGTACTGTAATAACTCTCGGTACTTATTGATGAATTTCTCCTTCATTTGTACCCATGTGATTATATAATTCCTTCCCAATCCCATGAACCATATAAACACTGCATCCTTGAGTGTAGCAAGAAATAGATACAATTTTTGTGCATTAGTAGTATAACAATAACTCCTACATAGAACATCAAACTTAAACATAAAGGTGTATGGGTCTTCTATTATTGATCCATGAAAATTGGGGATGGAGAAATATTCTTCATAGCAAAGCATCTAATTATTTTCAGTAATGGGGAACTCTAATATGGTTCCCCAATTTTTAGCATTCTAATCTACATCTTCTTCCATATATGGATACTCAAAAGTAACTTCAGAATTGTCACTTGGAGGATGATCTTCAAATAGTAAACCTTGTACATATGAAAGGATGTCTTCTTCACAATCTTTGGAGTTATATAAAGAGATATGTGCTACTTTTGTATTAGGTAGAAATATATGACGGGAATCCCTTGGGTGGTGCATGCATCAACTAACTCAACTCAATCAATAGAAATTACTGGGGGTTGGTAGATGGAGGTGAATTTCCTAAAACCTAAACTACTCTAAGAAATGAAAAACCTCTCAAAAACTTATAACTTGGCAGTATCATCAATAACGATGCAAAAATGGTGGTGAAAATTAACTTGTAACAATTAGTATGTTGTGTATTAATCTATAGTCATTTAATTATCGGACCAAATGACACAAAATTTTAATATTTCTAGTTCTTTATATAAACTATATTAGTGTCACTACAATTAGGAAATAACAATATTGGAAATGAACTAGATTCTGATTGAAAATAAATACTATGGCTAATAACAAAACATGTAAAAAAAGAACACAGATAAAGGAATAAGTTACTGCTAATCTAATCATGCAATGAATTAAAGTAAAAAAAAAAGAAGAGGGTTAGAAAACCACAAGTGGGCCATACCTTGGGTGTTAATCCCTCCTAAGGCCTATGTCTACAATGAATAAATAGAACTTAGATTCTTATTTCATCAGCATGAAGATTACAAGTGGAAAATACAAAAAATTATCTACCTATGGATCGATCCCCTCTTCAACATTAGCATTTAATTTTTATATCCTTCATTACAATATATGCATGAAGAGATATAGTCCTACTAGGATTTAGAATTGCATTAAGTGAAATATCTTAACCAAGCAATTCAAAACTTACATGCATGCAAAAAATAATTTAGTAGACATTATCATACAATCACATAGCTTAACTAACCTATAATTCGATCAACCATTTATTAAATTATGAGTTAAATTAGGTAGTTCTTTTTTTGGGTTGCATCACATAATCTGGTGATGGCTTTGAGTCATCTTATCATTATCATAACTACTTCTTCCATAAACATGTGCCAGCTTAGGTGTAGTGTCTACATTGTGCAGATCATTACAATCACAACTTTATGTATGTGTGTGAACTCCTTTCACTACGACGCTTTCATTTGAACAAGTCCCTTTGGTTTCATGTAAATTGTTGGAGATGACCTCTTCATTTTTAATGAGTTCATTTGGCTGCATGCTATTTATTGCATATATATACTTTTGTTGCATGTTATTTTCCGCTGCATATTACAAATTATTTGCAAAAATGTTCGCATTTATACAAAACACAATTTAATATCATATTGCAATCAAAAGATTAAATGCATACTCATAATCCAAAAATAAAGTAAAATAGTAATAATTATATTAAGTAATATCAATTCCATGAGTTAAAGTTATAATGAAAATGTCTAGCGGTATCAAACCAAAATACAAGTTCAGGGCTACAAATGGCTCATAGACTACAAAAGATGAGGGTTTTTAGAAAGTAAAATAAATGAATCATCACTTAGCTGCACCTTTTCACCTGGTGTAAATGTGTATGACGTGCAAAAAGTGTCCCACCAAGGGATGAAATTGTATTCATCACTTAAGTGACAAAATTCAAGTGTTAGGTGAGGTTTTTCCATTCACACCTTCAAATTGTCCCTTTCTATGATGAGACTCATCCTCGGTGCACTTTTCAATACATGCTTCTCCTTTTCACCTAGTGAAAAATTACATCAAGAAAAAAAAACTAGCGCCACCAAGGAAAATATTCCTCTCCCATCACTCACAAACTCACAAACTCACACAAACTCACCTCACTCTTCACCCTTATCCCCCACCTCATGACGTCTTACCCATTGGTGCATTTTGTCCATGATGCTAAAAAATTTCACCTCATGTCCCCTTAATAAATTTGGTAAGGGACATGAGATCTTCCTAGACCCATTTAGTAACCCCTAACTCACCTTAAACCCAGGTTAAGAAAGAAGTGTCAAAGGTGGTTAAGGGGTGGGTTTTCCTAACTCCGAGTTAAGGACTGAATACTTTAAACATATTGAGCCATATATTAGGATTAATTTCAAATCTTTATTTCCTTCCATTTGTGAAGGTGATTCTTCCATGAAGAACACAACATCCCTCATGCCCAAATGACTTTGTTTGTCATACCTCCTCACAAACCCCTCCTTTGATTCTACAATATTTTAACTAAAGCTTCCCTACATGAAATCCTTTAGAATGAGTGTTTGCATGACCTCATTAATTCCCTCATCCATTTTTTATTTTAATCTAAAATTTTTAGCCATGGAAAACTTTCCCCGATGTATAGAGTTACAAAGGTGAGCCAATTGAACTAAGAATATGAGCATGATATCCTCAAAAATTAGCTTTCTAATGAGCACTTTCTTACCCCATGAAAATGGGTAGGATTGGAGTTATGAAGGAAAATTATTTTTCTATATTTTACCCCATTTAGTGAAGAAAAAACATACCCACATGTTCCTTTTTCATTTCAGGAATATCTGTATGACAAAATCCACTAAAATTTGGAGCGAAGCATCCTGATGAGAAGTACAATTTTTGGAAACCTTTTTTGACCTAATCCGACATCCCATGGCCCATATATATTTTTAATAAGTTCCCATTCAATAAAATTACTAATAGTACTATGTCATAAGGATGAAATTATTTAATAAACTCATTTCATTCCCTAGGAGGAAAAGTTCTCAAAAGTGACAATTCGGTGAAATTGCCAAAACTAGTCACCAGAAGAACTTACTAAAAATAGTAAGTGTCTGAAAAAGATAAAAAGGTCATGGTTATTCATCCTCCATTCCTCACTAATTTAAACCTTTATGGAGGACAAAATCATGCTTTCAAAAGGGTGGAAAGTGGCATTGTGTCTCAAATAGAAGAGAATCCCTCTCGGTCCTCAATTTTGGTTGCAGTAGTATGTTTGGATCTTAGTGTGCTTCTCACTTTGTCCAATGGGTTGATCATAAGTTTCAATCATGTTCCATCCATTTTATCACCTTCATTCATCACATGGTTGAGTTATTCTTCACCACATCTCATTGGTTTCTTTGTTTCCCTAAGGGCTAATATCACGATGTTGAACTATACAGGTAATGGTCTCAGTTTGCATCAAGAACCTGATAGTTTTTAGGCATTGTAGTGTTTCAAAGGTTGAATTATTGGTCAAGTGATGTAAATATTCCCTATTAATATTCAATGGTCTTCACACCCCTTGTAGTGTACAATCAATCAAGGAATAATCTCACAATGTGTAATGTTTTAGAGTTGGGGTGAAGATCTCCATCGGTGCATCCTAGTGTTACAAAGGGTAATCATGGGTCAAGTTTTGGTATTCATCACCATCATATCTGATATTCATCTTATTAAAGGTTTGAATCATTTCCCTTCATTCTCTATATTATCCTTCCTCTACTATCTCATTAATTCTCCTTTTCTTTCCTCCTATTTCCTCATTGTACGTGATCATGATGTTTTGTCCTATTCATTTAAGTGACAATGAAATATTTTTAAGATGTAAAGTAACCCCTAAAATTATAAGAGGGGTACTTAATTTTTCCCTTTTTAGGATAATGAAAAGTCACAAGTTGAATAGGAACATGAAGATTCATGTGGGGGTGGAGGAAGAGTTGCATTGTAAAGCTATAAATTGAGAGAACCTCCTCATTTCAAAGGATGGTTATTCTTGTTTACTAGATCCCATATTCTCTCTAGGAACAAGTGATAAAATTTCTTATAACTCCTTTACCTATGTTTCCTCTCCATCTCAAATACACTCTATCATCATGTACTTGTTGAATATTATGCATTGAGACTTTGTGTTTTGTGTGTTTTTTTCCTTGTTGATTCTCATGGTGTCTTCTCATTGAATTCATAGATATATTATGGTTTTGGAACATTAAAATCTGATGTATTATTTATTTTACAAAACCCCCTCTTTGTTACTCTCTTCACATCTCCCCTTCAAGACTTTTCCTCCCTTGTAGAATCTAAAATATCTTTTCCACATGCACAGGGAAATACAACTTTATGATCCCTGGTAAAATACCACTGAAGTAATTAGAATAGAGTAAATATTTCCCTATTTTCAATAAATGGAGTTTCCTCATTTAAGAAGAGGGACGTAGTCCCGAGATCGTTGGTGAAATCCCATAATTTTCCCTTGCGAAAAATTATTTCTCCAACACACTAAAAATGCACCCCTCCCTAAATCATGTGAGATCAAATATTTTGAGGCATCATTAGGATTGTCTCCAAGTGTGGGACTTGTGGCTTGAGACATACCTGTAGAGAAGGCCAACTTCCTTATTTTTGGGGATTGGTAAAATCCATAGAACACAACCTATTCGAATTATAAATGTACTCCTAATCTAACATACTTTATAAAATCCAAGGGACCAAATAGAGATATGTGAAAGTAAAACCTAAGCTAACGGGGGTAGTGATAACACCAAAAATAAGGTTGAACTCCTATTCAAATGACATAGATATAAGTTCATAAAACTAGGACCATGAAGATGCACACAAATTTAATAAAAGTAAATGAAAGAATACTAAATATGCAAGAGAGGCGAGATATTCAGCAAAACACAAGCTATTTTAATGAAAGATAAAAACTAATCTTTCATTAATCTATCGTTTAAATTTTACATGAAAAATAAAGGCACGAGAATCTCTATTCATGATTTATAGAGGTTGAAAGCATGAAGTTTCAATTTTTCCAAGGAAAATCTTAAAAATGCTAAGGAAGACTATGGGTGAATAACCCTTAGATAATGTGAAAGAACTTTCATTTTTATCACTAATGGAAGGGAGAAAGAGTGAGAGAAGAGATAAGAAAGGAATACCAAGCTAGAATCCTATCTCATGAAAATGTGTTGTAGAAGCATGGGCACCATGATTATTTACAAGGTTAACTTATATTAAAAAATTAAACCTTGAGGAGTAAGCTAAAAACTACAACACGATGCCTTTATTATATCAAACTCCATCATAGTGCATAGAGCATGCCATATTTCATTAAATTCTAGTGGTTGAGGTGGTTTCTTGTCTAGTTTAAAGACTAGCATGGCTTTAAGACCTTCCGTGGGAGTCTGATTTTTTTATGGTAACTCACGAATTTACATTGATGCATAGTTTAGTGTGGATTTGTGAATTATGAGTAGAACCTCACTTGTTTGGTAGTTTTTGAGTGTTCTTAAACTCTACCGTGAGATGCTTCTTCTATGCTATGAATGTCTTTCTCTCATTTCTTTCATGTAGAACTTACACGTGGCCATCTTCCTATGTTCCATGATACTACAACCAATATAACACTATTATTTTAAAAACCAATTGAAAACTATGAAATTTTTCATGGCTTCCAACATTATCCATTATAACTTTACTTTTCCTTACAACGTGCATCTTATAACTTCTTTATACAATGCAAGTTCTAACTTAGTGGAAATTGTATTTGGTTCAAATAATTGATAAAATCTAGGGAATGATATTTCTTACGAGTCCAAATGATGTTGTGTTTCCATGCTCAAAACCACTAGCTCTTTCCCCACTTCCTTTTTCCACGGATCATGTCTTTAGCCAAATTTGGATCTACTTTTCTTTGGCTGTGAGAGACTAGTTTTATGCCATGAAAGATGAAATTCCTCAATGATGCAAAGCAAAAAAATTCTAAAATCTTCCTAAGTCTCAATTTTATCATTCCTTCACTATGGGTTAGGAGAATCTGCATAATGCTCCATTTTCACATTCCATGAAAGAATGATTTAGTGTCCCACGACTTCCTCAGAAAAAGGAGGCTAATTTCATCTTTTATGTGTTGTTAAAAAATACATGGGTTATGATTATGGATAACTATTTGGCAACCTCTAGGGGACATCTACCTACTATATGATGATGACCAATTTCCTTACAGATTCCATCATGTATTGAGTCAAGCATAATATGGAAGAAAATTCATCTTACAACCCTTAAAACTTGTCTCATCAACTTATCACCTATTAAAGTTGATCTCTTGGAGTTGAAAAATATAGACTAGAATCCTCTCCAAATATCTTATTTGCTCCATCAAACCTTCACTACTGAAATGATCCACCCATGACCGAAATGGTCTTCCAAAACTTATGTAAAAATGAAATATCATACATGCTTCAAGTGAAACATGTAGAGAGTGCACAAACACTTATTACAAACAAATATGACCACCATAGAAATTAACAAAAAACAACTCAATCAGTAATCAATCACAACAAGGAGGGAACCTACAACACACAAAACAAAAATATATTTAAAATATGTATTGGAAAACTTAATGGGAATGTTTGAGATAAATCCCATTGACTAGGATTTGTAATGCTTCTCCATCAAGATTGGCCAAATAAAAGGAATGGTATTCCTTGCAAGAAATGATGATGTATTTACCACTCAAAATTGCATCAAACTTAGAGTTCCATCTTGATTTATCTCGTATCCCAATCCCACTTGATTATTAGATCACCTATTTTTAGGGTCTCTAGCTTAGCCTTCTTTTCAAACCATTGTTTGGCTAACAAATGGTGCTTCTATAATTTAACTATGGAAGAGTTTCTTAGTTCTTCAAGTTCAATCAGGTCCATGATTCTAATTTCTCTTTGATTTGAATCCTCTAATTCTAAATATTGAGCTAACTCCAATGAATGTAATTCAAGTGACAATGGGATCCTAGATTGTCTTCCATATATAAGGACAAATGGGAATTGCCAATTTATCTTTGTAGAGTAATTTTATCAGCCCAAAGAGAATTCTTTACCTTATTATTCCAATTTTTTATTGACCTCCATAGTACATTTCATGATTCTAAGGAGGTTCTTGTTAAATCAATTTCGCTAAACCATTACCTTATGGGTAATAGATTTGGATAAATTATTTATATAAATTCCATGTTTGAGAGCCTAATCAAAGATTTTGAAATATAAGAATGATTTTGTATTATAAAAAATAATGGTTAGATAACCTCAAACCTTGTTGCAATATCCTCTAAGAAATACAAGGATGACTAATTCAAGTAGTCCCCTTGAATGGTGTGGCCTCTATCCACATGGTGAAATAGTCTTGTTGCTATTAAAACCCATTTATGACCTCCACTTGATGGATGATTAATCACACCTATAAAATCCAATTCCCACTAAGAAAATGGTTCATACACATAAATATGATTAAGGGAAGGGCCTCCATCTTCTTTTTCCCATGATAAAGGCACATTATTTACATTTTATGACCCATTGATGTGCATCTGTGAACAATGTGGACCAGAAATATCCAGCTCTCCTAATTTTCATTGTTGTAGCCCAAGTTGAAAGACCACCATGGATTTATGAAAATAATTTATCCATTATTTCTCCTTAAATACACCTTAACAGGACATCCTCATGAATTCTTCTTAAATATAATCCCATTTATCAACATATAGGGAACTGATTTTAACTTTGATTTCCTTTGATTTTCTTTAATCAAGACAGGAAGGTAGCCACCAATTTCTAGAGATGTTTCCATACATTTGATCCAACTATTGTGACTAGGTTAACCTATTTGATTTTATGAATCTTCTACATTGCATGGAAACTCAATGTTCCAAAAATCTTTGTGTTGTGTGGTTTTCTATTATCTCACAAATTTGTAACATTCCACATATTTTCATTTCAAGGATCTCCCAAGTTTTTTTGGTCCTCCATGTCTTTTCCTCACTCTTCATTGATGAAAGATGCTTCTTGATAGTCTTGAGCATCTAAATCAAGTTTCTCACATAACTCTCTACCTCTCACCCATTTTTTGGATTTTATTTTTACATCGAACTCTATGATTTTAGCTACCCATACAACTCTCTTTTCACTAATTACCACCCCCCATAATGAAATATTTCATCCTAGGATGTGAGATTTAAAATTTTATGCAATTGGCAGCTAACATGGGCTTTAATTTTCAAAGATCCCAAGATATAAATAACTTACTTCTCTAAATAACTATACTTGAGCTATGAGCTTGAAGTCTTGGTCATTATTCTAAGTTATAACCATGAAAACACTAAGATCAACACCACAAGCATATAGGATTAATTACTTTATGAAATATGCATTAATCATTTTTGACTCTTGAGAAATCAAGGCTTTGATCTTGTAAAATATCTCTCTTCTTTCCACAATTGATTTTAAAAGTGTTCTTTCTCATCATCAAGGTGATGAGCCTAACTAATCCTAAAAGTTAGGAATCAAATTTCTAATGAAATTTATCTCACCTATAAAGGAATGAAGGGCATTATTCTTAGTTGGAAATGAAAAATAGAGGATGGCATAGACTTTCTATGAGTGAATTACAATTTCATACTTTAAAATAAAGTGACCTAATAATTTACCTATGAGAATTGTAAAAGTGTATTTCTTGGGGTTTAAGTATACTCCATTAATTTTTACATCTCTTGAATACTTTTTTGAATACTACATGTGATGTTGGCTCTACTTTGAGAATACTTTGATTTAATCTAGATAGATAAGGATAAATTTATTAAGGATTCCATGGAAATAAATGCCCATTACCATCACAAAAGTCGCACCCACGTTTGATAAACTAAAATGAATTTTATTGTATTCAATCTTACCCAATTGGTTGTGAACATGATTTTGTCTTGGTCCTCCTCTTTTATATTAATCTGATTAAATCCTAAGTAACCATCGGGCATAGATAATACTTCAGATTCTACCACTATTTGAAGGATTTATTACATGGATGGTAGAGGATAATGCTCCTTTAATGAATCCTTGACATAAGCCCTATTTCTCTATGTTTATTCCTAACAGAACTAAATTCGCCACGTAGGAGGAATACTTGACGGGAATATGATTTTTGAATCACTAAGTTTCGATAAATCCTTCCTTGTAATAGGCTCCATCTTTGGGTTAATAGGTGTCTACTATTGTTTAACTAGCTTGGCCACAAGGTCAAGATCAATGGCTTGTTGAGTAATGCGAGGTCAAAAATATAAGGTCCTCAGAAATCCATAAGAATACATTGTAAAATATTTGACATAGGGAAAAAAATATTTTCCTTCAACTTAATCACACATATTTCCAAGCAGTAACTACTTAATCTACTCAAAGGTGACTGGCCTACAATCATCTTGTCTCACAGTCATTTTTTCATTCCTCTATTTGTCCTCATCATCAGGATTGAAGATGTCTTCGAGGGTTACTAATCCTTTAGGTGGCTTGTTTTTTCATAACTAAATGATCTTATCACCATAAATATCTTGTAGATGAGATTTTAAGTTAGAAGAAAACTCATACTCATCCTAGATGAATTAGACTATACTTTCATCATACTCAATAAATTTTGAGTTGACTTCATTATCTATAATCTATGGTATTACAACCATTTTAACAAGGTGTTTATTTTATTTGATGATATCTTTAGTTGGTGAAAATTGTGATCTGATAGCCACCATTTGATATCCTTCTTTATTCTTATTTCATAACATTATTTGAATTTTAACAACTTCAAAAATATCCAAAAGATCCTAATTTTTTTTATAAGCTTTCAAAATATTGTTTTTTTACCACACACTTTTCTCCTACCTATTGAATGACCAATTATATATCCACAAAAATATGGAAGATCTTGATTTGTCTCTTTTCTACAATAATTATACCATGAACCAATGCTTCATATTCTACCACATTTTTAGCATATAAATTATATCCTATAAGAATAGAATTTTTTTGTGTGTTGGGAGACAAGTAATACGCCTTCATTAGCTCCATTTATACTTCTAGAATTGTCAAAGAACATTTTCCATAAACTAGAAACATCATTATGTTCTTAACGGAATGCAATAAATGGCCACACTAATCTCTACAATTATGTCATAGGGATCAAACTCATAGTGGTCCTTATCCTATTCATCAATAATAAGATCAAGAACTAATATTTATGAATGCACTATCTCACCTAGTTCAGGATCACTTCTTACATCTTAGACCATGCAATTTTCATTGATAATGCTAGGATTGTGAACTTCAACATGATAAGATGAGATAGGCTCAACTTTGAATGTAATCCTAGTTAAATACCTTGATTTTAAGCATGCGAGACCAATATTATTAAATATATCTTCCCACTTAGGTTTGTGAAATCTCTAGAGAGGTATAGGAAAAATGGGTGGCAAGTCAATCATTCATATGTATTGTGTTATAGTTATGCATGAGAAAGTATGAATAATTAACTCTAGATCCTTGATCACACCCAATACTTGCATTATTGACCCATCAAGTTGTAAAACACCTTTTGAGGTTGGAATATACTCAATTCCCATGATATTTCCAATATTTTTGGGCACAAATGAGGTACTAGCACCAAAATATATCATGCAATTATGTACAAGGTTCTTGTCCAACTATTAGAGACATGTAAAATGGAGGAGGCTTGATAATTTCACGTGTTTGTTCTTCCTTGGGATAGTAAATGATTACGAAAGAATATGTTTTTGCATGGCGGTTTCAATAGGTGGAAGTGTATTCAATGATTCCTATAAGATATCCCTATGAGATGGGAAGGATAGAGCATCCCACAATGTCACATTTAGATTTTTCCTTTTCATCTATTTAACAATGTTTAGGGGAAGACCAATGACATTCTACAATAAGGGAGTGGAATTTTTTGTTCTTCTCTGCTCCATTCGTAGAATTTATTTAGATGGCAAAAATTGTATGTCTTGCAGACCTATTGTGTTTTATGGGTTTTTTATACTTCACATACATTTTTTTGTGGCTATTGAGTGAACAATATTATATTGGATGAAGCTAAATTTATTTCTAGGTCCATTGATTGATTGGTATTACTATGTGAGTTAGAGGAATAGAAGGAAGAGGTATTACATCCATGTGTCTTTTCTTAGACCTTGTATTATCTACGACATGAATTTATGGTCTATTCAATTTGCCTATCGATTGGTTAAACACAAAAAAAATCAAGTCTAAAAATCATGAAGCTAGGTTCAAGAGCGCCCCTTGTATCTCTTCTATGTTGTTTTCTAATGGATATGTGGTTTTCTATTGTTGTTAAAATGGAGTGTGTACCATAAGGTATATTTCCTACAAATATTTCATTCCAGCCTCACATGCATAATGGTTATGAGGTTTATCATAAGGATAACACCATTCAAAACCTTTGGCAATATTATTCTAGACTCTAGAACAAAACATTTCTCAAGCTATGGGCTACACAAAGTTGTGGATTTAAATTTGGTGGTCTACTAAGTGGGTAGTTATGTACAAATAATCAGCTTGTATTTTGAGATCCTTCTTATGGATAACAATGAGGTAGGTTAGGATAATGTTTTGGGGCTTGAAATTGTTGTCTCTTAAGGGAGATAGTCTCATTTGTTAAATTATTTAATTAGACACTAAGGATTTCAATTTTTTCTTGTTTCATAGAGAAACCGGATGTGAATCTGGATAATGAAGAAGATGGCTGAGGAATAAGAGTAATGACTAGTTTGATATCATGTGAAAATTCAGGAAAATGGGCATTAACAATCTAGGGGCTAATTTTCCTACTTGTATTAAAACAAATTCATCCCTAATGAATATTATATAAGCATTTGTATTTGATTAGCACTCATAATACCAAATCATTACTACTATATTAGAATTCAAATCTCTAAGAAAATATAGAAATGTACCTTGAGGGGTAGGTCTTAGAAGGATTGGAATTTTATCCCATGTCTTCTAGAACCTGAAGTTGAAATCTGCCATAAGTTCATTTAGAACATGCGTTTATTTTGGTTAATTTCTTAAGAAAATATATTTTTTCCACCTTCTCATCAAATTTTTGATAAAGGAAGGTCTTGAGTTCGTCCTAAGAGCAAATTGAAGCATTAAGTAAACTTTTATACCACTACAAAGACTTTCCTTTCGAGAGATGACATCAAGAGGCACACCGCGACATCATCATCCATGACTCCATGTAATAATTAGATGTTTAAAATTTCCTAAATTTGCTCCATAAATATGATAGAGTTTTCTCCTATGAAGAAGGGGATACTCTTCAAGGTGACTAGTGGGATATAATGTTGAGAGGAAAATAACATTTGACTAGCACCAATGAAAATTACAAATGGAAAGTTCCTTTAATGCACCATAAATTAAATTGGCGTCAAAGTTTTAAAAGGAAATTTAAATAGTCTACTTGGAGGCAGAGTTTAAATGGTTTTGTTTTGAGATGCCAAATATCTCTCGTGGAGATGTATCTCTTCTTTTTCTTCATGGAGAGAGTTGTAGATAGCCGAATGGTTCATCTCTTGACACACTTAGAATTGTTGATATCATTCTCATGAAATAGAAGGTTGAACTATTTGAAGAAAGAGGATTTAACTTTTCGAGTAACCAAATGTGTTAAAAGAATTTGTTTGGAGGATGAAACTATTGAGTCAAACACAAAAACCAATCAATAATTATTTAAGGTCATCTAAATTTCCCATTGGCAGTGCCAACACTATTAGAACTCAAAATCACACCCTTCCTTGAATCATGGGAGATCTAGGATTATGAGGAAGTATGGGACTATCTCCAAATGGTGGAATTGCAGCTTGAGACAAATATATGGATAATTTTGGCATCCTCAATTCAATATATTGGAAAAATCCATTAAAAAAAACTGTTATAATGCAAAAATACTCTTAAGCTAACCTACTATGGAAACTACAAGGACCAAAGAGAGATGGGAAATATAAACCTAAGCTAAGAGGGGTGGTGATGGCACCATAAAGAAGGTGGAGCTCTTTCTATTCCAAATGAAACAGATGCAAGTTCAAAAAATTGGGACCATGAATATACACACAACTTCAATTATAGTAACTTAAGTAATAAAAAATATATAAGAGGGAATAGATATTCATTAAAAACACAATGTATTTGAAGGAAAGAGAGAAAAAAACTTGAAATAATCTATCCTTTGAAGTTTACATGTATAATCGAGGAAATACAATCTCTATTTGTGATTTACAGAGCTTGAAAGCATGAAGTTTCATGTTTTCCAACGAAAATCTCGAAAATGCTAAGTAGGGTAATGGGAAAATAACCCTTAGAAATTGCAAAAGAACTTACATTTATACCACTTGTGTAATGGAGAAAGAGTGAGAGAAGAGAGAAGAAAGAACCACCAAGCTCCTAAAATGTGCTACATAAGTATAGGTTCCATGATTTTTACAGAGGTTAACTTGTAGTATAAACATATATATCCCTACGAGTATTCCAACAACTACAACATGGTGCCTTGATTGTATCACATGTCATAAAACTACATATAACAATGTAATAATTCATTTAATTCTCATGCTCTAGGTATTTGGTTATCTAAGGTTAAAATACTGACATGGATTTAAGACCTTATGCATGAGTCTATTATTTTGATGATTTCGTATAGATTTACATTGATCCATGGTTTAGTACAAATTTTTGAATGATGACAGAACCTCATTTACTTGGTAGTTCCTAACTTTTCCTACACTCCATTGTCATATGATTCTTCTATGTTGTGGAGGCCTTTCTCTCTTTAGTTCGATGTGGCACTTACACATGACCATGTTCCTTTGTTCCACGGTATTCACAACCCGTATAACATTAGGATAGTGTTTCGCATCTTCTACCTTAGCCTTTCAAATTTTACTTTTTGTTACCATTTGCATATTCAAAATTAGTCGTGCACTATAGCTTCTAGCTTAGCAACATTTATATTTTGTTCTTCATTATTGACAAACTCCATAGAATCTTATATCTTCCAAGTCCATAGGACATTATGTTTCCATGTTGCGAAGTGCTAGCTTCTTCCTCACATCTTTTAATCTATAGATCCTCTCTTTAGCCAAGTTTGGCTCTTATTTTATTTGACCCATGAAAGAATAGTTTGATGCCATGAAAGATGAACTTCCTCAATTCCACGAAGCACCAAATTTTCCAAAATTAACCTAAGTCTTGAGATTCTCATTCCTCAGTTCCATGAGTGAGGATAACCTATGGAACACTACATTTTCACATTCTATAAAAGACTGATTTGGTGACCCTTGAATTTTCTAAGAAAAATATGGCTATGTCCATCTTTGATGAGTTGTTAAAAATTACACGAGGTGTAATTCTAGACAACATGACTTATAATAATGTTATAAAGATAACTTGAACCAAGCTTAGTTTTTACCATGAGAGGACTTCCTTAGGGCACCTAGTGATATAATAAGTGATCTTCTTATCAACCCCCTGCTCATCTTTTAGGCTTGAGTTAAAGGATACTTACCCTATATTTTTGGGTTTTTTTGTGGATTTTTGAACCGAAGAGATTTCCCTATCCCGTGGGTGGGTATGTTAGTTGTTGTAGTATGATTTTTTTCTTCATAATTGAAAAACTCCATAGAATGTTATATCTTCTAAGTCCACAGAAACTATGATTCCATGCTACAAAGTGCTCACTTCTTCCTCACTTATTTGAATCCACATATCCTCTCTTTAGCCAATTTTGGCTCTTCTTTTCTTTGACCCATGAAAGAATAGTTTGATGCCATGAAAGATGAACTTCCTCAATTCCACGAAGCACCAAATTTTCCAAAATCAAACTAACCCTTGAGATTCTCATTCCTCTATTTCATGGGTGAGGATAACTTGCGGAACACTAAATTTTCACATTCTGCGAAAAGAATGATTTAGTGTCCCCTAATTTTCTAAGAAAAAGGTGGCTATGTCCATCCTTGATGAGTTGTTAAAAATTACACGTGGTGTAATTCTGAAAACATGACTTATAATAATTTTTAAAGATAACTTGAACCAATCTTAGTTTTTACCATGAGAGGACTTCCTTAGGACACCTAGTGTTAAAATATGTGATCTTCTTATCAACCCCTCCTCATTTGTTAGGCTTGAGTTAAAGGCTAATTACCCTAGATTGTTTGAGTTTTTTCATGGTTTTTTTGAACCTAATAGATTTCCCTATCCTATGGGTGGGTATGTTAGTTGTTGTAGAAGGAATGGGAAGAGTTGTTTCACTTCATACTCATACTCTTGGATTGATATGAGTATAAGGTCCCATGAAATTTTCTTCAAGTTACACTATTCTCCTTCTAAAGTGTGAGGAATAGGAGAACATAGAATTTGTAGAAGGATGGTGATCAAGAAACTTGTTATGGGATAAGTAACTCAATTATGAATAGCTCACTTCCAAGTAACAAAGGATAGTGTATGTTCTAGGTCATCTAGAAATGGAACACACTTGGACCTAACCTTTCTCTTATTAATAAAATTTGAATTTAAGATTTGAAAGAAGTAATGAGAATAAAATGTGGAAGCTACTAATTGATTGAACCATAGAATGAAATGAACCCCATCTGTAATGTGGCATTGTGTGATATAATGAATTTAAACATACTTCTTTAATGGTAATACCTCTCAAGTAATAAAGTGTGATGCATAAAAAGTAAAATTGTAAACCATGAGTTGACTTGATTAATCCAAATTTAAGTATTAGTTTTTATGTGTTTTTCATCGGTGTTAAGTGTTGTGTCATATCTTGAAAAAAATAGTTTCCATTTTTTAGTTACATTTTGAGTGGTGAACTTACGGGCATTACACTTTATTTAGATCTCTAACTAAAAGATGTACCACGTTTCATTTTCTATTTATCCACCTTAAATTTGATTTCTTAAATTTTAAAAAGTCTTTTGATGTGTGCATAAGATGATCAATTATATCATCTATATGACTATTGATTTATTCCTAAAAATTGTTAATTTGTGCATGGGGAATTTTTCATATAGTTATATCCTAACAAGATTAGCGCATTACTCTTGTTTTTTTCATGGAAATTTTTAACCCAAAATATTACCTACTAATTTCTTCTATGAGTGGATGTGGTGACGTTTTTAGGTTAATGATGAGAATTTACTACTAATTTTGGAAGTTGCAATCAAGGAGGGCGAGTCTTTAGTCATCATTCTATCATATAGGGTTCTTCCATAACATGCCTATAAACATGAATCATTTCTTAAGATATATAATAGGATTTCTTGAGCTTCAATGAATTATTTAAATGGTTGAATTATGTGACTATAATATTGGAAATATTTTTAACTAAATGTGTCTATAAAGACACCTCCTTTAGAAAAAAATTTAGAGAGTTGATATAGTAGTTTTTGCGGTATAGTTTATAATAATCGGTATTTACTTTCTTGTTATATACTGAGTATGTATAAAAACTTTTTAAAATCAATATATTAGATGTTGTTTTGAAAATCCTCTGGTTTTCAGATTATCTCTGTCCCTAGGGAGAGTAAGGGCCCACTCGACCAAGGCGAATGGAGGATTTTATGTTTATGCATGCTCATGGTTTCTAATAAGTTATAATTTGAATGCAATTAATTATTTCCTTTGCTGCAATTCCAATTCAACATTTGTGTTATTTCCTTTAATGCAATTTAAATTCGAGTGTGCTATTTTAATTCATTATGAGTGTTTATTTCAATTCTATTATCTTGATTCGGTGTACATATTTCCATTTTAGTTAAAGTATTTCCTTCAAATGCATTTTTATTACAGTAATGTCATTTTGGTAGTTTAGCATTACATTTTCGTAGATTAGTAGAGAAGAATAAAACCCCCAAAAGGAACCACTTAACAATCGAGTTGTATAAGGCTTCATTGCATATATCCTAGGACACATAGCCTTGGTTTTATAATAACACTAAAAGAAGAATCTGTTAGTTAAATTATTGTAGAATACAATGACCCATCCTTTGGCACAATTTTTAGGGACACCATAAGCAAAACACACCATTTCATCCATATTACATGCTATGGGTGTTAATGAAGATATTCTATGGAACTATTAGGAGTCCCAGCCTTATTTACATGATCAATATTGATGCACAAGTCACGAGACACTCAACGAAGATTTATACCTTGTAATACTCAAAGAATATCTTTAAAAAATCACTAGTAGGTACCACCAAAATTAACATTGAATCTACAACACCTAAGAGCCTTTTTGAACATTCTACATCATCCTATTTAGAACCAGAACAACCTTCAGAAATGGGAGACAATGGGAATAATGAAAACCAACCCTTGGGTAGAACCTTTACCTATCCCATTGTCTTAAACGAAGATGAGGATGCACCTATGAAAAATATCTCTCCATCCATCCTCCCTATCTTTCGAGGAATGACTATAGAAGACCCAAATTAGTTCTTATTTGAATTCAAAGTTCTTTTCTAGACATATGACTATAAAATAAACAATAAAAAACTCAAACTTTTTCATTCCACCCTCAAATAATTTTCTATGAGGTGTTTCATGATATTATCCCCTAACTCCATTCGAACATGGGATAACACGAAATAGTATTTATGGACAAATATAAAGACTACTACAGGGAAGAGATAGAAGAGATGATTTTTTTGAGATAAAGCAAAAGGAATATTAAAATCTAGAAGATTACCTAGATAGATTTATCTTTCTCCATCAAAGGAGTTGTTATGAGGTACATGCGAAAATCACTAAGATAGTTTTCCTTAAGGGACTCGATGAGGAAACCAAGGACTCCCTACATATTATGGAAGGAGGTGGTGTGCACAAAATTAGCAAGACAAAGATCAACTGAGTTATGTATAAATTACTCTAGAACAAGAGGAGGTATAAGGAAGATAAAAACATCCATGATTTCCTAGGTGCCGTAGAACTTCTCGAGGAAATGGATAACATGATAACATACATCTTGTCGCAATTGACATAAATCATAGATGGGATGAAAGCTAAGACCAATAATGCAAAATAACCTCTCAACATATATTTTCCTAAGTGTAGGAAGATACATACTTTGAGAGGTCACCCTTTAGATGTCACATACACGTGTTTGATTTGTCATGTCATCCTTGATCATGATACAAACCATTGAAATTTCATATGTCAGTTCAAAGAAATATTGAATTCCATGTCTCAATCAAATGTAGAGGTAGAATTTATTTAAAGGTCAAATAATCGACCGTGTATGCCCCTAGACCTTCTCGAAACCCCTGGATGATGTCATGGCTCAATCGAGGCTCCTCGGCATACTTGGGATAACCCGATTGGACAACACCAAATTGAATGGTTTATCCATATCCACTACCATAAATGACTCCATACAATCGTTAGGGTTGGACACCACTAGCCAATGCAAATCCATGGAAAAAGCAACAATGGACACCTCAACAAAATTATAATCAGCAGATAAGGTTCCATCAACCACAACAATATTTAATGGCCCCACAAAAAATTACAAACAAAAAGGGTAGGAAACAAAAACTCAACTTCCATCCTATCCTGTAGCGAACCCTAAAAATCAACAAACAACTTCAATTAATGAAGTAGGACAAAGTGACACAATAGAGGTTAGTGATATAAATAATTTCTAACTAAGGTCTGGGAGAATAGTATACAATCCTCCTATTATTATCACAAAAATGCAAGAGGAAAATGTGAGAGAAGACACACCTAAGGAAAATGAAGAAACTGAACATGTTCTACAAACACAAGTAACTAGAAATGGTCAAGAAAAATATAAGAATGCACACGTAACTCATTTTCGCAAATGATTAATAGAAACTAAGAGACTATGGAATAAATAAGATTAGTGCAAGAGTTGAGAAAGATGAACATTGAGGTCCCACTTATGAGAGAAATAAGGGACATTCATGAGTTAAATCTGACCATTAGAGACCATTGCATAAAGACACCAAGAAAAAAAAAATGAAGAGATACCCAAAAATAGTCAAAGTGGAAGGGAATCTATCTGAACTTATTGCTAGAATGCTTATCTCACAAAAATATTGTGGATCTTGGGGCTATGATCAATGTTATAACTACAAATATGTTTAATCTCATTGTCTTTAATAGGATTGCAACTAACCAATACCCTTCTCAAATTGTAATATCAATCTATTTCTATATGAGATGGAGTAATTGAGGATGCAATGGGCATGGTTGAATCTTTAGAGTATCCTCTATATTTTCTGGTCTTACTATCTAAAGCTTGGAAGTTAGGATACCTAGTCATCTTAGTAAGGCCCTTGTTAGCCCCTCTTTGTTGTGCTCATCATAAACCTGATAATCTCTCTAAGGATCTCTACCAGTCAGCTTCTTACTTAAGTACTCTGCACATACATTGATTATAGATCAGGAAAAATGACTATTTTAAATGGGAAAAAATCAAAGAATATTTCATTGTATCCTCCTGCTCAGCCATATGTGGATGTTTGTGAACATGTATGGGTAGATTTTTCAGATACTAACAATTTGAGTTCTTCTTATCTAGCCACCATTATAGTGAAAAATCACATGGAATAAATTGTTGAGTCATACACAATGCATGATGAAGAGGATACCATGGCTATGGAAATTGGAATTATGGCTACAAAAATTAGAACTGAGGTTATGAAAACATCTATTTTGAACTCAATAGATAATATTACCTTGGTAAGTGACATTTATAATGAAAATTGTATATAAACCTATCCTTATCATGGACAATGTATAGTCATCCGCTTTGTTGTCCTTTAGCCAAGGTTATGTCACTCGAAAATATGATTGTTTTGCACATGCGTCACCTCATGTTTGTCCCCTTAATTGTTTAATTTATGATATAGATCTCAATATTTATAAAGATACCAAACAAGTGATATTTGGCATAGGGAAAGAGCTGACCATTGGTAATAATTTAGAGGCTAGCCAAGAGACTAGGGTTGTAGAGATCTTGAGGAAGCATTCCCAATATTTTTCTTGGGATTATAATAACATGAAAGGGATACATCTAAGCATTTACACTAACCATATTTACACTGAGGATGTTAAACCTATGATAAAACCACAATGAATAGTTAATCCAACACTTAAAGACATAGTAACTAATGAAATATAAAAATTGCTGAAGGTAGGATTCATCTATCCTATATCTGATATTCAGTGGGTATTAACAATAGCTATAGTTCCCAATAAAAAAAATACACCGTAAATGCAAAAATCCTCAGTAGACTATAGGGAACTTAATAAAGCCACCAAGAAAAGACTGCTTTCCCTACCCTTTATTAATCAAGTCCTAGAAAATCTTGTAGGTAAGAAATATTTCTCCTTCTTGGATGGGTTTAGTTAGTATAACCAACAGCTCGCCGGGGTTTCAATTAGTATTACACCTATTGATTAGGATAAAACTGACTTTACTTGTCTCTCGGGCACATTTACATATAGATTTCTATTATTTACACTTTGTAATGCACATGCTACCGTCTGAGAGTAGTTTTGGCTATTTTTGCCATTGGTAGACCTTATAAATTATCGTGTCAAAGTTTACATGGATGAATTTACTATCCACGGTTAAAATTTTGATGAATCTTTGAACAATTTTGAAAAATTGTTAACCAAATGTGATAAAGCAGAACAACTTTCCTTGAGTCATGAATTTGTTTTGATAATGGTTGATACAACAATTGTCTTAGGTCAACATATTTATGCCAAAGGAATATAGGTCAACCCCAAATAGATAAAAGTAATTACTAACCTTCTTAGACCAAAAATAATACTAACATCAAGATTTTCCTTAGACGTGCACGCAGGGTATTATAAGCGGTTTATCAAATAATTTAGTAAAATTGTTTCACCTATGTTTTCTTTACTTACAAAAGATTTCATTTTTGAATGGTCTCCCCAATGTTAATAGGATTTTGAGATTATCAAAGAGAAGTTAACCACTACTCTAGTTTTGAGAGGAACCAACTAGGGGTAACCTTTCCATATTCACATTGATGCATCTAACACAACAATGGGAGTTGTTCTTAGAAAAAGGATGAGGAAGATCAGATGTATGCCATCTATTTTATCGCAAGAATCTTACCCCTACAAAGAAAAATTCACTACTACGTAAAAATAAATTTAGCTATTATTTACTCTCTTATTAAATTTAGAAATTATATTAATGGATACAAAATCTTTGTTATACCGACCACTTGGCCATAAAATATTTGATGGATAAACCGGTGAAGGGGTGTAGAATTATTCGATGGTTACTCTTGTTGCAATAATTTAACTTAACTATTATTGATAAGCCAGGGAAGGCTAATGTTGTTGCTGATTTCCTTTCAAGATTGAATGTTTCAAGAGAAGAAGAAGTAGTCTAGGATCATTTTCCAGATGAACACTTGTTTGCAATATCAACTCATCCTCCATGGTTTGCTTGATATTGCAAACTACCCGAATACAAAAGAAATTCAAGCCTAATTTACCAAATAAGGAACAAAAGAGATTAGTTAAAAATAACTCAACATATAAATGGTGTAATGGAATTTTATTTAAATGTTGTCTTGATATGGTTCTTCACATGTGTGTTCATGAGGATGAAGTATATGACATACTAAGATCTTGTCATGATGAGCCTAGAGGAGGACATTACTCAGTGAAGAAGAAAAATCACAAGGTCCTTAGAGTTGGATATTACTAGCCTTCTCTTTACAAGTCTTTTAAGAAGTACGTGTGGCAATGTAATTCATGTCAAATATTAGGGAAGCCTACGTTGTCCATGGAAATACCTCTCAATCCTCAACTGGTCTTAGGACCATTTCAGAAGTTGGGAATGAATTTTTTTTTACCTTTTGATCCCTCATCCTTTAGGAAAGAGTACCTATTGGTGTCCACTGATTATGTCATTAAATGGGTCGAGGTTCAAGCATTGGCATCTTCCAATGAAGATGTTGTATCAAAATTTTGTATAACAATATTATGCTAAGATTTGGCACCCTTGGAGCCATTATATTTGATCAGGGACCTCAATTTCTGTCTAACATGATTGAGGCCTTCTTCAAGAGATATACCAAATAAAAGATCAGAAATCATCACCGTAACACCTTTAATCCAATGGGTGAAACTGATATAATAGAATAATGATTTGATTAATAGTTCAATATGAAACATACAGATATATAGGTTATGGGTTGCTATAAAATAGAAAACAACCATAAACAAGTAAATCCCTATGATTCCTCAACAAACTTCTTGATACGTGAGTTGTTACAACTCACTACTATTTTCTACACATTCGTTCCTAACAATATAATCACTCAAATACATTAATATAATATAATGTACGCACTAGATATGATATTTCCTAACATTCCCCCTTAGTGTGAACATGGGAAGAAAGAACATCTCAAGATCTCTGGGAACAAAATTGTATGCCTTTGCATACTTTTAGGTCCACGTACTTTGTTGGCTTGGATCTTTATACCTAGATTTGATTGCACATGACCAATCCTCTTCACCACAATGAATCCCATAATGGATGATAACACTTCCATCAATTCACCTACATACGCGAACTCAATAGTTCCTCTTTCACTTCCCATGAATTCTAGATTTCACTATCTGATTGATGTTAGAAGTACGATAATCAAAGGATCTCTCCAACCATAGGATCACTCCAATTCAGCTACCCTCCTATAAAATTGTTCTCATATTCCAAAATGCACATCCCCTACGTTTGAATCAAAATAGGGAAAGGAAACCACACACCATTTTATTATGCACACCACTCAAAGCAAACAACTGAAATAATATAGAAATATGCCACCAAGTGTTATACACGACCCCGTTGCTAGTGACTGACGAGAGGCGTTGATCACCCTCCATCCTCCGTTGCCTCCAACCTCCAATAGATGCACTTTTTAACTCAACCAAATTTGTTCACAAAGATAAATTTGAAATAACCCCCTTGATTTGGACTCGGATGTCAGGAAACACTAAAAATGCATCCATGAGGATTTTTTTGTGGAATTTTACAAAGTCATGACTTTTGACAACAACTCAAAAATTTGACAATGACACTTTTGACTCAAACAAGAAGACTCAACTACAAATTTAAAAAGTAATAAAATGAGATTAATTTTTAAATGAAAATGACTTTGACTATGACAATACTATTAAAATTGTTTCAACTCTTAACACAATGACACATTTTCACAACTTTGAGTATTATAACATACTTGACAAACAAATTATGACTTTAAAATAAACTCATAAAAGAGTGAGACTTAAATTGAAATATAAAATCTCTTATGGTTACCTAATGACTTGACTTAGGATGAATTATTATTTTAAAGCAAAGACAAGTGGCTTCTACTTAACCTAGATCCTCTAACTTGACTTCTCTTTGACACGTTACTGAACACAATATTAAATACCTATCCTAATATGAGACAAATTAATAATGTTGACAAATACCTATGAGACTGATGACTATAGGAGAAGAGAAACCTTGCACATTAAACAGTTCTAAAATGGTCAACATAGTGTCTGGGGAGGAGGGATCTCATAACAGGTGCCAAGGGTGAGATTATCTCAAAGAATCCAATGCGTGAATGAAGGAATTGAAATTTTCTCATCTTACCTGAAACTCATAATACAGATTTAGATAATATATCAAGTGAGTAGTCAGCAGACCATAGATATGAGTTTTGTAGGTCACCCAAAGCATAGAGAAACTCCTTTTAAATGACAGACTTCACGCATGTTTTTAGAGAAGCTTTATGATGATTTGTATTAATCTTAATCAACACCTTTCTTTCTTGTATATCACCTCAAAACACTTGCTCACTCTTTTTAAGGATCTTACACAAATTTCCCAAGATTGACTGTGAAGATATCCTCAGTAGGATGAATCTTAGTGGCATATGATAATTTGATTAGGTGGTGAGTGGCACAGTCTAGGAATGGAATATTTGAGAAATTTTACACATTTGAGTGCTTCATTCTTCATAAAATATGTGTTTAGTATTCGTTCGGGTTGATATATATTGTTCAAAAGATTCAATGTTGATATGAATCCAATCAATCTTCATGCTTACGTTGCAGGCAGGAACTTCTCAATGGAGCTTCTCTGGCAGGCATCTAATAAAGAACTAGTTTGAATATTTTGAAGATATCAAATTTTGGGAATTGAATAAATCAAGGTTACCCCTAATATATGAATTATCTTACCATTAGATGGATAAGGAAAATTGATCGGTACTAAATAAAACTGATATAATAGAATAATGATTCGATTAATAGTTCAATGTGAAATGTACATATATATAGGTTATGGGTTGCTATAAAATAGAAAACAACCATAACCAAGTAAATCCTTATGATTCCACAACAAACTTCTTTATACATGAGTTGTTACAACTCACTACTATTTTCTACACATTCGTTCCTAATAATATAATCACTCATATACATTAATATAATAAAATGTATGCACTATATAGGATATTTCCTAACAATGGTTAGGTTGAATTTACAAATAGAGAGTTTGAGAATATCTTAACCAAAGTTGTCAATGCAGATAGAAAGAACTGGGTACCAAAACTCCCAAAAGTAGTTTGGGCCTACAATACAACCTTGAAGACGACTATTGGATTCTCCCCATATGAAATGGTGCATGGGAAGAAGCCACTATTACAAGTTGATTTTTAGTTGACGAATTAGAGGAAAAAAATGAAAGTTGGCATTAAGCTAAATGAAGGACAATGTAAAAAGAATTATGAAACTAAACAAGCGGGATGAAATGAGGATGGAGGCACAAAAATAGACTGAAAATTATCCAACACCAAAGGAAATCTTGGCATGATTTTTGTATCAAACACATGAAGTTTAATGAGGGAAATTAAGTCTTAGTTTTTGACTCAAAGTATCAACACTTAAAAGAAAGATGAGGAAAGATGGTTAGGACCATATCGGATCAAAAAGGTTTTTAATAACATCTCTTTTAGATTACTATCGATTGATGGAGATGGAACAATTCTTCTAGCAAATGGACACATATTAAGGATGTATCAGTGTACTCTAGACAAATAAACCTTCAACAAAGATATGTTGTTATGTGAGGAATTAGATTTAGTGGAGGATCCTAGCTCTTCCCATCAAGAGTAGTTGTTTTTGAATTTGAATAAAGGAAGATGATCATTCTTTCATCTTCTTCCCATTAGATTGTAGTCCTTTTTGTTTCATTCTTTCAATAAGGATAGGAATGTTAATTGTTAGACTGTACATTAATTGCATTTATTCTGTGAACACATGAAGAGGAATTGTACGGATATCGGGAGATGAGAAGAAAAGGATAAGTGCATTTTACTTCGCTACGGATATTAAATTTTAAAGCACCCTCATTGCATTTATATAGAACTATTAAAGCAATACACAATTTTCAATGTATTTATTTGAAATATAATTCAAAATATTGTGATATGAAGTGGGGTGTAATGAGTCATAATGAGCAAGGATATCACATGTGTAAAATTTCTATGAAAAGGATGGGTTTCTTTATAACAAGGACACGTGCCATTTTATTCAATAATGATAAGATGTGTGCCATACCATGCATTAAAACTTCCCATGTATATTTTGTCTTGCAAGATTTCATGCCACCAGGTTTTCACCGAATTGAGATAATTAAAAGATTACAATATATTTCAAATTGTCACTTCATAAAACTTCATGCCATTGCTCTATGAGTTCAAACACAACATCATTTTTCTACACAATTATCTAAATTTGTTTTTGCTATGCGGAAAAGAAGAAATCTGGACATAATCTCCGGACCCACTTTGCTTTGGAATGTTTTAATTTTCCTAGTATTTTATGATGCTAGGTAGTTAGAATTTATTAAGAAATTTGAGGGTTTCGATGAGAATTTATTCGATGCATTTTTGGTAAATTTTGAAGCCACCTGCTTGTGAATTGGGGGAAAAGAGTAGAAATAAGTAGTCAAGTTATTTCTGACCTATTTGGTTTACCAGAATTTGGTCTCAAGGTTATGAAAATGCTCCTCTTAAATACCTAATTCTTGTATTTCATGAGGATGGCAAATCTCTTCTAGAAGTAATCCTCACTTCATATGGTACTCAAAAGGGATTAAGAGGGAAAGTTTTCCTGGTATTTGGAAGGAAGTTGTTAAATGGGTCAACAGGTACTTTATCTGTGATGGACAACCATCTGTGCTCGGAGGATATTCATTGAAGATTTTAATTCATTTGAAGAAAGGTCACATAAACCCTACACTCAGGGTAAATTTACCTAAATATTTAGCTGATGCAGTCATTAAAGTGGGACAAAAATATAAAAATGGAGGTGGTAGGGCTGCATTGAAACACCCAGGGATTATTCAATTAATCTATTCACATCAGGTTTTCTATAGACCCAGAGGAGGATCACACCAATATGTGGAGGGAGAGTTTTAAGAAAAATAAAATCAAGAAGGGACCATCTCCCATTATCTAGCCTAAACTCGAGTGTGCACCTATCTCTTCAAGAAATTTTGTGGAGGAACCTACTAGTCGGGATCATCCATCCTCTATTCTATAGGATTCTCTAGATAAAACAACCTTACCAGTTCATTATTCTATTTTGATGAGGCCAAGAAGGTCTTATACTTTGTAGAGACCTAAAATTCCCAAGCCAGGAGTTTTTCCTAAAGATTCTACTCCCATTGTGGAGGAGAAGAAAGAGGTTGGTACCTCAACTATCCCTGATGAAAAATCTAAGTATGACACATTTATAGAAACCATTACTGTAACATGGAGTCTAGATATTCCTATAGCTCTATGAATAAAGTGAGGAGCTCCTAGAAGGCCTTCAACACCATACCTAGAGACCCTAGCTCTAGAATATATAGTAATAAATATTGACGACAAGGATTCACATGAAGATGACGTGACTCTTGAGGTGTTATTTTTTTAAACTACCTCCTTGAAAGAAAAATTAAAAGGTATGCAGGAAACTAATCTATCTTTACAAGACTGAGTTTTTACAAATTACTATAGAAAAGGTTCAAGAAATTACTACTATAAAAGTAGAGGTTAGCAATCTTAAAAGACAAATGGATATTGGTCTCACAATAGTGAATGATTTAACTCATTTATCTTTTCATAATAAATAATTGAAAAAGGAAAATGAAAAACTTAAAGAAGATATTGAGGTCAATACAAGTGAAAAGAAGAAGCTAGAATCTATTGTGGACTTTGTTTGTCCTCTGGCATGTAAACTCTTAACCTGTAGAAAACCTTCTTCCGTATACAATATGTTTATCCAAGAACAATTATATGCCTAGAAATTGATGAGAATGTGTAATAAAGAACCTTATGAGGCCCCTGATGAAAAAAATTCCTGGAAATCTATCAAACATGTACTCCTGAGATTCAAAATTTGATGTGTGAATTCTATCTTCACAATATGCTAGTTACAAATGTGCCTGATTTCCTCATTAATTTTTCTGTGGGGGATTTTCAGTTGAAGGCCTTTCAATCATTAGTTAGAAACCAAATTGCATATAATGAGAAAAAAAAATATGTATACTAAGTATTCCCTCACTATATGTTTCTACATTTGACCTACCCATCACAATGATGTATCCATGAAGAAAGATTTTAGATCCCTTTACTACCAAGTTGGCATAGGGAAAAATACTTCTAGGATTTTAGCACACTGTGTTAATGATTTTGAGGAATATTTCCAGCAACACTTTGGTGAAGCATTACAAGCCTATGATAAATGGTAGGAAACTTTGAACCTTCCATTAAAGAGAAGAGAAGTAATCTCTCCCTAGAACCTTAGTTGGAGTATGAGGAGGGGTGATGTAATTGTGGGGATTATTAGGATGTTACCAGAAAAAGGCACAAAAGAGTACAATGATGAGTGGGTTGGAATTCAAGTAATACCACCCATTATGCTAAGTCCTACAACTACCTATCAAAACAATGCTTCCCACTCTTGTGAAATTTTCATAGCTTGGGAAAAGGTTATTTCAAACACTCGGGGATGTAAAAAGAGCGAAAAATAGTATGTTTGATCAATTTGAAGAATATGACATGGCATAACAGCTTGGCCAGAGAGTAGGGAAGAGATGAGTTGCATAGGGACATGCAAAAGGTAAAGTGTAAGGGAGATGATGAGTGCATAAAATGATCAATTATATCATCTATATGACTATTTATTTATTCCTAAAAATTGTTAATTTGTGCATGGGGGATGTTTCATATAGTTATATCCTAGCAAGTTTGGTGCATTACTCTTGTTTTGTTCATGCAAATTGTTGACCGTAGAAATTACCTACTAACTGCTTCTATGAGTGGATGTGGTGACATGTGTAGGTTAATGATGAGCATTTACTACCAATTCTTGAAGTTGCAATCAAGGAGGGCGAGTCTTTAGCCATCATGCTATCATGGAGGGTTCTTCCATAACATGCCTATAAACATGAATCCTATTTTTAGCTATATAATAGGATTTCCTGAGCTTTAATGAGGAATTTAAATGGTTGAATTTTGTGCCTATAATCTTGGTATGATTTTGTAACTAATTGTGTCTATAAAGACACCTTGTTTAGAAAAATTTCAAGAGAGTTGATATAGTAGTTTTTGTAGTACAATTTATAAGAGTTGGTATTTACTTTCCAGTTATATATTTAGTATGTCTTGGAACTTTTGAAATCAAGATATTAGATTTTATTTTGAACATCCTGTTGTGTTGAGATTATCTCCGTCCCGAGGGAGAGCAAGGGCCCACTCGACCAAGGCAACTGGAGGCTTTTATGTTTATGCATGCTCGTGGTTTCTGATAAGTTATAGTTTGAATATAATTACTTATTTCCTTTTTTTCAGTTCTAATTCAATGTGTGTGTTATTTCCATTAATGCAATTTCAATTCAAAGTGTGTTATTTCAATTATTTAATTTCAATTCAATATGAGTTTGTTATTTCAATTTTATTATCTTGATTCGTGTACACATTTCCTTTTATTTAAATTATTTCCTTCGATTCATTTCTATTACAGTAACGTCATTTCAGTAGTTTAGCATTACATTTCTGTAGATTAGCAAAGAAGAATCAAAACCCCCAAAAGGAACCACTTAACAAGTGTCTTGCATTAGGCTTCATTGCATATAGCCTAGGACAACCAACCCTAGTTTTATAAAGATACTAGCATAAGAATTTGTTATTTAAATGGTTGGAGAGTATAGTGACCCATCATTTTCATTTCATGTTACATAGGTTCAATCCTTGAAACACGTGGTTTGAGTGTAAGGATTTTTAAGGATGTAAGTAATTAGTTGGCAAGGTGGTATCCAACATTTTCTCCAACCTATTGGTTATCGTCTATCCTATTCTCATTAGTTTATTAACACCTTATTTAAAATATATGTCTTTTTATCATTGTTTTTATATATCTGAAGGTTTTCGTCTTATCCTTCCGTTATTTATTTCCTCATTTTTCTCCCTTGGCCAAATATGGGTGCGTGGACTCCAATTGTGATCTTTCGGCTTATGAACAATTCATCAAAACCCATATAAACAAATTTGTTAAGGCCAATGCCCCTTTGCAAGGAGTCCTCATTTCAATTGAGATTAGCATCATTCACTTTCACAAAGAAGTTCACTTCAACTCTTTACATCTTTAATCAATGAGAATTTTCACTTCCATTGAGATTGGTCAGACATCACATCCTCCATGTTGTTAAACCCATCTCGTCATATTCACATATTTTGAGAATTTTTATTTTTTTTTACACATACAAACATTTCTATTGATTACTAACTATGTAACTAAAGGTCTCTTGTAATCTAACCATATTTCCAAAAAGTTTATCCCTTTCTTTCACTAAGTGTTTATACAGCCTAAGTTGTGGTCTTTTGGTGGTTTGCATGTTCTACTTTGGAGTATTTCATTAATCATTTTTATATGTTTCACTCTCGAATAATTATTTATATGGGATCAAATAATCCTTCCTTTTCGTCAAATATATTTGGAAAAATATCTATTAGTTCTTACATTATTTAATGTGTGTAAGCTAAATAACTAATTGTTAATGAGTTGAAACAATCATTTTGAAGTTAAATTTAAGTCCTCCCCCATTTGGATCTGGTTCACAGAATCAACTGGACCATCAGTTTTCATCTAGTATATGCAGAATTCTTATTTAGACCTGACTCAGCACTTGTAAGCTCAAATTCATGTGGATAAAGATAGATACACTAGCACACCAATCTTAGAAATCATCAGGAAACTAATACGCCTATATCTCACAAATTCACTTTTATACTACATCCTGCATTTTTTCAACTCTTAGATCTACAGGTTCTGACGTCCTCTTCGTCAAAAGTGGATAAAGCTCCATTATTCTCTCTTTCCAATAACTCCGCACGACTATGGATTATACTTTTAGTTCCATCTCCATAGTTTATGGCTATTTGAAAGTTGTATTTTTCCATTACGGATATGGAATCATGTACTCTTGAGTCCCTGGAATCAGCCAACCACATTGAGTGATACGAATTCTTCCATCCACGTGCATTGTTAAAGACACCTAAATACTTGTACAACGTGTTCATTTGAAATGTGTAAAAAATACTTATATTTTCTCCTAAAGTAAGATAGTGATGAGAGATGATTAAATTATTATAACATCATGATAATTTCATTTTTTATTGTCCTAAGAAAATCATTTAGGTCGTTGAAATCATCTAGGTTATTCGTTTTCCTAATAAAACCATATAAGTTTGTTGGTTGTCCTATAAAACCTTCTAATTTTTTTGGTTGTTGGTTAACCACTTGTAAAACCATCATGTTTATCTATTATTAAACCACTTTTAACCCCATCTTTGAGGTTGTTGGTTGTCTTGAAAAAAACATCCAAATCATGAGCAAATAGAGACAACACATTACAACACGAGATTGATTTTTCCCCATATTTACATTAAGGGCAGAAATGTTAGGAAAAAATATCTATTAGTGACTACATTAGTGTGTGTGAGAGAGAGATAAATAAATAATTGTTAATGAGTTGTAAATAAGCAACTCATATTTAATAGTGAGTTGTGATAAAAACTCAATTTGATATTAGAATTATTATGCGAGAGATTGTAGGGAGATTGTATGAAATAATCATGGTAGCTTGTTTAGTATTTAGTCACGTGAGTAGTTGGAAGTCTCCATGATTTTAGGAAGTCTAATCTCTTATAAATGTAATATCCCAAATGTGTTGAATAGAATGAAATAAAAAATAGTATTATTATGTTTATAATTGTGTTTTAATTATGTTAATTTCTTGTGCAACTTGGTCAAAAATTCATCGTTACACATGTCAATCTCTTTTCCAACTTACATTGGTTTTATTTTCTTTATGACTTGCCCAACCACGGTCCTTCCAATGGCTTCTTTCATTGATATTTTACTATTCCATGTGAATAAGGGGCATTTCCACCATTCTTCACATTATTGAATTCAAGCATCTCTCATTGCACCTTCATTCAATACATTTTGGAGTTTGTCTGGAGACCCCATGTCCTCAATTCAGTCACATGTTGCTTACACCATGTTTTTCATTGTGCATGGTTCACTTTTAAGTGTCAAAGAAACTTTTCTCTGAAAATTTTATGGTTATAATTTTTGAGGGTAGGGTTTGTCTTGGATTTCAGCTATATATGAATGTCATTATGTAGTGTTGGATATTAAAACTTTCATATACTGATCAAATGGAAATGTAGTTACCTCTATAATAGTCATTTTTCATGAAATTAATACACATTTTATAGTGTGTATGTATAAGGCTATGCATATACCTCATGTAATCAAATAAATGTGACATTCAATTAGATAATAGATTTTTACACAATATTGTTATGGAAAATGGGGCTTAAGTAGCATTAAATATTAGTACAGAGTACTTTTGGGGCATAATCTTGAGTACAGGAAACTCTCAAACCTCATGTAAATTCGTGTTCATCCTACTTTCTTTGTATATTTGTATTCTCCTTATATTTGTATTATTACTAGTCTTATAACCTTGGAACCCCATTAATATTCCTATCCCCTTTATTGATATCGACTATCCCACCTCTTAAACACAAGCTGTTACATTTTCTTGAAGCTTATTTGAAAGGCTAGTAGACTTCTCCATTTTATCCTCTTAAGCAATATCATTCTTCTACTATTAGGAATCATATGTGAACCCTATTTTCCACTCAATTGAACCACACAATTTCTCAACTTCATAACTCTTAACCATTATTCCTTCTAGTGGATATTTTTCAGTATCATGAATTAATCAATGCCCTCATAATTTTATAGAGAATTTATGTGAGTTCCTCATGGATACACTAGATTAGGATTGATAGTGACAGTTTGTTCTACATGGCCACCCTACATTACGAATAATGGTAATTCTTGGACAAACAATCCACCTTTTGAGGGAGCTTTCCTCAAACACATTACATACCTTCCCAAACTTTTAATCTCTCGGGTATAATTTTTCTTGTGCAAAATACACTTCAAAATTTATCGCCTCTACACTTGAATCAAATACAAAAATGTTCTTGACATCACCTACCCTCCTCTTGTAGAAGACACACTAATACTAAGAGGAGGTGAATCAATATTATACCAAATTTTACTTAGTTAAAATCTTAACATCCATAACAACATCAATCATACAAGATCAAACAATTATAAAACACAAAAATTATATGGAAACCCTTTTGGGAGAAAACCACAGAGAAGAGACTTCTTGGATCTATTGTTCAAATCCAGTCACAAAATTAATTACTTTAAAAATGTTTTTATGCACCAACCCACTGGAGACATCAACCCGCAATGCCAAGTACCAACTCACCGGAGACACCAATATCCAATGTCGAGCACCAACCCAGCTAATTCTTGAGCACCAACTCATTGGAGACACCAATCCCCAATGCTAAGCACCAACTTAGCCAATTTGTGAGAACCAACTCATTGGAGACACCAATTCCCAATTACACTTCTTAGGAACTTTATTTTTAATATCACATATTTTTCTTCTCCTCAAGTTTACTTTCTCCATTTACTCCAATTGTACACCATTCACTCCTCTTATTTTATTCACACACCCATACTTCTCACACTTCACTAATTTCATGTGTTGCTCACTCTTCCTTCCTCTTCAGCAATTTTTAATTCCAATCTTCTTGAGTTATCTCTTCCTTCCTCTTCATAAATCTTCTTGATATATCTTGTTTATTCGTTCCTCTCTTCTCCTCTATTCACTCTCTCTCTTTCCTTAGCAATTCTCCATCATTATACATGAGTGCATACTTAATTTTACAATTCAAATCCATTTATATATCATGTTCATCTCTTGAAAAGATGTGACTTCTTCCCAAGGGTAAAAAAACAACATTGATCTTGTGTTGGCTTTTCGAGGATGATATTTTACATTTTAATTTTTGTACTTGCACAATATTTTTTTATTTTCACATTGTTTCACATCTTCCATTTTCCTCCATGGACAATCTATACATTTTATTTGTTCCACAAAATTCCTAGACCTCTGGTGCCCTTCTTTTACCTTCGTAGTCTTTCTTTGACTTCCACAACTTTCCTTGACAAAATATTTTATTTCACATATTTTTAGACTTATTATAAAGACAACAAAAGATAAGAAAATTACCTTGTTTTTCATGTAGATTTTGAACACCTTTGAAACACTATAAGTGATTTCCTTTATTGCACAAATTTTCAAAATCCTATAATAATTTACGAAAGATTTCTTTTTTTGTGGGACTTTACATTTCTACCACCCGCAAAATACTAAAAATATTTTCCCTTAATTTCACATCATTCTCCCTTTATATTGTGGCATTTTCAATTTCTAAAACCTACAACACACTAACAAAGTTAATTTCTCTTTTACACGAAACTTATTTCCCAAAGACCCATGCCATAGTACATAGTGAATTGCATTGTTGCAAAGCTCTGCGATATACTACAAATTCCACAAAACACTGTAAAATGAATTCATTTATTCTGCAGCACGTAAAATTCAACTTTTAATAAATTTTCAATTTTAATCCATTTCCTTATAAAATTATATATTTTGAAATCATGTCATCTCCTCTTTAAGGTGATCTGAACCTTAAAACAAAATTCCATCAACCAAATCAATTTCCTTGTTCTCGGACATTCGAAAGTAACCTCCTTTGGTCCATAACTACCAAAATTCACTTTCCCATTATTTTTCTTGCATTTTCCAATTATTTGACACTACATATTTGAAAATTGTGGCCTATCCTCTTGAATCCCACACAATGAATATTTCCATCATAAGTTTCATAATGAATTTGCATCCAAGTGAGAAAATTTACTTCATCATTTCATCATTCCTCTAACATCAATTAAAATATTTCCAATAATATCCAACTTTGTAATTGATGGCAACGTACCACCTTTAATATAGATAATATGTGAATTTAGGTTACTCCTCCTTTCTATAATATTCTCCTTTTATGTAGCATCCTCTTTTAAGACTTTAATAACAAGGGAATGATTTTTAAATCCTAATGTTCAATGTTCTAAATTAACATAATTTAGAGTTAATCCATCTCATAACATAAAAACATATGTAATTACAATGACTCACGAGTTAACGCAAGATCTCATTTCCCTTTATATGAATGTGTATAGTAAGTATACATGTGGTTCCCTTATTCCATTATGGGTTAATAAAGTGTTACTTCCTAAAGAGGCTATTTGAGTATTTGTTACTGCTACTCATCTGATATCACACATATTTAGTCTAGGTGAAATCAAGACAACGCAACCGATAGTTTGTGATACTTTAGCCAAAGTTTTAAGACATGTGTGTCATGACTTTATTCCTAGATTACATACTTGTAAAAATAATATGTCTTTTACCACAATCGAAACTTTTATATAGATTAGAATAACTTGACTTATGTTAATCACATACATTTCATTGTTATATAATAAGTAGAGTTAGCACTAGACTAGTCCTAATAGTCTACTTATGAAGACTAAGGGAAATAAAGCACATATAAATTGCTTGGGTTGCTTTGGATCCACTTTATTACCCGTAGTCATCATAAGATGGCATCGGCTCTAGGCCACATTGTTGTCACTAATTAGTGTATAATAGAGACTGATCAACATTTTATGATAGCAACACTTAAGGGAGCTAGGCGGATAATTGCACCATAGTGGCTACTCTTGATACCCAATTAATGGCTCACATCATTAAATGGGTAGTGTGTAGTAGTGACTATGCTATTACGACATTTTGTCAAGTTCCATAAATTGAAACATCGTATCTTAACATGTTCATTAAATAATACAATTCAGAACTAGTTAATCCACCCTTATTATTGTCATCATTAGGTGTCATGCCTAAGAATCATCTAGAGTTCAAAGATTATTTCTTTATGTAAGGATCGTAATATTTTATTCACTTAAGTGTAGGAATTACAGATTTTAATTTTCTTTGTACTTAATCATTTAAGTGTACATTTTCCCCTTAATTTAGTTAAGTGTCAAGTTTCTAATTTATTTGTATTAAATATAGGACAACCTTAAGGCAATATCATCTTTCCTCAACATTCTTAGGAATAATCCAGATATTCCTAACTAATATGTTTAGGTATTTTTCATACTTTTATTAAGTAACAAATGTATTTCATACACATCGATCCAAAGCATACATTTTTAGATTACTTATTTAAGTATTCCCTTGTTCATAGCTTTATTATGATCAGTATTTGTCAAGTTGTATTGAACAAGTAAAAAGTAAGTATATATTTAAAAATCAATACATATAGACCATTCTAAAACATTCCAAACTCATTCAATTTGATGGACTTAATCCATCACCATATACTTATCATATTACCCAAGTTACTTAGATATATGATCATATTCAATTTATTTCATAATGATATTCAATCACATACAACATGAATCACTTCAATAGATAATACATATGCTTAGTATAGTAATGGAAATAATACAATCTACCTCGATTTTATAAATGGAATTTACAACTAATTTCAACACTTTTCATTCAATCACCTCCACTAAAACAATGTAATCAAGTAAATCATATTTATTTCATTCTAATTTAAATATCAAAAACATGTTACTATTAATGAAATCAAATTATTTCCAAGTAATTAAAATAAATGGGCCATAGGACTTTCTTGTTTCCAAATAAGAAGTACTTCAAGAAATTTATACAATAATCATTTAACCAAATCAATTATCTTTAATCAATAGAATAAATGCAAATTTTTATACATATTCCTTCTTTCATCTTTCACAAAGTCCATCTGCAAGATTGTTAGCATGTGTTAGTTCATACGAACTGAGCATGATAGGTACTAAATCTTCATAACAACATGCTCTAACTTAATAATTTCATAAAAGGAACACTACTTTTAAATGAAATTATCCTAAGGTTCAAAAGAAAATACACAACTCTTTTGATCATGCCACAAGAACATCATAAATGAAACCAACTAAGGAAGACAAGTTAACTCAAGCAATTCATTTAAGTAATTTCAATCAAGTATAATTTAAGGCACACAAGGTAACCAAAGTTAATGAAATTGATCACAATCAATCATATTAATGAAAGTACTAGAATAGTATGATTATAGTCATATAATCCCATACTTATATAACTATAATCTTATATCTTGTTTAATAAGTTATATAACTTAATCAAACATTTTTCTATACTTCATTCGAGAAATGACATGCAAGGTAATAACTTATTTAACTACCCTGATATAATTGAGATAATATATACTTCTCAACTCATTATAGTAGTCAAGTAGAATCCAATCATTTACACAACATACTAAGTTACTCATAGTATAAAATCAACATTCAAGTAAGGTCACTACAAAGTGAAACTTGTTCAAAAGGTGGTATAAAATTATACTTCATTAATATTCATAGCAATCAGATATGAATCAAGTAATTGTAGATGATATGGATCAATACACTCAACTATATCATCTACCAGAAAAACTTAATAAGGCTGAAATAATCATCACCTAACTCAAGCTATGAAATTAATGTTATGTTAGAAGAAAATTATCCTAAGTGACTAAGTAAATATATACATATAGTCACTAAACTTAAGTAAATAATTAATGTTTCACTTCATTCAAGACTCCTGTGGTTACCTAAAGTATTCACAATTACCAAACCAAGAAAGGTATCCTAAACAATTAATGAACGTCGATAAACAATCCAAGACTAAGCTCTCAACGACCTCTAACTAATTTTATAACGAGTAACAAGTATCAATGTATATTTTTCAAGTTAGATGTATTTCAAAACTCGATACAACACTTACAGGGTCTAGACAATAGTCTACCAGTCCAGATGTGTGAAGTGGAGCTATCTTGAAGTTCCCATTGAATATACCTAAAATCATTTATTAAAAAAATGATTTCAATCCATAAAGGATTCAATAACAACGTAAGGAGTAAAAAGGTTGACGATAAAAATATTTCAACTCCGAGTAAGCCTAAGTCACATTATAAAACAAAATTAGATTAAATCAATTCACAAGATCACCGTTATACCATAGTTTTTTGGTTGAAGGAGATTCAACCACATAATATACTACCACTAAATCCTTTCCACTAAAGTGAAAAAATAAAGGATACAAATAAAATTAGCAATGAGTGTCTTCAAAAATAGTAATACCCAACAAGTCATCTACCTAAGGCTCCAATTTTAGTTGCGAAACTTCCATACAAGAGAGAAAAGTTAGAAGACTTCATTATAAACTTAAACTACCCAGAAATATGGGGTGTGTTGTCGCTTTTAGAGAAAGTCACGTCCAATTGCTTCTTAGGTAAAACTCGCTATTTGTGGACTGTGTCAAAAATGACCTTCGCCACCCAAAATAACAGTCTCTAGATTTTCCCAAAATAGAAAACCATGCACAACAACCAATGTATCCTTGCCAAAATAGGAAATATATGTATTTCCATAAATAGCCTATTGCACGCTAACCAATAATGCTGCAACATAGAAAAAAAAAAACCTATATCGGATATGGAAAAACTTGAAAAAACCCTAAAATTTATTTTCTAGTTTTTCTCCGATCGATGCGGATTGGAAGATGAACCAATCTGCATCTTTGCAATAACAAAATAACCCAAAATTGACTGCCTCCAAAATGGTCGAGTTTACAGTCGATCATAGTGTTTTACAACCTTTTAAATCCAATGGAAGGCTCTATTTTTCATAAAAATGCATGCAACAAAAAAATACAAAAAAATCTCGAATATATGAATGTACAAAAAACCTTATTTATAAAATTAAACGTATAGACAGATGTCAATGGCAATCTCCTACTGTGATACCATAAAAGGAACGAAGAAAATATCATACTAAGCCAAGAACATAGATGTTAATCAAACACAACGATCAATAAGATAAAAGCAATTCATGAGAATAAATTTACATAAACCTTGCAAACAAATGAGAAACAATATCATATATTATTATGGAACTCAATGAGAATGGGCCATTCTTGTATAGGAAAGTAATAAAAGTTTAAGAATCAGTCAAGGTCGCGAGATCAAGCTATAAATCAAGGAAATAACTAGTCATTAAATAACTAGTCAAGTCCATAGATTTAGGAAATAACTAATCATCAAGGATCTAGTCAATACCATAGATCAAGGAAATAACTATACCTAACAACTAGATAATATCTCCTATAAAAGAAATATCCACACGTATAAGTGGGTGAGGATAAATACATTAAAGGTAAATAAAGTCCATAGGTGAACATGAGCTAAGGTAAACACCTACTCTAACAGCTCACGATATTATCAGATTAGCAATCTGAGTTCAAATTTGAATGTTTCAATGAAAGGAATGAAAACTCGTACAACCATTAAGGGTTTCAACTTAGTATTAGAGTTTCCTTTAAGCATAAGTAGAACCAACCATATATACAATCGATATTAAATCAATTGATAAGTCATTTGAGGTTGAACAACCAAAAGAGAAATACACTAACACCCATTACCATAACAGTTCATAACAATGAAAACACATAAATAGAACTCATAACAATTCATATTTCTAAAAACACCTACTTCCAGGAATAGAACGCCTATGCAAAACTTGCTTTAGACCTGCCGCATAAATGGGCATCTACAAAACAATGGTACAATGCTTCTAAAAAGCATGATAACATAATTTCTTTAAGGTATTCGATTATAAACACATCTTAACATTATTATGCTTAACAATATTACTTTGTAATCAAGCATATAGAAAAAATAAGCGATAATAGTCGAAATACATCCAGATTGAAGCTAAAATTCATGATACACCCAAAAAATCAAATAAGGAAACAAATATACAAAACCTAGAACTAGAGAACAATATTTCACATAAGAGCAGAGTTATTTTCATGAAACCATTAAATAGAGAAAATTATTTCAAGGAGTTAGATCCTATCATGCCTAGTAGAGCTCCTACAATTCCTTTCCAAGATCTCTAAGTCTTTCTCCAAGATTCCACAAAGAATTCCACAAAGATTTCAAAACGACTTCCACAGAAAACCCCTTCTTCTCCTTCTTTCCATTTTAATAGCCAATGCATTAAATTTTCCTCCACTATTTCCTCCATGCAACTGATAGATCATATATTATCCAAAAATGAACTAACAGTTCAAAAACTAGAAGGTCTACATGCAGAGCCCAAGTTCTCAAAAAACCAAATGAACAATGAAAACTAACCCCTATCTTTTCTCCCAAAACCATCATGCTCCTTCCAAGGTGGTTTTGGTTTTACCAAGGCCATTAATGCCATGGCAGAACTATCAGTTACTTCTAATAATCCTACCAACCACCATTTTGCTAATTCAAAATAGTAATCAACTAATAGTTCATCATACCTTTACTAAGCCATTAGCCACCAAGTTAGCATGCATGGCCAAGTATGACTTGGTCCCTACCAAAGGTGGTGGTGACTTATAATTAAAAATCATTTAATTTTCCAAGTACAAGTATGGGATGGTGCCAATCCTCATTACCATGCCACTAACCCTTCTCAACAATGCTAACCATAGTTAGGTCTTTAGGGTTAGATCTTAGGATTAGGACATAAGATCCTTAGATAGGTTTAGGATCTAATTAATATTAATGTATCAACCTTAGCTTAGGTTAGCTTAGGATTTCAAAAATCAAAGTAATATATCCATTACCTTAATCGTAATCACATTTGATTAAGCAGAAGTATACCTTCTAAATTATAAGGCGATCATAAACAACTTAGGTTAGTTTATAGTCAACTTGATCTGCATATAATTGTAATTCCTGAAATCATTAAGAAGTCAAGTAGCCTTACCAATTATAGTCGTAATAACATATCAATCAAGGAGAATGCCTTGGATCACTATAATTGATCCAGGGTAATGTTCTTCATCTAATATTGATACAATAGTTTCAAGAATAGTAATTATATCAAAACTTAAATAGCTTACTAGGTTACTATTTTTCTTAACTATCCCAAGAATTTGATTTCACTTTCCACAAGCTGAAATCACTAAGTTTATTTCAAAAATAATTTAAGTACTTCATGATAAATCAACATAAGTACAAATAATTCCATAAGAATGATTAACAATCAGATCTCATAAGCACTTGATATCATTCCAACAAACATGATTAAATAGTTCAAAAGAGAACAACAACTCAAAACACAATCACATGTCAACGTTTGCCAACTACATTCAAAGAAATAAGTACAAATATCAACACAAGTGAGGCCTTAAATACCTCCCCTCTAAAAAGCATCATCATCCCGATGATTATCTTATTCAAGAAAGTTATAAGTAAACAAATAACAATAGAATTTATTCAACCATAAGATACTCAAACAATACTAAAATTTTGCATAAATTCAGGTTTTAAGAGGTTCATTACAGCAACAAAATGGTTGTATCAACACTTATTAAAAGTATTTTTTTGAAAAATAGAAAAATGCAAAGATAGTTTTAAACCAATTATCCCAAATATCACATAAAACTGAAATATTTCTATTCAAACAGATGTGGAAAAGTAATTTTCATGTCCTCAAGATTCTCCTAGGTTGCACTTTCTTCACTAAACTGGTCCCACTAGACCTTGCATTGACTTATTTCATGGTTACGAAAGTGCAACTTACGAGTTTCTAGCACCCTTACGAGGTTCAACCATGATTACCCTTGGGTCTTGAACCTACAAAGAATTTTGAATTAATACATGTGACAAATCTGAAACATACTTCTTAAGAAACGAAATATGAAAAACATCATTCATCCATGCCAATGTGGGAGGAAATGTTATGGGATAGGCAACATGATTGACCACTTCTATAATTTCAAAAGGTCCGGCAAATTGAGGTGAACTCTTTTAGGCTTGACTCTTAAAAAGACTTTTTCACCAAGTTCAAATTTTCTATCAACTCTTTTCAAGCCTATATAACTTTTCTACCTATCAGTAGCTTCCTTTAATCACTCAAGGATTAATTTTACATTTCCATTTCAAGAAGCAGCTTTAGGTCCAATTACCTCTCTATCTTCAATGTTATCCCAACTAATATGGGTTCTGCACTTTCGTCCATATAATGGTTCAAAATGTTCCATTTTTAGAGAGGAATGATATATGTTATTGTATGAAAATTTAAACAAAGGAAGGTATTCTTCCCATTTGTACTACTAATCCATACAGTACATTCTAAGCATGTCTTCCATTACCTGATTAACTCTTTTCTTCGCACATTTGTTTTTGTATGGTACGTGAAACTAAAGTTTAGTTTCACTCTTAAGGATTCATTTATAGTTTTCCAAAAATGTGAAGTCATTCTTAGATCTTTATCGGGTACACCATGTAGTCTGAAAATCTCATGAATAAATATTTTTTCAAGATCACGTGAATCATACTTTATATTACAAGCAATATAATGAGCCACTTTTTTAATTTTTCAACCACAACCAAAATAACATAATGTTTATTTTTAGACATAGGAAGACCTTGAACAAAATCCATACTTATTACTTGCCATTTAAATTGTGGTATGAAAAGAGGGTAAAATAAACTAGTTGGGGGTATATGTTCATCCTTTACACGCTGACATTTGAAGCAATGAGATACAAAATAAATTATATCCTTCTTCATCCCTTTCTAAAACTTTTTTTTTTACATCAGCTAACATTTTTGTCACTCCTAAAGGTCCAAATTAAGGTGTACTATGAAATTCAGTCATCACTTTCTTCCTTAACTCATTTTCTAAGGGTACATACACCTGATTTTCATACCTTAGGATTCCTTCACCATCAATTCAAAACCTTTGTATCTTACATCATTAGAATCTATAGCAAGTGTACTATTTACTTGCTCAAAATACGAATATGTTAACATTGTTTTCCTTACCTCATCTTTGAATCGAGTTCTCGGGGTTATAAGCACATAAATATGTTTCATATGACTTAGCGCATCTTATACTCTATTATCTTTACCTTTAATGTAACTGATGTTAAAATCATACTCGAGACAAAAACTCTTACCATCTTCATTTCCTTGCATTAAGATTAGGCTGAGTGAAGATGTATTTCAGCCCAAGGTGTTCTATTTTTAACTCAAACGGCTTCCCTAAGAGATAATGTCTCCAAACCTGAAGTGCATGTACTATGGTAGCAAGCTCTAAGTCATAGGGAACATATTTCATCTCCTGCAACTTGAGTTTTCTACTTTCATATATTATTACATGTTCATTTTACAGTAATATAGCCCTAATCCTTCTTCAAAGCATATTTGACAACTGTAAAGATTTTGTTAGGATCTGAACAATCAAAATAGGGTTTGTAGTTATTTATTTTTTTAATATTTTAAATTTTTCCTTTCATTTATCATTCCAAATAAACTTTTTATATTTATTTTACAGTGAAGTAATTGGGGCAACAAGTTTTGAATTTATTTTTACAAACTTTATATAATATCTCGTAAGCCCCATGAAGCTTCTAACTTCATGAAAATTCTTAGGTGTTGGCCCAATTAATTATGGCTGCAAATTTTGATGGATCAATAGAGATTGCATCCTTTCTTATCACATGTCCTAAGTAATGTACTTCTATTTCAAAAAAAGAACATTTGACAACTTTCCATCTTAGAATAGACTGATGCACCATGCATCTGATGAAATAGATCATCTATTCTGGGAAGAGTGTATATATTATTGATTTTTTCTTTGTTTAACAATCTATACTCAATACAAATTCTAAGTGTTCCATATTTCTTTAAAAACAATATCACCTATGCTCCCATGGTGAGACACTTTCTATTATTAACCCCTTAAAGAAAAGTTCATGAAATTATTCCTTTAATTCAACTAACTATGTTGTAGCCATGTCTTATGGTGCTTTGGAAATAGGCTCAATTCTGGGCATGATTTCAATTGTGAATTCAAACTCTCATTTTGGTGGAAGACTAGGTAGTTCTTCCGAAACACATCACTTTACTCTTGTAACAACAAATAGTTTTCTATAAATCATTAATTTCTTCAATTGATTCACATATTTTAACTGCATATAACATGTAACCTTTATTTTTTTCCTTTTTAAGTTGCATGGATGATATTTTCGTAACTGAAATATCTCTTTTTACACCTTGAATGTGTACTTTTTCACAGATTGTCAGGATATTTTATGTCTTTTCCATAACAATCCGCGTGTGCTTTATGATCAACAAGCAAATTCACACCAATTATGATATCATAAGACCCTAAAGGTGCAACATAAAGGTCTACTTCTATTGTAAAGATTGGTAATTCTAAGGCTACGCCAAAATACATTTATCAACTGTGTGGGAAACATTGTTCCCATAATGGAAAATCCATGATTTTTCCATAATTTCATCTTTTATTTTAAATTTTGAATCGAATTTAATAAAAATAAATAATTTTGAAGCATGAGTATAAAAAATTATAGGTACATGTGTACCAAATAACTATCCCGGTACTTATTTCGGTGTAGCTTGCTTATCAACTACTACAACATGCATCTTGTGCTACTAGTTGCTTTCATTTTTCTTGTAAGGGGATTCATTTGCTTAATGTTCCTTCTACGATTATGTAAAACAAGAACTAATAGGTCCCTTCCTAGGCTCAAACATATTGTCATCCTTGGTGTTATTGTTTTTCCCATTATAGTTATTTTGTCCATTTTTTTGTTATTTGCAACGGGTTTATTTGTTATTGTTTTCTTACTATTTTCAGTCCCAAATGTGCTTTTGTTCCCAAAATATTTCCATGCAACCTTTTTAGGTGCTAAAGGTGAAGGTGAGATAGAAAATTTTATACGTTTCTCTTCCTTATGTAAAGAAACTACCTTTAATTTATGTTCTTTCCTGATGGCCTTTTCTACAACTCCTTCAATAGTGGGTGAACTGTATACATCTACCTCTTCACCTATATCAAAATACAACCCCATTGTAAATTTATGTATTATGAAATTTTCATCGTTTTGTACTATGGTACATACTTGAGAAGATTAGTAAAATTCTCCCAATATTCAGTCAAAGTTAGTTTTCCTTGAGCTAAGGTTTGAAATTCTCACATTTTCTGATCATAATAGAGCTGCGGCAACCAAAACTTCCTAAATTTTCCCTTAAATTGACCCCATGTGATGCTAATTTCATTTATATTAAGTTTAGCCTTACGGATATCCCATTTGGAAGATGTTTCATGGGAAATTTGGTAAGCTACCCATACTACTTTGGTTTATTCAAAGAAGTTTGTTATTGCAAAGTACTTCTCCATCTCACCGAGCCAATTATCAGCCCCATCTCCCTGTGTGGTATCATCAAAATTTTGGTGCACTTATTCTTTTTAAGTTCAACTATCAACCTTGGATTCTTCTTTTCGAAAGCTAGTTAGGTGGAATTGCATTTGTATTTGTAGCATTATTGTTGGAATTTTCAACATCATTATTCATTACATTAATGTTATTGTCACCACTGGTATTTTTAGCATTAAGTTTATTTTATGGAGGTTACTCGTTGTTATTAACAAAACTATCCTCCTGTTTGTTCCCCCATTACTTGTTGTTCAAGTAAAATAAGACAATCCTTGTGTTTAGTAGGGAAGCAAGGATTTCATCCACCTTTATGTTATAGCTACCTCAAAAACTGGAGGTTGGTTATTTGCAGCCCATTCCCTTGTTCTAAACATTTTCTAAACAAGAAATTAAGTTTTATCAGTGATGGAATCAAATAGGTCCAAGAGCTGCAACCTTCATCTCTGATACCAAAATGTGACATCCTCTTTTAAGACTTCAATAAAATTTTTTTTTTTTACATCCTAATGTCCATTGGTCCTAATTCACATAATTTAGTAAAAACATTCATTTAGCTAATCCATCTCATAATATTAAAGCATATTTAACTATAATAACTAGGTGTTAAATTGAACTCTCATTTCCATTTATATTAATGTGTGTATTAAGTATACATGTGGTTCCCTTATTCCATTAAGGTTCGATCAGGTGTTAATTCCTAAAGAGCCTATTTTATTATCTATTGCTGATACTCATCTGATATCATACATCTTTAGTCTAGGTGAAATAAAGACAACACAACAAGTAGTTTGCGATACTTTGGAAAAAGTTTTAAGACATGTATGTCATGCCTTTATTACTAGATGACATACTTTTCGAAAGGAATATGTCTTTCACCACACACAAAATTTTTATCTATATTAGACTAACTTGACTTACGTCAATCACATCCATGTCCTTATTATACACTAAGAAGAGCTATCATGCATAGACTAGTGATAATACTCTTCTTATGAAGACTAAGGGAAATACAACACATCTGAATTGATTTGTGTTACTTTAGATCAAATTTATTACCCGTAGTCAACATAAGATGACATCCGCACTAGGCCATACTATTTTCATTAATTAGTGCATAACGTGTGACCTTGATCTACAATTTATGATAGCAGAGCTTAAGGGAGATAAGTGGATAATTGCACCATAGTGGCTTCTAAAAATTCACCAATTAACGATGTGTGTTATTAAATGGGTACTATTTAGCAGTGAATATGATGTGACACTCAATCTAGTTCTTCTAATAGAAACATCATATCTTAACAATTTCATTAATAAATTTAGTTCACAACTAGTTAATCCACCCTTATTATTCTCATCATTAAGTGTCGTGCCTAAGGATTGTTATCACTGAATCACAGCACCCTTGTGTTTATACAAGTGCATATACTTGAACTCATGGTGTGATTGGATAACATGGGTACTATCTCCAAGTTGTGGGACTTGCTACTTGAGATAGACCTCCAAAGAAAGTTGGTTCTTGCTCCTAAACTACCTGCCACAATCTACTCTAATGCAGGATAAGCTAACTGTTCTAATCTAAATTTCCAAGGGACCAAGGAGAGAGAATGCATAAAATGAAAGCCTACACTAAAGCGGTGATACACCAGAAAAGGAGGGTGTGAGAGTAGTCTCCAAATGTGTGAAATACAGAAGCAAAGTACACACTAGAAGAGGTGATGACAGTTCTCCATAATCTAGCAAAATGCATTCACAACAATATTCCAAGCATACACAATGATAATGGATCCCTGCAAGAACATAATAATAGACACAATATTCTTGTAGAAATATTAAAGGGGCAAGAAGAATGCAAGAAAACACAGCAGGGGAAGATACATCCACAAATTGATATTTTATTGCTTCATGATATGCACAGTTCAGTCTATTACAAGATAAGGGCCTGGATCACCATGCAAGGAGTCCACTACAAGGGCCTGCAACACACTGGCTTCACAAAGAAATTTTGGCAGAGCTTTGCTACCCAAAAACTCTCTCTTTACAATGAGCCCAACACTCCAATTTATAGAAAAATGAGAAGGAAAAGAGAAGGGAAAATGGAAATCCTGAAATCTGTCCTTCAACCACCTGTAAGAGGTATTAAATGGAGTGAAATGATTGTACATTACTTGTAAAAGGCTCCCCATACTGTCCCATGTGCTGCAGCAGAGAAAGAATGATGACCATGCCTCTTAATTGCACTCTCAACTACCAAATAAAACACTGTTATGAACCCGGCCACGTTTTCTTAAAAATATCAATCAATTTCTCATCAAATCTGGAATTTCTTGATTTTTGTACATCAGGCTCAGAGCCACAATTCCAACAGTACCAATTTTGTGTGATTTTGTTGAGAAATGCAAAAGTTATGGCCTTCTGAGTGCGGGCAACTATTTTGGGTCTGGCAGGCGTTTTCTGTCATTTGACGGGAATGAGCATTAACTGACTGGAGCCGAATATATTTCTCTTATTTAAATATATCTACCCAAATATATTTATCTTATTTAAATATATTTGTGGCATAGAGGACGTCGTGCTCGTTCCAGAAAGTCCAATTTTATGAAAATCGGAGCTCGGAGTCAAAAGTTATGGCCGTTTGAAGTTTCCGGACCAAACGTTGACTTTTCTTCCTTGTTGTCGGCCGCTTCGGCTTTCCACGTCCCACGCGTCCCTTTGGCCCGGATGTCCTAGTACGAAAGTCCTCTGTTTCGCTGAACCGGCCGGTTCGCGTCTGCCACGTACTCTTGTCCCGCTTGTCCCGGACTGCTTGGGACAAATTCTTCCGATTCACCTGGTTCGGCCGGTTCGCGTACTTTTGTCCCAACTGTCCCGGTACGAAAGTTCTCATTTCGGCCGATCCGGCCGGTTCATGCGTACTTCACGTACCTTTGGCCCAACTGTTCCGGGCTGCCTTAAGTCTTTTCGGCCGACTCGCGTCCTCCGCGTACTAATCGCCCGATTTTTCAACACTTAGTCAATTTTTTCCATTTTTCAGCCGGTTCGATTTCCGCGTCCCCACACGTCCCGACGTCCCACTTGTCCCAAATGCCGTGTGGATCGCCTAGCAGCCTTTTTGGCCGGTTCGCGCCAGATGTCCCTCATGTCCCGACTGTTGCGAGGACTAGGACTTAGCCATTTTTAATGACTTTTTCTGGCCCGAGCTTGTTTTCTGCAAATTTTTTACCTTTTCTCAGAACTTGCTCTCTCCTACTTGGACAGGGGAGTTAGAAAAAATCTGAGGGGACCCTAGAAACGTGACTTTTTGCCCTGAATCAATATAATTGCCTGGGACTTGAGAATTTAATGCATGTTATCAAAATTTACTCTGGGGGGTGAATTTTGGATAACAAGGATCATTTATGGTTTGAGACAAATATTCCTTTATGTAACGATTGTAATGTTTTATTCACTTAAGTGTGGGAATTGTAGATTTTAATATGCTTTGTACTTAATCATTTAAGTGTACATTTTTCCTTAATTTAGTGAAGTGTCAAATTTCTAATTCATTTTTATTAAATATAGGACAGCCTTAAGGCAATATCATCTTCCTCAACATTCTTAGGAATAGTCCAACTATTCCAAACTAATATGTTTAGGTATTTTTCATACTTTTTATTAAGTAACATAACCTATCATTTGTATTTCATACACATTGATCCCATACATACATTTTTACTTTACTTATATAATTATTCCCTTGTACATAGATTCATTATGTTCACTATTTTTCAAGATCTATTAAGTAATTAAATAGTAAGTATATATTTAAGAATCAATACATATAAACCATTCCAAAACATTCCAAACTCATTCAATTTAATGTACTTATTCAATCACCATATACTTATCATATTACCCAAGTTACTTAGATATCTGATCATATTTCATTTATTTCATAATGATATTCAATGACATATAGCATGAAGCACATCAATATATAATACATATTTTTAGTATACTAATGGTGATAATAAAATTTGCCTCGCTTTTATAAATGGAATTTACAACTAATTTCAACACTTTACATTCAATCACTTCCGTTTAATCAATGTAATCAAGTAAACCATTTTTATTTCATTTCAATTTAAATATCAACAAACATGTTTCTATCAATGTAATCAACATATTTCCAAGTAATTATAATAAATGGGCCATAGGCCTTTCTTGTTTCCAAATCAAAAGTACTTCAAGAAATTTATACAATAATCATTTAACCAAATCAACTATCTTCAATCAATAGAATAAATGTAACTTTTTATATGTCTTCCTTCTTTCATCTTTCATGAATTCCATCTGCAAGATTGTTAGCATCTATCAGTTCATACAAACTAAGCATGATAGGTACTAAATCTTTAGAACAACATGCTCTAACTTAATAATTTCATAAAAATGAACACTTCTTTTAAATGAAATTGATCACAATCAATCATATTAATGAAAGTAATAAAATTATATGGTTACATTCATATAATCCCAAACTTAAATAAATATAATATTATATCTTGTTTAATAAGTTATATAACTTAACTTAATCAAATAGTTATCTATAGTTCATTTGAGAATGAAATGCAAGGTAATGATTTGTCTAACTATCCTAATATAATTGAGATAATATATATTTCTCAACTCATTACAGTCATTAAGTAGAATCCACTCATTTAGAAAACATACTAAGTTACTCATAGTATAAAATCAACATTCAAGTAAGGTTACTACAAACCAAAACTTGTTTGAAATGTGGTATAAAATAATACTTCATTAATATTCATAGCAACTAGATATGAATCAAGTAATTGTAGATGATATGGATCAATACACTCAACTATATCATCTAGAAGAAAAAACTTAGTAAGGCCAAAATAATCATCACCTAACTTAATCATGAAACCATGGTTCTGTTAGAATGAAAGTAGTTAAAGTGACGAAGTAAAAAATTACACACACTACTAAAATTAAGTAAACAATTAATGTTTCACTTCATTCAAGACTCCCGCTATTACCTAAAGTATTCACAATCATCCAACCAAGAATATTATTGAAAACAGCTTAAAGAACATCGATAAAAATGTAAGAAAAACCTCTCAACGAGCTTTAACTAATTGTATAATGAGTAAGATAATAGTCTACCGAGTAAAACCTCTCAAAACTTGATAATAGTCTACAATTAGTTAAACGTCTCAAAACTTATACAACACTTACAGGATGTAGATAATAGTCTACCAATGAAGATGTGTAAAGTCAAGCTATCTCGTACTTCCCATTGAATATACCTAAAATCATTTATTAATAAAATGATTTAAATCTGTAGAGGATTTGATAATACCAAAAGGAGTAAAGGAAGATGATAACAATATTCCTACTAGAGTAAGCTCTCGAGGCTCATTATTAAACAAAATTAGCTTAAATCTATTCATGTTACCCTACCATAATTTTTTGGTTGAAGGAGGTTCAACCACATAGTATAAAACCACTAAACCCTTTTCACTAAAGTGAAAATAATAAAGGATGCAAAAAATTTAGTCATCGGTGTCTTTGAAACAAATAATACTTAATAGGTTTTCTACCTATGGCTCCAATTTAATTTGTTGAGACTTCCATACAAAAGAAATGAAGTGAAAAGAATTAGCTTACAAGTTTAAACTATCCCAAATCCTTTAATGAATATAATATTACCTTATTAGCAAGCTCATTTAAAATTTGAAGGTGTCAATCAAAGGAATGAGAAATTAGATAGCTAGTAAGGGTTTTGACTCAAGATTCGAGTTCCCTTTAAACATAATCCAAAACAGTGAGATATACATTTGATACTAAACTAATCAACAAGCCAATCAAGGTCAACTAAACAAAAGAGAAATACACTAACACCCTTTACCATAAGAGGTGATAATGGAGAAAAAAAAAACAAAGGACACATAACAATTCATATTTCCAAAAACACCTACTTCCAAGCATAGAACTGCTCATGCAAAATTTTCTTTGAACCCTCCAAAAATGGGTATCTATAAATCAATGGTACATGCTTTGAAAACCATAATAACATAATTTATTTAAGGTATTCAATTATAAACACATCCCAACATTGTTATGCTTTACAATATTACTTCATAATCAAGCATACAGAAACCATAAGCCATAATAATAGACATACATCTAGATTTAGAAATAAAATTCATGATACACCTAGGAAATACAATAAGGAAACAAATATTCAAAACCCGGAAGAAGAGAACAAGATTTAATATAAACCCAGAATTCTTTTCATGAAACTGTTAAATAGAGAAAATTATTTCAAGGAGTAAGAGCCTATCAAGCCTTTCGGATAGATATCTTGCAATTCATTTTCAAACTCTCCAAGCTTTTCTCCAAGCTTCCAAAAATGATCTGAAATTGGTACTAAGTTTTCAAATTCTACTTAGAAAAACTTCCAGATTCTTGACTTTAGAAAATTGATTAAGAGTATTCAAATCATTTTATGGGTGTTCGGAAAACCCAATCCTTCAAACCCTTCAAAGTAATCAATTATCTTAATTTTCCAGCTTAAGCGATTAAACTAGATCTATTAAAAATCCATAAAGAGAAAATCACAGTTGAATTTATAATGCACTTAAACCGAATTCTTGATACCAAATATTGATAAGTGCATCCTATTATTTGTTGCAGTTATCGATACGAAAATTTTGACTTCAATCCAATTTAAAAATTTATGTGATTACTTTATCAATTAATCAAATTAGTTAATTATAAAAATTTATTTGATCAAAAGCTTCACAATACTGAAATAGGACATCACAAACCAGTTGATAATAACGAGTTCATCCAAGGCTACATCTTTAGATTCATAAAAGTGAATCGATCTATTAAACATCTAATGAAGTATAATAACCCTTCAATAATGACTTAACATATTAAAAACATGGAAATGATATTTTCAAAGATGTTTAATTTGTAATTTAACAAAATCTATTTCAAAATGATCCATGGTTCCTATAGTGCTTCCACAAAGGTGAACCCCTTGCAAATGTGACTAAAAATTACTAAACTTGGTGATTTATAAACACTACATGAAAAAAACTGCATATCTGTAAATATTATGAAAATATAAAGAACTTTCCTTTTTACTCCATGGCCTTGTTCGGACCGTAAGTGTTTGGAAAAGTCGATCTATGTTGGTTCCTCATGCTTGTTCTATGAAACCGTGATGGAAGCTCTCCTACATAGGAAAATATACATCACTTCATGTAACAAATATTATATTTCTGAAAATTTCTTAGAATTATGAACAAGTTTTCTTTTTACACCCAATTGAAATTGGCCTCTAAGTACCTCAAATTCTTAGTTGACTCGCAAACTACCTCTTATCCCTCTTAACACACTCTTTCTTTAGAGATCTTTAATTATAAGTGAGATCATTGTTTACTCCATCAAGCCAATCGGGAAACTCTATTAGTGGGTTTGTCTTAGTTTAAGGAGGTCGCGAGTTTAAGTCACCATCTAATTTTGGTCGCCGCTTTGTGTTTAATTATTACGGGTTATATCCTATATTTTTAGCATGGGAGGTGAGATTATTTTTAACATAGGCATGTAAGCCTATCTCCACCATGGCAACAACCACATCCATATCACCCTTTTTTGGCCAAAGAAATAGTTGGCCGAGATGTATTTTATGTTTATTCACCCAAATGGTGGGCCGATCTGTCGGTTTGTTGTTTGTAAAGTTGTAATATCCGCCGGTCACATTACGGACATAGTGTGGAACAACCGAGATAAGTGTTGAGCTAATTATCTGGAATGTTAACCAAGTCATCCACCAAGTTTTATTTTAAACGACTAATGTGGTTTCCAAGGTAATAGGGAATAAGGTAAATCGCAAACCATAAGAAGATAAAACCGATCACGAGAAATGTGGTAAATATGATCAACTCGGAGGGAGTTGATCACCCCATCGAGCTAAAAATAATAGCTCATTGAAATACAATAGAAATTCCAAGCTCAATGACTGAAATGTGTAATTTATCTCGATGGTGGCAAGCCACATGGTGGTTTGAGGGCCCACCACGTCGGTGAATGTAAAATACCTCTCACGGCAAATCAGATCCCTTTCATTACAAAGGTTGAGTCTCTTGTTCTCCCAAACCACAACGTGAGTCAAATCTGGAGGCCTAAAACCATATCAAACAACACTTTTACCTTCTTGCTCCTTTGTCACGTGTCATGTTTGGATTGGACGGTTGACCAAGGTTTTCCCGTAGAAGACAGGACACCTAGATTTAGGAGAATTAATTTTATCAATATTTTCCAACATGGATTTATAAATCATACATTTGGCCGACAGTGATTAGATAACCCACAAAATGTGCATTAGTAACTAAACAATATTACTTGCATATCATAATAAAAAATTTCCAATGTAGAAAGTGGATCATTTAGTTTACCTTTTTATTTACATTTGTGGTATAACAAAGATAGAGGGATTTATACACCTCTTTGTGGTGATTTTTTCCGATCCTCTTGATGAGGATGAATCACCTAAAGCTATTGGGAAGCCTATTTCTTAGCGAAGCTTGTCTTCTTCTAGCGGTCATGGAGTTCTCTCCAATCTCCTTTTTTCCTGCAGTAGCAAACCCTAGTCCTTCATGACAAGGTCTTTCCTCTACCAATATTTGGTTAGTTATTCTCTGGTTATTATTACAAATCCCAATTCCATTAAAACCCATATTATTCAAAATTTTAGATCCTACACCTTTTGTGTATTTTTCAAAATCACCCAACACATTATCTAAATCTAAATTTTCTTGGGGAAAAGAATTAGGTGTTTTCATACTTACCATACATTCATCTATCATAATGGATGCATCAACTATAATAGGTACCTATTTCTTAGGTCCATTAATCTTCAACACCACTATAAGCTCATCCTTATATTCTAGCTCTCTTTTAAGAGTGTGAGTTTGCTCTTCTAGAGTCAATAGTTGACATCTTAGGAAGGAATTTTCTTCTGTATTTGTTGATTGCATTATTCAAGTTCCTCAAACTTGGTATTATTAGAAAAATTCTAATGGTTTCATACACACTGTTATTCCAAATTATGCACATTGTAATTGAAATATCAAGCCCAAAAATGTAAGAACCAAACTGAACCAATTAATTGAAGAAAAATTAGAGCTAAACAAGCTTTGATGCCAAAATGGATCTGAAAATGGTACTAAGTTTATTAACTTGTACTTAGAAAATTTCCATATTCTTAAGTTTAGACAATTGATTAAGAGTATTCAAACCATTTTTTCAGTTCTATTGAAAACCCATTCCTTCAAACTCTTCCAAATAATCAATTCTCTTAATTTTCCAACTTATGTGATTAACCTAATCTATTATAAATCCATAAAGAGATAATCACAATTGATTTTATAATGCACTAAAACTAAATTCTTGATACCAAATATTGATAAATGCATCCAAATATCTATTATGGGTTATGGATACTATTGAAATTTTGACTTCAATATAATTAAACCAATTATGTGGTTTTTATCAATTAATAAAAAAATTAATTTTAAATTTTTTATTTGATGAAAAATTCCCAAAGGGAAATAAAACACCACAAACCAGATTGATAATGATTTCACCCGAAGGATACATTTCTGGATTCACGAAAGTGAATTGATATTTTAAACATCTAATGAAGTATAATAACCCTTTAATAATGACTTAATAGATCAAAAACCTACAAATGAGATGATCAAAGATATTTAAAGATCTACAATTTAATAGAAACCGATTCCAAAATGATCCATGGCTCGGTGAAATGCTTTCCCAGAGTGATCCCTTTGCAAATGTGACTGAAAAACACCTAAAACTAGATATTTATAAAAACTACATAAAAAAATCACATATCTATAAAGCTTATGAAAATATAAAAACTTCCCTTTGTACTCCATGGCCTAGTTCGAACCGTAGTACTTGGAAAATTCAAATGTCTGTTGGTTCCTTGTACATTTTTCTATGCGATTGATATGGAAAATAACCTACATAGGAGACTCTATAACACTTCACGTAACATACGTTACATTTATGGATATTTCTCAGAATTTTGAAAAAGTTTTCTTTTACACCAAGTTGAAATTCGGCCTCTAAGTGCCTCAAATTCTCGGTTAGGTGCAAATCGCCTCTTATTCCCCTTAACACGTCCGCATATGAGCTCTTTAAATACAAGTGAGCTCTTTTTTTACTTCATTGAGCCACTTGGGAAACTCTGTTGGTGGGTTGGTCTTAGTGTGAGAAGGTCAGAGTTCGAGTCACCCGCTTTCCATTTTGGTTGCTACTTGAGTAAGGGTATGCAAGCTCAAGTTATTGTTTAACATAGGAATGTAATCCTATCTCCACCATGGCAATAGCCACATCCATATCACATGTTTTCTAGACAAAGCAATAGTTGGATTAGCTGTATGCTATGTTTATTCACCCAAATGTTGGGTTGATCGAGTTGGTTCGTTGTGTGTGGAGTTGGAATATCCATTGAGTCTTGAGAGATATAGTGTGGAACCACCGAGATAAAGGATGAGCTAATCAGTTAGAATGTTGAATACTTCATATATTGAGTTGTATGTTAAACAAACAATGTGGTTTCCAAGGTAATAGGGAATAAGTTAAATCCTAAACCATAAAAAGATAAAATTGATCCCGAGAAATGTGGTAAACGTGATCAAATCGGGTGGGAGTTGATCACCCCACCAAGCTAAAAACAATAGCTCGTCAAGCTGCAATATAAATTTTGAGCTCAATGACCTACAATGCAAAATTTATCTCATGGTGGCAAGCCATGTGGTGGCTTGAGGGCCCACCATGTCAGTGAATGTAAAATAGCTCTCGGGGTGGTCGAGAGCTTCCTTCCATTACAAAAGTTGAGCCTCTTGTATATCTTTGAGACACAAAACGTGAGTAAAACCAGAGGCTCAAACCATATCAAATAACTTTTTGCCTTCTTTTTCTTGTGACATGTCACTTAGATTGGACCATTGACCAAGGTTGACCATTTAAGACCTTAACTTTGACTCAATAGAATCGTATACGCACTTTGTTTCAAAAGTTCAAAGATACCATCGGAAATGTCTTTAGAATACCTTCAACATGTTCTAGGTTTAAGGAAGTTTAGAGAAGTTCTACAATGTGAAAAATCCTCTAGATAAACAAAGGATTCCATAGATATTTCTAAACGACTTCAAGAAAAACCCATTATTCTCCTTCTTTCCATTTTAATATCTAATGCATTAAAACTTTCCTCCATTATTTCCTCCATGCAATTGATAGATCATATATTAACCAAATAAGAAATAACAATTCAAAAATGAGATGGTATACATGTAAATCCCAACTACTCAAAAATCCTAATGAACAATGAAAACTAACCCCTATCTTTTCTCCCAAAACCATCGTGCTCCTTCCAAGGTGGTTTTAGTTTTACCAAGGCCATTAATGTCATGGAGTAAGTATCGATTACCTCAAATAATCCACCAACTACCATTTTGCTAATTTAAAATAGTAATCAACTAATAGTTCATCATACCTTTAGTAAGTCATTAGCCACCAAGTTAGCATGCATGGCCAAGTATGACTTGGTCCTGCCAAAGGTGGTGGTGACTTATAATTAAAACTCATTTAATTTTGAAGTACAATATTGGATGGTTCCAATCCTCGTTACCATGCCACTAACTACTATCAACAATGCTAACCACAGTTATGTCTTTAGGGTTATATATTAGGATTATGACATAGGATCCTTAGATAGATTTAGAAACTAATTAATCTTAATGTATACACCTTATCTTAGGTTAGCTTAGGATTTCAACAAATGAAAGGAATATATCCATTACCTTATTTGTAATCACATTTGATTAAACAAAAGTATACCTTTTAAATTACAAGGTGATCATAAACACCTTATTTTAGTTTATAGTCAACCTCATCTGCATATAATTGCAATCCCTAAAATTATTAAACAGCGATTAAGTATCCTTACCAATTAGAGTAGTAATAACATATTGATACAATGGTTTCAGGAATAGTCATTATATAAAAACTTAAATAGCTTACCAAGTTATTTTCTTTCTTAACTATCTCAAGAATATGATTTCACTTACCACAAGCTGAAATAACTAAGTTTATTTTAAAAATTATTTAAGTACTTCATGATAAAACACCATAAGTATAAATACTTCCATAAGAATGATCTATAATTAGATCTCCTAAGCACTTGATATCACTCAAGAAAACATGATTAAACAGTTCAAAAGAGAACAACAACTCAAAGTTTTCCAACATTCAAATAACCAAGTAAAAATATCAACACAACAGAGGCATTACATTTTATGTAATTATACTTTATTCTAATTCTCCCCTTTCTAAACTTCTTGTTGTATTTCTTCCCATTTATTTAACTCTCCCCCTTTGACATCATTTAGCCAAAGGAGTAACTATCAAACCCCCCTTTGGATTATACATAAAATGATCTCTTTTATTCACTATAGAGCTAAAATGATAATGAAATGATTAGATCCTCGTGATTTTATACTTCCCTTTAGTGACTAGAATATCACACCCAACTTTTGTCTAATATATTCAAACGTTTCTTTTGGAAGAGGCTTTGTGAAAATATCAGCAGCTTGTTCTTTTATGGAAATATATTCCAATTTAAGCTATTGTTCAACTACTTTCTCTCTCAATAATGATAGTGATGGAAATATTATTTATTATAGAGTGCATATCTAGATTATTCGATATATTTATTTCACTAGCATTATCACAAAGTATTGAAATTAGAATATCAAATTCTACCTTGATTTCATTCAATGTTTGCTTCAACCATATAACTTCTACGAAACATAACACTATTGTATTGAATTCTCCCTCTCTTTTAGATAAAGAAATAAAATCATGTTTCTTTCTTAACTAGGATATTTCACTATTTCCAAAATGAATGCACCTCCACTTGTACTCTTTCTATCATCAACACAACCAATGCAATGTACATCTATATATGTTGTTAGAGTGAAATTTTTACCTCTTGGATACCAAAAGCCATAATCTAACGTACCTTTCAAATATTTGAATATTCTTTTGACATCTTTCACATGAGTTTATTTTTGAGAAGCTTGAAAATGTTTTACCATACCTACTACTTTCATCACATCTAGTCCTTATGTTGTAACATAAAATAAACTTCCAATCATTGATCTATAAAGAATATGATTTGCTTTAGGGATTCATCATCCTTGCTCAATTTACAACCCATAACCATGGGTGTAATGACTGGTTTTCAATCTCCCATTCCAAAATTCTTCAACATCTACTTTATATACTTTGTGAAATAAATATTCCTTTGTCAAGTTAAGAAATTTGTAACACAAGGAATAATAACAAATCACCAAGCATGGACATTTCCAACTCTTTCTTCATTTCCATAGTAAAATATTTACATATTTTGTCTCTAATTTCTCTAAAAATTATATCATCAACATAAACAACAATAAGATAATTCCCACCTTTGGTTTTGATGTAAATATTTATATCAACAATACCCTTCTTCAAACCTTGTTGTAGATACTTGTCCAGTCTTGAATACTAAGATGTGGGGCTTGTTTTGGTCCGTAAAATGTTTTCTTCATCGACATAACTAATCCTTGTTATCTGATAAAACAAATCCTTCTAGATATTCAATATAAACTTCTTATTATAAATTACCATTTAGAAATGTTCATTTAACATTCATCTGATATGCTTTACATTTTTAAAAAATGATATACCAAAACATTCTAATGGCTTCTAAATGTGTAATAGGAGAAAAGGTTTCTTCAAAATCAATACCTTAAAATTTTTCATACCCCTTACAGACTAACGTTTCTTTATTTCTTATAACTTTTCCATCTCCATTCAGCTTGTTTTTGAAAATGCACTTGGTGCCAATCACATTTTTATATTTTGGTCTTGGGACAAGTTCCCACATTTCATTCTTATAAATCTGATCTATCTCTTCTTCCATTTCTCCAATCCAATGCTTGTCTTCACTTGCTTCAGTAAAATTATTAGGTTTTATCTTAGATAATAAAGACATATTTACATGTTCATTGTTTTTACCAATATTTTTCTAGTCTGTACTCCAATTTTTTAAACACCTATAGTTTAATTTTCTGAATGGTTTCTTTGGAATGATATGGATAGTTTTTTTATATCATTTTTTTCAACTTGTTTCTTGCTTTGAATATTCATTTTCATGTGTCTTATTCTTTTTATAATTGATATCATCCAATTTAACATTTTCGCTTTCAATAATTTTGTATGTTCTCATATTATAAAATCTATATGCCTTTCTTCTTGAAGAGTAACCAATAAAAATAGCTTCATTGGATCTAGAATAAAACTTACCCAAATATTCATTATTTATTCTAATATAACATTTACTTCCAAACAGTATAAAATGTTTAACAATTATTGGTCTTTTCTTCCATAATTTATAAGGTTTCTTACTATTGATTACTATAACTTTCCCTCTATTAATAATGTAAATTGATGTGTTGAAAACTTCTTTCTATAAGCATACCAAATAACTTAGAATCATTTAGTTTTCTTCTTATCATCTTCTTGAATTTTCTATTCTTTCTCTCTACAAAGGAATTTTGGTGAGGGTCCTTATAGCTAATTAATGTCTCCTTATTCCATATTTCTCAAAAAATTCTTCAAACTCATTTGAATTAAATTCTCTTCCACGATAGGATCTTAGGCACTTTATTATCTTACTAGTCTAATTTTTAACTACAAATTTGAGCACCTTAAACATCTCAAATTCATAAAAGTTTTCTTTTAGAAATGTAACCCATGTCATTCTAGAATAATCATCAATAAATAACATGAAACACCTTTGACCTTGCATGATTTTAATTCTTGTAGGCCCACAAATATTAGTATGAAAAAATTCTAGAAAACTTTTTTGTTGAGTACTCTTTTGTCTTGAATGTAACTCTTGTCTTCTTCCCATGTTGACATTTCTTACAAAGAGTATTTGTTGGTTTAGTGATCTTTGGCATGTCTCTAACAGCTTTCTTGGAAATTATTTTTACTAAATTATTGAAATTAATATGGCCCATTCTTCTATGCCATAACCATCTATTATCCTCTTGACACAGCATGTATCATTTTATCCTTTATCTCACCGAGAATATAAATATAATTGGTTGTGTTACACGCATCAATAATAAAATTTCATGTTTTTAGCTTTCTAATCTCACATCATTTAGCACAAAATGTGATAGTATACCCTTGATCACTCATTTGGATCACACTCAAAATATTATGCTTCATTCCTTCAACATACAAGATAGTTTGGGTTTTTGATTTACCGTTGATATTGATAATAGTTCGTTTATCTAATATCATTGATGTAGTATTGTCTCTAAACTTCATAGTACCTCCATTTACTTATTTTAAGGTAATAAACATAATTTTGTCTCCACTCATGTGGATTGAGTAACCATTATCAATGTGATTTCCTTCATTTTGTGCATGGAACATTGTTTGAATAAGCATAGAGTTTTGTTTATTCTTTTATCTCTCTTTCTTATTCTTCTGAAACAAATTTGGTTCATCCATGTAATCATCCATTGTTTCCTCATTCTTATTCTCCTGGGAGTTTCTACAAAACAACATGTACAAAAACATGTTATATGCCCAAGTTGACATTTATTACATTCAACGTTAAAATTTACTAAAGGAGAAAATGAGTTATAATTTCTATTTGAGGATACATAATAATTTGGATTTTCATTCTTATTCCTAGCAAAAATTCTTGCATGAGATCTAAAATAGAGTACTCTATGCCCAAAATAATTACATAAAAATAATAACCATAAGAAGAATTCTAAAACTTGGTTTTGTGATGCTACCTTGGAAGAAAAATTCCTTTATTTTTGTATGAGCTCTCGTTTCGATGAATGTTGGTATCTCTGATATTTTGAGTAACATGAGTCTCCATATTCTAATTTCTTTCATTTCTGATTGGACTTTTAAGATAATATGCATAGGTTTTTTTCTTGTCTATGTTTTCTTTCTTTAGTGACATGTTATGATATTATTTTGCAGTCCCATGAACTTATTTATACCCAAGACAAGTATTGATAAAATATGATCTATGATTTTGATAATACCATATAATAATTCATATCTCTTCACAAAATTGAGAAATATTTTTAGCTTAGTAGTTTTTTTCTCAATTTACTATATTAAGGAAATAATTTCAGATTCAAGCTTCTCACAAATTTCTTCCTTTTGATTTAACCATGTTTCACATCCTCTTCCCTATTATTCATCCTTTAAGTTGAATCTTTAGGAAAATGATGGTATTATTATATTCTTCAAGATATTGTGACAAATTTGATTTTGAGGCACCATATTCTTCTTCAAATTTTTGAAACCATTGTTCTTGTTTCATATTCTCCTTCTTTATTTTTTTGATATCATTTAAGGAAAAAATGATCTCTAACTCAAGATCTACTACTTTTTTAGCTTCAAAATCTTCTTCATATTATAAAAGCATCTCTCATTTGATTTATTTTTATATATTTCCATGAGAAATGATTCTTCTTTATCACTGGAAAAGTTTCTTTCATCGCTTTCTTTATATGATCTACTTTCCTCCTTGGGATTGAGGTTTTTATTTTGCTTGTATATATTCTTCCACTCCTCATATCTTATTTTCTTATAGCTCTTCTTAGAATGATAATACTTATTTCCTTTCTTCAAGTTGTGATCTTCTTCGTTATCAATGTTTTCATTTTTCTGCATATGGACATCTAGTATCATAATGTCTTACTTGACCAAAAATAAAACATTTTAAAGGTAAATTACATGTGTATTTTGTATGCTAGAAAAATGTGTCTCAACATCGTGGACACTAACTCATCCATTTAACTAGGGTATTCAAGGAAAAGAGTTGGAGACACACACGTACTAACATAAAAATGGGATATACTTAAAGGGGCTATAATGAGCACTTAGGTCAAATATCTAGACGGAAGTAACCCTTACACTAGGTGCACCTAGGGTTTCTAAGGCCCATGATCGAGATAAAGGAAGGAACCCTATTGAGATGTCGGTAATCAGGTGTGGAGAGGTATGGATGAACAATAAAAGAACCATGCTGTAATCAAAATGAAAGCTAAGGAGATAATATTTTCTAAGAGTACTATGCTAACTAGTATCAAACACAATACTAAACTAACATAACATAATGGAGAAGAGGAAGTGAACCAATCAATACAAAATGAAAAATAAGGGTTAGATCACTCACCTGCACTTGTAGGGTAGTCGGTGATACATCTATCTCCCCTGAGAAGTAACACACAAAGAGAGAATCACTATTAGGTGGAGTAGGGGAATACCATTCTTATCCTTGACTTACTATATATTTACCCAATAGTGCAAGAAATCATACAAGAAGAAGAATTTCCAAATCAATACAAGAAAATTGTAAGATGAACCAAGAGTAAAGTGAGGAGATTCGAAAATGGTGTAAAAGAGTAGACTAAATGGAAGTTTATATGTCTTATCTTCTTGTTTGTTTAAGCTTCAATGAGTGGTATGTATATAGGATGCCATCACCTATGGATGATGATGTCTTCTAAGATAAAATTTAACACCAACACCATCACCTATAGAATGTGGAATCGACCAGGGGTAGTAAAATGTCATAATGTGTCGTGAAAAGAGAAACAAAGGTGTCATAGATCATGCATATGGATTTACAAAATGTTGATTGGTGAGATACAAGCATAATGCCACAAATGAAATGTGTGTGAGACCTAGGGATGCAAGGATAACTAGTGTAGGGGCAACTAAGGCCAAGACCAAATAACAACACTCTCTTTTTATTGTCTCTAACCCATAATGGTTATGTGAATAACCATTTCCCAATCCTTATTAAGCCCTTGAGGCACCCATTTGAAGAAATAGATGAATTATTGAACCTTATCTATACAAGGTAAATTGTTAGTAACATGTATGAAAGATAAAAAGTGACATATTATGTCTATACATATTCCCCATTTGTTGGTTACCACCTATCACAATACTGAAACATGGGGTGTTTAATAGAAATATATAGTTTGTAACACTAGAATCAAAAGTAGATACTAAAAGAAAGTACATAAATGAATAGATGAAATGAAATATACCCACCAATGTGTACCCATTAGTTTCATTTTTCCTACCATGTGTCATGGGATGGATGTTGTGTCATAATGTTGAGATGTCGTAATAATTCTATGGTTTCAAAAGTAGTTAAAAATCAAAGATCGTCAAAAGGAGGTGTGTAATAGGTTGAAATAAATGGCATGAGATCATGATCAAGATGCAACAAATAAAATGAGTTACTGAGATACCAAGAGAAAAAATGATGGGTATTTGAAGATTGAGGCTGATTGCAACTGATTTTGAATAGAAATTTGAGATTTAAATAGTAATTTTGTTTTTAATTTTCTTATTACTATTTTTGGAATTGAGAGAACTGAGCTCTAGAACTCCAAATTTGGGAGAATTTTAGACAATATGGCACAAGTATGAGGTGGTGATGGAGGACTAAAAGGTGAAACATGTGGCTGGCACTTGACCCAAGATAAGTTGTTGCATTAAATTTTATTGAGTAAATTAGGTGTTATTTAATTGTTTAGATTTTTCAAAGTTGTTAGGGTGTCAAAATAAGTCAAACTTGTGTCATAGAGTAGGTTAGGTTAAAATACAAGTGGTTTTGGGAGAGTTTTTAATTTCATTTTTTTATTATGTGAAAGTCAATATTGGGAGGCCATGGCCATGATTTGGCTTGAATGGATCAGCCCCATACAACAAGTAGGGCCAATGACGTCAGAATGGGAAAAATATTATCCAGGGGATAATGGAATCTACCAAGGGTCAATGACATCTGCTAGGGTAGACGACGCAGAAAACATATAGAAAAATGGTATAAATTTTGGTTTATGATTGTGGATTTATGATCCATACATCTAATGCATATTTATTGTGATATTTTGGATACAAATAGAGTGCAAGATCCACTTATGGAAGAGTGTAGATGTATCAAGGCTCAATGGGATAATTATGATATTGACATAAGAAGAGAAATCCTAGCTACATCTTTGGGGATTTGAGAGTATCAAGCAGATTCTCGGGATACCATTGGATATGGAATTACTACGAGAAATGTTTGGATACACAAGAGACCAGGGTCAACATCTTTCGGTGGTTAACAATACAAGAGACTATGGTGATGTAATTGAATTTAGAGGATGTTCATGGAATTTTGGGGTTACCAATTAGAGGCACCCACATTTACTATGATTTGACACCTATTTTCATAGAGAGGAGATAATTCACCATGTGGGCTACTGAGAGTGACACATATGATGAGTACATGTTGTGAATTTGACTCAACGTAGTACAGACAATAGGGATTACAACATCTGCAAGGGTACCGATGGGGATTTTGGTGGCATGCGTAGTTTTCACAAGGCTGGTGGAGCCATCCCATTATTCATGATATACATATGCAGAGATGTAGTGGATCATGGTGTACTATTTTTTTGAGGAACCACCATATTTGCAGTTGGTTCATGATTTGTATAGGGTTTGCAATAGAGGCTAAAGGATCGTGGGATGCATAATTTTGTTGACAACATGGGTATATGAGTGGTTCCCAATATATAGGCCAATAAGGATACCACAACCAGTATCGAGAAGATGCCCTAGGAATACTTTAGTTAGCACAAGGGCTGATAATGAGATAAATTTAAGTATATTGAGCACTAGAAAAGGTGGTTCTAAATGACATGATATGACAACGCTACATATCAAAAGCAAATCAATTGCCCAACTAGCCTAGATTAGAGTATATAGATGCCATGAAGGAGGTGACATGACATTATTTTTATCTTGGGTGGAGGGATATGTGATAGGTAGAAGACTCGATATAATTTTGATGGTTAGCACTAGTAGTGATACACCCTTCACACCCTACCAACTTCGTCATGCTAAAGGCTACAAAAGAAGAGGTCCAGGTTATAACATTAAAACCTCATAAAGTACATGCAAAGGATGTACTAAGGTGGTGAAAAATTAGATTTGGTGGGGATGCTTATGGCCAACCATAAATCAAAGTGTATAGTTAATCGGAGGAGGGATATGATGGAGGATCTACATATACAAGTCTATAAGATAGAACATGTCCTAGCACTGTAAGAGAGGGATTTAGACAACCAACACTATGGCTTAGAGAGAACAAGATGTGGTGGCTAGGTGAAGGGTTTTTTATGAAATTCAGATTTTAGATGGGCATGCATCTGAGACAGATTCACCCACCACAATAATGAGGAGACATGATTTTGGTTTCTAGAGACAGATGTGAATAATATGTGGGAGCCATACCTCATCGCGAAACCATTGTGGAGAGATCCAAGTACTAAGGTATGAGTGATATTGTTATTTATATGAATTTTGAGAAAAGAGTTTGGGTCATGTTGATATGGTGAGTAACATGTGTTGTTTGATTTGGTTTTACAGAGTGGTCAATGAAAAAAATACATTCTCTAATCGAGAGCACCCACCTTGAGATCCTGGATCCAGCTTTTGGTTGTGTAGGACATTGCGGTGGTAGTGGATACAATAGAACCATTTTCTATAGAGTCGGTGAGTTTGTTTTGGTTAGTTGGAGAGGAATACAAAGAGTTACGAGATACTTGAGATACATAAGAACTGGAGGATACTAGTAGCATTAATGTGATGTTGTAGAGTATATTTCAAGTGTATACATACCTTTTATATGCTTAGGAATCTCACCTATCATATGCCTAGAGAGTGACCTAGATTATTGCATAAGATGCCCAATTGGCAAGAGCATACGGAGAGGTGTCTCGAGCCCAATCTAGGGAGGTTTCCCTAGTTTTCATAGTGAGAGGATCTATCATGTCCCCATTGACCCAAAGTATTCAAAGACTCACCGAGGGATCCAAGGTGTTTGAGCCATATTGTAGATGGGCGGAAGCCATTTTGTTTAATTTTTTTTATTTTATAAAACTAATTATATATATATTATATATATATATATATATGATGATGATGATGATGATTTTGATGATGTTGTGTATTAGATGTTTTTATATGTTGCCTGTGATTTTTATATCATTTTCCTTATTTCCACATGTATGTATGTGATAGTATAATGGTACTTAATAATAATGATAATTTGATTAGGTAGAAAAATATCATGAGAAGGGGATTGATGGGATATCCCAACCCATGCCACCGGAAAATCCAAGAGGAGGAACATGGAAATACATCCAACAATAGAATCTTAGCGCGTGATTGGTAAATTTTTAAATCGAAGCAAGGCCCTAAGCCTAGGAACAAATGCATAATATACCACATAATTATAATGTAGGAAGACTAAGGAGAGTTGGGTTTGAGGCACTTCAATGGTAGGATAAACCCAGTCATAGGTGGGAATGAATCCATGTAGAGCATGCTAGAAGCAAAATGGACTGAGAGGGGAGTGATTCAGTCCTACAAATTTTTATTTTATTTACTATTCATCATTCATTATCATTTATACATCCATTCAATCAACCATGAACCATATGTATGATTACATAAACATAGAAACAACCATTCACAAGATTTTTTTCTCCAAAAATAGCACCCTCTAATTTTTCACAAATGGATGGATGATAAATCAATGTTTTAGGTAACATGTGATTGTCTAAGTGTGATACCTTGTTGTTGATACAAACCTCCAGAGATATAAATGCATTAAAATGGAAATCCTAAGCTAAAGAGAGGTGATATCAGCAAGAAAAGGGTGAAGACACTCTAATTAGGGAAAAGGGAGAAGGAAAATGGATAAGGGAGAGGATTGTTGATAGGGTTATTTAACAAGTTTTGAGATAACTTCGAGTTAAGTAAATAGCCGCCAAAGATAGTAAGTAACCATGAAGGATAAAGGATAGTAGAAAATAAAGAATGGTTCCTCCTATAAAATGACAAATCCACTGAACACTGAAAGAATGTACATACCTATAGAAGAAGTCACGACATTAGAATATGTCCACTAAAGATTATAAGAAGGCTCAGATAATAAAAAAATCCATGATATATGGAGGAAGCCAAAAATATTAGAAAAATCCACATAACACTGGAAAGAGATGCGGAATGAAGATAAATAAAACCAATATGAGAAATAAGTTGATAGAAGAACAAGTCAAAAGAACATCTTTGGAATCAATTATACTTTGAATATTTATTGTAGGTACTTGTATTTTATATGGGCACATCACAAGAAATGTATGTGTGAGTGCCATTTTGAGAGATCTTGTACGAGAGTTAGAATAGACAAGTTAGAATGAGATGAATTTATGATGTAATCATTATTGATAAATAAATAAAGACTGGAGTTTGGGATGAAATTTGTTATATGCTTTTTCCTTTATATTTATGTTCTTAGAGTAGATGTGGTGTATTTCCTGAGTACATCCTTAACTAAGGTCAAATTTCCTAAGCCTCATAATCCTTTCGACATTTAGGTCTAAAAGGCTAAATAGAAGTGACACAAACCTAAGACTTCATTTACCATCTATTCTCCATGAAAATAAACAAGTTGAACCTGCAAGTGAGAAAATCATGCATAAAATATAACAATGACAATTGAGAGGCAAGGAAATCTAACAAAAATATTTCCAAGTCTAAGAAAAAATCCACAAAACAAATATTTAATTTCTTTCAAAGTATGCACAAACCATTACATTTGAATAAAAAGGAAAAAGAAAAACTTTCGAAGCTCAAATGAAGGTCTAAAACTCATCATTACTCAGGAACAAGTTGACGTAGTTCGTTTACATTTTATAACATTCTCCCCCACAAATGAGATATTTGTACAATATATATCAAATGTGAAAGAGAGGGAGGGAGAAAGAAGTGTGAAAATCAGAGTTCCCTTTCAACCACCAAAAATATGCATTAATGTATGAAAATAAGCATCGATGCACTGTTATGGCCATTCCCCCATTATACTTTTCTTTTAGGAGAAGGAAGGGGCACCATAATTCATCAAATTGGGTTATTGAGCTATCTAGTACTATGTTATTTATTATTAGATATTATTTTCTATTTTTCAACCACTCACCCTCACCTAAATTAATAAATCCAGTTTTTTTGGTGTAGACTATGAGGAGAAATTTCTAATAGTACCAAGTTTGTTAAATTTAGAGAAACTAGGTGAGAATTATGGCCTTTTTATGTTTAGGGTAGGGATAGGGCTCGTGACTAGTTCCCAATGTAATGAAACAATCTGTAATAGTCATTTTTACCCTTGTGTAGGTGGAGCATTTGATTGACTAACTTGCAAGGGAGGACCAGTTCTTATTATTCTTGTTTGGCACAAATTTTCCACATTGGCCACAAGTTATTTGTATTATGGTTTATCAAACTTTGGGTGGAAGTATTGAACAATTCCACCCATCTCCTTTGTTCCCACAGCTCCCACATTCACCAAAATGTTGTGCCTCACTCCACTCGTTCCTTCATTTGACTATGTTCCTACATCCCCACACTAGACTTCTTCAAATTCTTAGTTGGCTCAAACACTTATGCGGGAACTCTTGCTCTGGTGGAATGTTTTGCACCCCCTTGTTTCTGTTACTCCTCCTCCAACCACCTCAAAATGCTTACTTTGTTCCTTTTTCCTTCAATTTGGCTTGAAGGGTGATACGGGAAGAAAACATCCTATAGAAATGTTCCTTAAAGACCTAAACCACCCATAAAACTTTCCAAATCCTTCATTATGGACAATGCGAAATGCGAAGAACAAGAGGAATAAAGCAACAGCTTCCACCCGGCCTCGAATTAGCCACAATAATCCCAAAAGACCCAAGTTTCTCAAATTTTTAGCTAACTATGGAACTGAGGAGCTTGGTGAGGAGGAAAGGAACGTCCCCAACAAAAATTTTCTCCATTTTTATTAATTTACTTTATCAAAAACTAGAATAACCATTTAAGTTATCAAAATGACCCAGAGGCATATTTTGTATAACAAATAGACAGATTAAGAGAGTAAACAAGAACACCAAATATTATAAGTGGGAAAACCTCAAGGGAATAAAACCCACTATTACTCTCCTTATATTACACAAAGAAAATAAATTTAATGAAGCATTAACTTCACAAGGAGTAATAATACCTAGTTTAGTAGAGCACAAACTCCTAATTCAAAGAAGCACCCACTCCAAAAAGAGGCTACAACCCCTAAGATGATTAAGTACCAAATAAGCCACCTGATGATGATCATCTCTAGATTTTTTTATTCCACAACAAATGGAGATATCTAATTTAGCTAACAAACCCTTGCTCAAACCCTCATTGCTTCAACTCGCTCTATCTTCTTCTTATTGGACTTCTCTTGGCTCTAAAAACTTTCTCTCATTACTTATATCATTATTATAATTATAACACATAAGATAATCCTTAAATTCATGCCTTTCACCCACCTTTAAATGCTCATCTAGGTTGCATTTCCTCTCTCGCTCAACTAGTGCAAAATAGCACTAAAAACATTACTTCTATAAACTCTTCTTGATTAAAATTAAAACAAGTTAGTTTCTGTCCTTTGGTTCAACTAATAAAACTTAAAACAATCCCATGTGAAACATTAATACATTCACATATGACACATGTAGGTCACGCATGCACAAAATCATCCAAATTTGCACTAAAAATGCTCAAAACCCCATCACAAGGCCGAGCTAAAAACACAATTCATTAAACCATGATTAGTCAAGCTCTCATATTCACCATACATGAGTAATATCACATATAATCATCATACATGGTCACAAATTTACTTGAAAAAATAAAATAAATCATAAAATGAGATCAACGACTCATATCCTTCACCAAATGTATGCTTCCAACACCCTGATTTCACCTTTGGGCCTCAAGACCACCGAAAATGAACTCAACTATAGTATGTGACCACCGCATGTAGGTTATGGTCAAGGTGGTTGAGGGGAAGATGGTAAATTTCAATAGGAATCAACCCTATGTTTATGAGTGTGTGAAGGGTTTTCAAGGATAGGACACTTGTTATGCTTAACGTCACAACCAACCTCGGTATGCACGTAAATCTGATGAGAGAAAAGAAAATGAGTTGAAGTAGAAGGTTATGTATCCTTTTTAGTTTGGTCAAGTTTGACCTCGACTTTAATATTATTCATGTGGTGTTGATAGGTTCTATAATCGGATACATCGTGCCTTGTAGCCTCGTGTCATGTGTAGTATGACTCGGTCATAGAAGACCGAGGATCCATAAGAGAAAAAGGTAGGGGAGAGATATTCTAGGTTTTAGAGGGCTAGCTAGATTGTCGATGAGGGTACCAATGCAATGGGTGAGGATGGTGCTAATGCAGAAATGCATCACTTAGTAATTGAGGCATGATAAATAGGAATGTCACCCATGAGATCATCCACTTCATATTCAAAGTTGATAACTTGATATTTTATCAAGGAGAATGGGTAAGATATGTCTATGGTAGTATGTGAGAGTGTATCCAATGGAGAAATCAGTAGCTCGAGGCACTAGTGGGGAAGAATTGTTAATTGTGCTTCAATGTTCCTCTTGTACTAGGATAACATTTATATCATGCTTAAGATTAGTACGAAGGATATCTTCTTAGTGAAAAACTTCCCTATCACAAATCTAGAAATAACTATTCATATGGTGGTCATCTAGAGTGTAACCCTCATCACAATCTTATATGGAAGAATCCACTTTGCAAAATAGTCCACTATGGTCTCGAGTTGTACCACATGCTCTCGTGGGGGTTGTGGGGTTTTGAGATAACTACAGGAACTGAAAATCCTTCTTGTGAGGTCATAAACAATAATGAAACTAATATATGATGAGATTTTGAATATCAGAGGTGTTTATTTTAATTGTGACCTCATCGGGATCATCATCATTCAATTCTAGGAGATTGGGGGCGTGTGCCAAACCAACTCAGGATGACCAACATTGTTGCAAAGAGTATCCATAGGCTAATTAAAGTGTTTATATTCCAAAAATGGGATTGGTGATAATTCCTCAAGTAATATGTGCCCTTTTTAGAATGTATCATAGTTCTAGAGGTTAGTGTCCCCTTAAATCTTATAAATATCTCCTTAGTGAGTGAACTTCACTCATTGGCATGCGGAAGAGGAAATGATGCTCATACGATGAGTCCAAGTTTTCCCTAGGACAATGTTATAAGATAGGGGAAAATTTCATATCATGACTTTGACATGGAAAATCCTAAGGGAATGGTGATGGGTAATAAAATACACCTCATTAGAGGCATCTGTATGCAATAGTATCCTTAACAAGTCGTTTGAGTGGATCTTAGGTTTTGATCGAATAACCGAGCGTCTTTATGCAATATAATGCGGCCAAACTCATTCCTCCTCCATCATCAATGAGATCATGCTTAACCGAGGTGTGACCAATTCAAACTAATATGAAGAGTGGTAGATTATTTGCATGAAGAAAGAGCTCCTCTATGATCACAGAAGCTATGAGAAATCGAATGCAAGAATGAGCATCGGTGGAAATATTAATACAAATGAAGAGTTCCTCACATTGTTAGTGAGTGTTTTCTTCTAAGCCATGCAATGTGGGAATTTACCCCAAAGAGGGAATGAAAGGAATATTCATTTCAAATAGCACATTCATGAGATTCTTGAGGTGACATGTGCAAAAATTTCAAAAAGGAACTCGACCCGTGATTAGGAAAGTAATTTGATAGGATCCAAATCATCATGAATGGACTATGTAGTAGGTTGAAAGTGTTGGGAGTCCTAGAAATTAGAGCCAGGAGTGCGGTAGTTAGAAAGACCTTTGAAACTGATTTTTTTCAGTTCTTATGTCATCAGTCCTACAAGTTTGACTTCCATAGGGGTCAATGGTGTCTATAGACAGTGGGACAAACCCGACATCATCCTCCTTGAAGGATAATTTCCACAAGGGCTGATGAAATCTTTAGGGGGTATGCTTATAGGATATTTTGGTTGTACGTAAGCTATGACATGTTTTACATCATTAATTGCAACCATATTTTTAAACCAATAATCTATTTCAAACAAATTTTTGTGTAGCATTTTATTGCTTCTTAGAATTTTAAGTAGTATCATGATTAGGCATAGGATTGGACAAGATTTTTAGCTTCTCATTATCCTGTTTGATAGCTTCATGATGATCTTTCTTTTGGGTCATGTCACGAGCCTTGACTTATTTGGCTAAACACTCATGAGTGATGACATCATGAAAAATTTAGGTCATAATAAAAATTTAATAGTAGCTATATGGAGTGCACGAAAATTCTCTTGTGAGTGACCCCAATGAACATACAAACAAAAAATATTACTTTCAACATGCCAATGAGGATTAGGTCGGAAAGGGTCTAGGATCGCAATAAACAACTTAGGTAACTAACCCTTTAAATATTCCTTACTCAGTGGTTGATGATAGTTAGGTTGATTCTTGTTGTTAGCAGAGGTTGTTGGTTAGTGTTGAAAATAATTATTTTTCAAGAAGTGACAAGAGGAATATTATCTTAGACTCCTTCATCTCGTATCATTCTTGTTCTTATAATGTTGAAGGATCTGGACTTGCTTTTTAATTTGTGTGTTTTAAGGAGCCTTATCAAATTCCCTTTTGAGATAGTATTTCCTTTTTGCTTGTTCAAAGGATTCTTCTAGGGAAGTAGGATAAAAGGACCTCACTTTGTATTAAATGTGAGGTTCAAGGTCTTGTAAGAATATTTAAAATAGGATATCATTGGGTGTGTTATATTGTACTTATATTGATAATGTATTAAAAACCTTGATAAAATCTTGTGTTGATGCATTCTTTGATAGAAAAAAATTAATGAAAGTATTGACGTTATTTTCAAGTAGATCTTGATATTGAAACTCACTTACTAGGGTTGTCACTAGAGACTCTATCTAAACTATATAATTTGGAGGCAAGGTGTGATACCAATCTAGATCATATCCCATAAGGGTTTTTTCGGGGATTTTAGTGGCAACATATGAATTGGTCGTGATCCATTATTTGTAAAGATTTAAAAGGCCTTAATTTGAAGAGTCATATTAGTATAACCATTGTAATAGATAGATGGAGAAATGAGACAAATATCCATACTAGCAATATACACAGTGTTAACGGCTCCTATTGGACTTCTCGGAAGGCTTTTTTAAAATAGGTGTTATGTGATGGGCACCCCATTAGGCCCATTTTGGAAAGGAGGGTGCTTCATGTCCCAAGTTCCCATTATAAGGAAGTTGACTAACTAAGCCATATTGGCTTGCATTTGGAGGAGTTTAGTGGTAGTGGAAGATTGTTTTGATCCATTTTTTCAATAAGTTTAAGAATTAGATTGGTAGGGTTAGAATTTGAGACATTTTCAGATGATCCTATTTCATTGGCTTTCCCCCTATGGTTAAGTTACTCGAGAGAAAATTTGAGAGGCTTCTTGCTAAAAATATCCTCTGATTCTCCCTTGTATTGACGAAATTGAGATAAGAATTACTTAATCACGGGAGGAGGGTTAGAAGTGTCATAATTTTTGTCTTTTTCTTCCTCATCCTCGGGTGGGACATTACGATCTGGTAGAATGATTTTTTCTAGGTTCTCCTACGATGTAAAAATCCATACAAAACGGAAATACAACATCGGGTGGTAGCTTTTTGGAAATAATTGCAAAAAAATTCGAAGGACCCCGGACTATATAGTCCATGATGGATTGATGATCTAGATATTAAAAAGTTTGAAAAAAGGCTACATAAAAATCATGCATGCAAAAAAATACACACATGGGCTGAAGATGTCTAGAAGTAGAAATGAGAAGAAACAAATAATTATCCATGAAAATAGGTTTGAATAGGGGACAAAGGTGTGTGGGATTATATTTGGGAAATCAAAAGGGATTAGTCATGCAAAACAGGTCAACACAGGATCGAAGGCATCTAGATGTGAGAATACAATAATAGATAGAATCACCCTTGTATGATGGTGTCTGTGCAAACATAATTTTAGGGTTTTTAGTGTTTGGATACTTAAACGAAGTTAATAAATTAAGATGGAATTTTTAACAACCTATTCTTGAATAAGAAGTCTATAGTATTCACATCATGTTCACCAGAGAATGTATGTGGGCCAAAATGTGTCTCAACAACATACACTTTAACTCATCCATTTAAGCTGGGTATTAGAGGAAATACATATGAGAAACACATTTATTGACATAATAGGGTATATAATTAAAGGGGATATAGTCAAAACCAGGGTGATATATCTAGAGGGAAGTAACCCTTACACTAGGTCAAGCTAGGGTTTCCAAGGCCGACGATCTAGATAGAGGAAGGAACCATATTAAGATATCGATAGTTGAGTGTGGAGAGGTGTGGACATATAATAAAAGAAACATGTAATAACTAAAATTAAAGCTAAGGAGTTGATATTTTCTAAGAGTACTATGCTAACTAGTATAAAACAAAATACTAAGATAACATAGCACAATATAGAACAAGAAGTGAACTAATCTATGCAAAATGACAAAGAAGGGTTAGAGAACTCACCTGTACCTATAGGGTGGTCGTTGATGCATCTATCTCCCCTAAGAAGAAGCATGTATAGAGATAATCACCATTAGGTGGACTAGGGGAAGACCATTCATGTCCTTTACTCACTATATGTTGACCCAATACTACAAGCAATCATCCAAGAAGAAGAGTTTCCAAATCAATCCAAGAAAAATGTAAGATGAACCAAGAGCAAAGTGAGAAGATGCAGAAGTGACGCAAAAGAGTAGAGAAAATGGCAGTTTTGTTGTCTTAGCTTCCTTCTCCTCTAAGTTTCAATGAGAGGTGTGTATATATAGGATGCCATCTCCCATGGGAGATAGCATCGGCCAAGATAAAATATAACACTAACACCATCACCCAAGAGAAATGGCATCGGCTAGGGGTGGTAAAATAGGATAATCATAAAAGAGAAAGAAAGGTTTCATAGATCAAGCGAGATGGATGAAAAAAGTGTTGAGTGGTGTAATACAAGTAGAATGTCTTGAATCTAATGTTTGTGAGACCTAGGGAGACATGGATAATTAGTCCAAGGGAAAATAAGGCCGAGACCAAATAACAAGACTCTCTCTATGTACTATCTCTAACCTATAATGGTTAGGTGAATAACCATTTTCCATTCCCATCATCCCCCTTAATCCACTTGTTGAATAAATAGATGCATTAGGGACCCTTATCTACACAAGGGAAATTGTTAATAATAAGTATGAAAGATGAAAAATTAAAAATTAAGTTTATACATATTTTCCATATCCTTTCTCTAGCTTTGTAACAAAATGAGCTTCTTCCATATATGACTCATTACTTTGGAGTATTCATGTTTTTCAGGATTTTTGTTGTTCATTCGCTTTGATTCTTTTAAGGATGCCTCATTCTTAGATGATCTATCTTTTTCAGTTCTTATCTCATATGTTATGAGAATCCCATGCAACTCATCCATTGTTAGGGTGCTTAAGTACTTCATTTCTTCAATGGAAGATACTTTGGCATCAAACCTCAAAGGTAGATATCTTAACACTTTTTACATAATAATTTCATCTTTAATTTCTTCTCCAAGCCCTCTAATAGTGTTGTAACTTCATCCACATGCGAGAAGATAGGTGGTAATATTTTCATCATCCTTCATCTTCAAACCCTCAAATTGACTTCTATTCATTCAGATATTTGTGTTCTTAAATTTGTCATATACCTCATACATGTTTTTGATTTTATCTAAGAATTCCATTGCTCAACCAAAATTAATCACTTAACAAATTCTAATTTAGAGAAACCACACAATATTTCATTCATAGCCTTTGCATTACTCTCATTTTCCTTCTTTCCAACTTGATCTATTGGAGGAGTTATTGGAACTTCATAACCACTTACAACTGATTTCCAAATATCAAAACTAAGATCCATTAGGTAAGTGTGCATCCTTATACTCTAAAAGTAATAATTAGTTCCATCAAACAATGGAGATCTATTTACGGAGAATCCTTCTTAACTTTCCATGTATGCTTTTGAGATCTACCATCTAGTTGTTAAACTACTTTTGAAGGAACAATATCTAATACTAATTAAATAGAAAACATTAATACTTGATGCGGGTGAATCAATATTATACAATTTTTACTTATTTAAAAATTTAACATCCACCACAATATAAATCATACAAGATCAAACAATTATGAAAACAAATATTTCTATGGAAACCCTTTTAGGGGAATCCACGATTGAGAGATTTTTTAATCTACTATCAAAATATAATCACAAAATTGATTTCTTTACTAATATTTGTATGCACCAACCTACTAGAGACACAAATCCCCAATTCCAAGTACTAACTCAATGAATTCATGAGAAGAAAATCACTAGAGACACAAATTCCAAATGTCAAGCACTAGCATAGATAATTATTAAACAACAACTCATTGGAGAAACTAATCCCCAATGTCAGGCACTATCTCAAACGCTTTTTGAGAAACAACTTAGTGGATACACCAATACTCGATTACAGTTCTTCATGACTTTACTTTCAATGATGTATATTTTGTTTCTCCTCAAGTTTAGTTTCTCCACTTACTCCAACTATACTTGTTAACCCTTCACTCCTATTACTATCTTCACACACCCACACTTCTCACACTTAACTTATTCCATATGTTTCTTGATCTTCCTTCCTCTTCAAAAATTTGGCATTCCAATCTTCTTGATTTTACACTTCCTTCCTCTTTATAAATCTTCTTGATATGTCTTCATTATTCTCTGCTCTATTATCCTCTACTCACACTCTCTCATCCTTATAAATTAACCATCATTATACATGAGTGCATACTTATTTTTGCAATTTAAATGCCTTTATATATCATGTTCATATATTAAAATGATGTGTCTTCATCCTAAGGGTCAAAAAATTAAAATTAAGCTTGAGTCTGCTTTTCCATACTGATATTTGAATTTATGATTTTTCTTCACTTCTGAAAGATTTCTTTATTTTAAGTTTCCTTTGCAGATTCCTTTTTCCTTCGTGGGTTTACTCTATCCTTTTCTTCATTCCACATAATTCCTATACCTCAGTGGCCCTTCTTTGACTTTAACATCTTTCCTTGACAAAATCCTTTGTTGCTTGGCTTATTAGAGTTCTTATAAATCCTATGAAACATAATAAAAGACCATATTTATCACATAGCTTTTGAACACGTGCAAAACAATATAAGTGGTTTCTTTTTTGTGTATATTTTTGAAAGATTGTGATACCTTATAGAAATATTTCCTTTGTTGTGAAATTTTTCCTTTCTCCCACATGCGAGAATAGTAAAAATCTTATTCCTTTTATTCTATGAAGTTCTTGATTTATATTGTGGCATTTTGATTCTCCTAAACTTGTGAGACACTAACAAATTGAATTTATTTGTTTTATGGAACTTATTTCCCAACAATGTGCATGACACTACAAAGAGAATTTCTTTGTTTATCGGCTCCATGATACACTACAAATTATGCCAAACACCTTGTAAATTGAATTCCTTTTTCCATAACATAAAAATTTCAACTTTTGATAAATTTTGTAATTTTTATCCATTTACTATGATTTTATTTTTAAATTATAACATCTCCTCTTTAAGGTGATTTGAACCTTAAAATAAAATTCCATCAATCAAATCAACTTCCTTGTTCTCATACCTTGGCAAACAAGTTGTGTTTTGGAGCTAGCAAACTTTACTTTCCCACAAATGTTTCTTGCATGTTAAAATCCTTTGGCATTATACATATTTGAAAATGGTGGCCTATGCTCTTGACTCCAACATAATTAATATTTCCATTATAAGTTTCATAATGAATTTGCATCCAAGTGAGCCTATTTACTTCATCATTCCTTTGACATCAATGACAACATTTCTAACACCTCCAACCCTCCTCACAACTATATCCTTAGAAATCTTATGTTGGAATCAAGTTCCTTATTTTTATACGAATTCAATCCTCATAAACATTTTCTTAGGAAGTAGTTTTGGAACCTTCTCTTTAATATCCTCTATGATAACATCTTGTATCATCGACCCAAAAATAACCCCCACTCATCATGAAGAGTCTAAGGAATATCTTGTTTCTTTCCATCCAAGATTCGACCCACTATCTTTACGTATCAATAACCCATTCTCATACAACATAGTAAAATGTTGAAACAATTAGATACAATCGTTGATGCATAATCAAAGCACCCCTACATGTCTGAAACTCGGTGGGTTGAGACTCTTAGTATGATTGAATAACATGGAGCTTTTCCCAAAGTGTGGAATTTACAATCAAGAAAGCTATCTCGGATGAAGTACGGTTCATATTCCTTTGTTTAGGTGCACACATACAATTTGTAGAGGATCTATTCTAAAATCTACTCTAACTTGCCAATGAGACAAAGTTAAGAAGATGCAAGAAATTAAACCTATTCTAACAAAGGTGACGCACCAAAGGAATGTTGAACACCTACTTTGAAATTAAACACAAACCATTAAAATCTAATATAACCACCATGCACAGATAACTAGGATTGCAATGAGAGATCAGGAAGATGCAATGAACACAAGAGAGGGGTGAAATCATCCACATGCTTATTTTATTTCTCCAAACATTTGATACAATCCATTCAATGGAAAAGAGGAAAGATTACATTTACGTTTTAGATGGGAGGTTTTAACTCCAAAAATCCACTTACAGACTAGAGAAGAAGGGAGGGTGCAAAGCCAAAATTTCTAATCCTTAGAAAAATTCCCCTCCTTACAATATATAGGAAGAATGAGAGAAGGAGATAGGAGAATTTCAAAATCCTACTCCAACCACCCAAGAAATGCATTGAATTCACCTACAAAAATGATGCATTCTATGAAAAAACCCATGCCTCCATGTACACTTTCTTGTTGGGAAAGAAAGGAAGCCCATACCTTCATTATTGTGGTAGTTGAGAACCCTAACACCTTCAAAAATGGAGGACTGTATTTCTTCATTTTGACTAACTTAGTCCCACTAATTTTAAGATATCTAGTAGCAGACGCCGAGATATTTCCAAAACTCCTTTCTTGTTCAAATATGAGTTCCTTGTCAAATGTTATGGCCATCTGAAGGTCGAGATGTCATCCTGCATAAAAAGGAGGGTTCCTTATCTGTCACTTTTCAGAGTCTAAAATGCATGCAACCTCTGAAATCCTGAAATTCAGACTTTCAGACATTTCCATTTTGGAGATTAAAACACTATTCATCCACCAAATTTTCTTGAGAGTTCCGAAAGTCTGAAACTTGAACCTCTAAAACCCCGAAACCTGAAATTCTGAAATTTCAGACTTTCGACTTTTAGACATTTTGCCTTTTCAAAAAAAATTCACTGTTCATCACCCAAATCACCTTGAGAGTTCCAAACCTCGAAACCCAAATTTCTAAAACTCTGAAACCGGAAACTACCACCGCATTGATCCTAAAACCTACATTCACTTCCAAAGTACAAACACTATCGGGATTTAAAATTTCAGGATTTTGAACATTTTTTGTCACTTTTCTGATTTTTTCGTCGAAGACTCTGAAACCCCAAATTCCACACCTCTGAAACCTCGAAACCTAAAAGTTCAAATTTAATAATTTGAGTTTCGGGTTTAAATTTTCCTCCATTTTCCAACTTCGTGCTCTGAGATCTCTAAAACCTTGAAACCTAAAAGTCTAAATTTTGAACTTTCACAGCTTCGGGTTCCAGAACTTTTCCTCCATTTTTCCAACTTCGCGCTTCGAGATCTCCGAAACCCTGAAATCTGAAAGTTTGAAATTTTAGACTTTCGGACTTTTGGGTTTTGGAATGTTTGACTCACCGAGATCTCCAAAAGCTCTACCTCCGAAGTCCAAAACCTGAATTTCGAGACTTCTTTTTTCGCAAAATATCTGCAACTTTGTCGCATGCTTCAACCTTATTCACTCAACTCCAAAATGCAAGCCTCCATGACTAAATCAAAACCTCTATTTTCTCTGCATCAAGCTCCTATTGTCTAATTTTACTCAAGAGGTAAATTTAATAACAACAACCAACTCAATCAAGGTGTATTCCCCTCTTTCAAGAATTCCTTAGTGTTTTTAAAACAAATCCTTCTTATATTGCCTTAATTTTTAAGCATCTAATAATCCAAATGACTCCTTATAAAAGCACTTCTCACTATCAACCTAGATTTTTCCACCTCTAGGAGTCAATGTAGAGATCCAAATGGTACCTTGAATGCTTCTACTCACTCCATTTTACATGGTGCTAGATTAAAAATACCCAAGGAGGATGATAAGGAAGTTCAAAAATAATAATAATAAGTTTTTAAGTTCTTAAGACCACGTCTCGACCCTTTCTAGCCCCTTATACTCCTTTTTGTTTCTTTTCAACCTGTAAGACCATTTCCTAAGCTATTTTTTTCTCATTTGGATATTTTATTCCCATTTTCCCTATTTAGCACAACACTATTTTTATGGTTACATCCTCTGCTATGGTGGAATCATTTCTACATATGATGGTTCTAACTCAAGGAACGAAAGTTCTTTCCCTTGCTTGTGGAAATTGTGTAATGACCTCTTACATGACCTGGCTATTTTGTGTCCAGTTCAAATCACACTTACCATACATAATTTTTGATCCTATAGTTATACCATGCACACGTTTCACCTCATGTTTTATGCCCAGTTCACTACTCCTTCCACCTATCACTTAAGTTCATCATATAGGGATCTAATCTAAGTCATATATTTGATTTTTTATCTTGTGTTGAGAATTAGATCACTCAAAATCTTTCTTTTAGAAAAATTGAACGTTCATTTTTTCCCCCTCATATTTTGAAGCTTGCTTTTCAAAGAAAATTGTTGCTACTACTTTTTTATCCGAGAGAGAAATGCCAAGCCAAATGATAATTATTCTAGTCCTAAGCACCATGAGGACCTTGTTTTGATGTTATCACTCACGAAGAGAACATAACAGATTCTAAAAAATTATTCTACCCCTTGGACTAAGCACAAATGTTTTTATTGTTATTATTTCAAAGTACACCTAACTTTCATATCTCTCTACTCAAAAATTTTCCATCACCCTTATCTTTATGAGCATCAATTGGAGTAGTTGACTAAGGGTATTTGAAAGAAAAATCCAAGATCAAATTCATTATACTTGCATAAATAAGTTTATATTGCATTATTTTTTTAATTACATAGTTTGGATTTAATTTTGTCTCCTTTCAATTAATCAGAAATTTTGAAAAGAGTAATAAAATTATGTTCGATTAAATTTATTTGATTGCATTTATTCTTTTTAGTTCAAAATTTTCAAACCTTAATGCTTTAGTATTCTCTTACCTCTGGGATTAGATCCTAGATTTATAATAGATTTATAATATTTTACAATTAATATCTAGGTTATTCTACTTCCAAATATTACACTTATAAAATTAAAACCCCCTCCCAAAAAATAGATTCAATTGTTAAATCAGATTTTGAAATTGCTTATAAATTAGATAATTGAATTTTAAGATAGATAAAACATTACTTAGGTTGTATATATCAGGTTAAAAACATTCATCTTCAAAATCAGCACCAAGATTAGAAAATTGCATCCAAACAATGCACAAAAATAAGATTCAAAAACATTGGTTATCCAGTAATAATTTTTTTATCACTTATTAATATGTAATTCGCTTTATCATAGTAAAAATCTTTATCTTTCTGTTGTAGATTTTTTTTTCATATTCAATTTATCTTATCAGTTCAAAGAATGTCTAAAAATTTAGTTGTTCATATTTATATCAACTACAGTAGTTAAATAGAAGCTTCGAGTGTTAGATTTAAATTGCATGCATTGTGAAATTAAGTTTTTAAACTATTATTTCTAACAATCATTTCAGTTCTTTTCATTATGCTAAATTGTTTTGAAATAACTCATAAAATAATTAGTTGAAACAAACACGGGAAGAAGATTCGAATCTTGAGTCTAACACACCTAAACACATGTCTAATAGATTCAAACAATCCTAAATACATTCAATACTAACCTTGCAACTACCACAACATATAGCTACACTATTTCATATGCAAGAACACAAAGAAACAAGACAAGGATGCTCAATTTTTGAGAAAATATTACCACAACACATCTCTACAGATCCAGTTCTAGCTCAAGATCATCCCAAAATATCCTCCAGTACATGATATTATCATGCTTAAGTCTAGATAATAGAAAACACTATGCAATCAGTATCTGTACTCCATCATAAATGGCTCTTGATAGCTAGGAATTCCCAAGAAGAGCTAGACGATTTCCATGAGCAACAAAATATTTTGAATGAAACATTATATAAACTAAGGAAATATGTTTTTCGTTCCTCACCATCTTTAACACACATCATTCCCCAAATTATTTCTCTTGATTTGTGAAGCTCCATAAGAAAAAACAAATCACGTCCACCATCTTATTAGATAACTACTTTCATTTGACATTTGAGTGTTCTCAACTTATCTAGCATCTCCCATCATATCTTTCCATATGATCTTACTGGATCAAGTCCAACCATCTTCAAACAATTGCTTCATTCAGGTTATACAACCCAATATCCCCCTTCATAGATTAAGGCGTAGATGAATATATTCACACTGCAATCATTCTTGACTGCATTATCCATCATGAATAAGTTCGTAGAAGCTCCCATGCCTTTGATAAGAAGGTCTTTCTCTCTTGAGGACACAATTATAGATACTTCATTTTGTCTTGTTTACATTCTCCCACATTATCTTCACACACCCATTCCATTCTCCCATTGACATATTACCATCCTCAATTTTGAATACCTTGTCCCATACTCATAAGGATTTAAGTGCACAAGAAACGAACATATGATCTTTAAAGTGAGTACAGTGTCATGGCTAATCTATTTGCAAAGCATTATTTGTATATATTCTTAACCTCAAATTGATGGTAGCGACCTCTCATTTGTTGTGGATTGTGGATATTTTGGTGTTCTTTGTTTATGGATCTTTGCTCTTTGTTTTTTTTAATTGGTATTGTTTGGATTTTTTAATCTTTTGTGTGGACATATTCTAGTAGTATGTAAATATACATAAAAAAATCCTTTGTATGTCATCTTTTTACTTTAGTGTCTAAATTGGCTCTCTCTGAACCTTCAAGTGACTAGATTTTTAATTATTATTTAAAGCTTGAAAAATATTATCTTATTTATTTTTATAAATAACTACAATTTATATTAATTTTGAAGTATTGGTTATTAATTTTGAAGTATTGATTAATATTTAAGAAACATTTGACTATTAAAAGCTACTTTTCTGATAAACTGGTTATCTATAGTATTGATTTGAATAAAAATAGCCATAAATAATTTTTATCCTCTTCATTGGGATTACACTCTATATTTTTAGACAATGGAAGCATAAAGATAATATTTTGAGTAGATTATTGAAAATTAGTAAATAGAACTTTTGAGAAATTAATTACATATATTAATGATATAATGAAAATTAACTATGAAAATCATTTGTGGCCCACATTGGGATTGTTCTCTATTTCTTCATAATTGAAGTATATTTTGAAAAATATACAAAAACACAAAGTAAACATTTTACTCCACAATAGTCTATATGGGTATAGAATGACAACAAAAATACATCTCACTTTCGAGCAATATAGAAATTGAAACAGTCATGATTTTAATATAATCATGTTACATTAACCATCTTGATAAAGATTTATGTATGAATCATGTTATAGAAATATAGATATGTTTTATAATATTTATATGTTTACAATTTCAAGAAATTAAATATATAGAAACAATTTGATTTTATATTACAAATTCTTGCCAAAAAAAAAAAAGTGTAGTAGGGTGTAAATATAATTTGGGACAAAAATTTCTAGAAAGAATTTGATAATTTTAAAATGAATTTACTAACCTGCTAGTTATGATTCACCTAATCCCTGGTAAACCATTATTATTGTACATCTTTGTAAATGAACACACATTTAGAGATATGTTAGTATGGTGTGATGATGAACTTAAAATATAGTTATTTATTACATCTACAAAAATATTGTAGACTACGAAAATTATAGTCCCATCGAAAATATATCTTTGGCCATCATATTTTACACTAACAATATCAAACATATTTCTAGAAGTCTATTTAAGTGAAATATCATCTTTACATAAATAATGTCATTTTTTATTTGTTATTTTGGATTATCCCTTTACATTTAGTAATATCGTGATTATATTGGCCTATATTTTTAATTACATTTTATGAACATTTAAATTTTTCACATGTGATTTTCATCATCATCATTAGTTTTATGGATTTCCTTAAAACCTGTATTCTTTACTTTATCATAGCCATGACAAGTGTTGCTCCATCTAACCTTATGGTCAAGTACAAAATATATTGAAAGAACTTATCCATACCGACCCACTCAATCTCCCATACGATTATGTATTTCACTTACTAAAGTAAATTTGTGTCATTCACCTTGCACAAATGCCCTCAACCTCAAACACATATCAACTAGAACAAATGTATTAATGTATTAAACCTAAAAAAACACTCTCCATATTACACATAGTGAAAATTAGCCCATATTCTAATTCCTCATATTAAGTTTTTTTAGAATTTCATATATTGAAATCTCATATAATTACATATACCCACAATAATCAATATTTCTAGGACAACTCAAAATTTGATAAAAAAAATTATATAGTAATTACCATAGGTGTATTGGTCACTCAAGAAATAAGTGTTGCACATTACGCAACAAGATCCAAGAGCTTATTGACAATGATTTTATTGTTATAATTTAGACACCTCCAAATGACGTACCACACCCGCATGATTTCTCAATTATCCAGACACACACTTACATCCCAATAAGCCTCTTGATACTAGTACTTTATCCATTAAATGTATTCTAACATAAAATCTTGTGACTACATGTGATGAGGATCCCCTACAATATGGCATGGGTGATACCTCACCTCATAGATAAATAGTTTCTCTTGATTATGCGAATACCAACCTACCACATGATCTTATCTACAAACATCATACTGACTCTCCCATAGGATGGAGGAAGATCCTACATCATTCGATTATATACCATATGAGACCTTATCTCTTTATGAATATGACACCATACCAAATGATATTCCCAAATACAAATAGATTTTAATGATATTATTTGTAATGAATAATTTTTATTTTAGATTATGTGCATTCCTTACAAGGTGTGTTACACGATGTGAGGGTCATTTAGAGCATGGGCACCATAATCCCCTTTAATAGCACATTGACTAACATACACAACCTATTTTATCTTATGCCACTAGTATAGTACCTTCTTCATGACATCTAGACCCATGGTCCAAAATATATTTGTATGCAAAAATTCATGAATGTGCTATAGTCTCGTGTTTCTTAACTCTTGTGTCGATTGATAACACTAGACATATGTTTAATGTGGGATGCACAATATTCAATATGAATTATATAAGTTCTCAAATTAAATTAATAGTTATATGATGCCAAGTATTCATGTCACATCCTATAGATATCCTCTGCAACCATACATGTCACATATTAGTAACATATACTAGCTCATACTTTTGGCCTCATAGGAACACCTTACACATATTATTCCACACCTAATTAGCAAGAAAAGACACCTTATGTCTAGTGTGGTAGCATTCTTTGATTCCTCCTTTATACCCTTTTGGTTTACAAATTGTGTTAACTTAGTAGTGTGTGCTATGCAACGACTATGTGAGCATGACCCATCTGAGAACACCAACACATTGTCCTCGCCCATCACAGTGCTATATGATGGCTCATGTTTGGCATATCCCATATCTTACCAACACCAACACTCTATGAATTAACAATTCTGATTACCACACTACAAAAACTATTTCTCTAATTTTGGAAATGATTCTCCTAGTGATTCTCCTCAACATGATCCTAGCATAAAGGCATATGCCTTTGAATTATACATTATATAATTGAAACCACTTGTAAAAACTTCATAATCACAATTTTTTTATTATTCAGCCATCAATAACATTTTTCATAGCACAATATGAATTCTTTTAACACCTACTTTGTAGTCCATGAGTAGGGTATACCTAATGATGCAACACATTTCAAGGGTTCTATGTGATTTTGAGTGATCAATTATTACCCAGGACCCCATACCTTTACTTTAATTGTTTACATTAAATGACCAAATGCCCTTAGTATATTACAAGTTGGAAGTTTCTTTTCAAAAAAATTTATAGTAAAAATAACAAAAACAATACAATATGAAAAAAATAGAAAACCATTGTCCCATTACATAGACGTAGACATTCTCTTTACATTTTTTTCACCGTAACTACCTTACATTCTTACTCACTTTCTCCTTATAGTACTCATAAGACAATTGCTAATACTCATAATCCATGGACAGTTTTCATACACTTTGTGACTTCTCATATCCCAATACCTGGTGTCAATCCACCATATTGGGTGAATTCCTACATATAGATCCTATTATAAAAAAATCCTATTAATATGATATCTTTTACACACATTGTGACTTCTTACTACCACATCATACCTTTAGGATACCTATCACATTAAGCATATACCTATACCACAGGACATCTCACATATGAAGCTTATCTAAATCATAAATATGCACATTGCTTCATTAGTGATAAAAATATTCTATTATGTATCTTGTACTACCTTATTATTTATGATATATTATTATCTGCTTCATCTAATAATCATATTGTTTACCTCTAGGTACTAACATGCTTTATGTTATTTGTTGTTGATCACTTCTTTAGTACTTATTTATTACATGTTGATATTCTTTCTTGACTATTATTGGCCAAGGGATCATGTTTACTCCCACACATTATGTGCTTCTTTATTTTCTCTATACATGTCACATGATTCGTTACTTTTTATATGCACGTGTTTTCTCTATGCATTGTATGTTCCATTTCTTGAGTTCTCTACATTGATTTTTATGTGATTTTTACTATATGCATTTGTTTCCTTTGTATATTGTAAGATTCATGCCTTGTTTTCTCTATGAATTGTTGGATTTATGCACATCATATGATTCATTACTTATTCTAGAAACTTTTTGTCTTTTTGCTCCATTTATTGTTAGTCTATGCCATTATTTTCTCAATGAACTTGTTTCTTCTATATGCCACTATTTTCTCCATGATTTTGTTTTCTATATGCACATGTTTACTTTAAGGAAATTATTTGATTCATTCATTTCTATCCATTATGTTTCATTTATGTTTTATATGGTTCACATAATGGATGCTTTGATTATATGGTTGTTACAAATAACACTTTATCTATTGAGTTAAGTGATACATGGCAACATCCATCATCTCAAAAGGAGGGCATATTGTGGGGTCTTCTAGAAGTTCATATAGATCATTGCCAAAGTGCCACAAGGTAAACAAGGTGATATCATTCAACACTAACCAAATACATATAATCAATATGGATTATCAACATTTATCAACTATACATGGACTTGGGATGGTTTATCATTACAGATTATAGGCTCATTACAAATTACATATCTTATAACAAATTTGCATGAACATGACATAAGTTCATTTTATAGATTAAGTCACACCTATGACACTTACTTGTTTTATATTGGAATGAATTATATGCATGATTGATGTGATGGTGATATAGCTTCCTAATACTCGATGGTGACATAACTACATAGTGTTAGATGGTGATATAATAGCCAATTGTTAATTCTCGCACAAGATATTCATGCATTCCCTATAAAAATCACATCGATGAAACATGCGTAGTCGTTTCATGTTTTAAGTCATTTTACACACTTCAATTTTTCATATACTTTATTATCTCTTTTAAGCATTAATAAACATCTTATCCTTGTGATTTGCAAGGTTCGCATTAGATTGGCATCAGGACACTCTTCTATTTCACAAATTATCTTCCCATGATGGTGATGTGTGGTTTGCATTCACTTATACCTTTTAATTTTATTCCAACAGGTTTGATTATTATATTAAAATTTGTCTAATGGTGTAGCACCAAAAATTTGGTCATGGAATTTGGAAATAATACGTTAACACGTATCCTAATAGTATCCCACTTACCTATTTATTGACTAAACATGAAACTTCCTACATTCTAAGTCCCCTAGGTGATGACTTGTTCTTTAGCTTAACACTTCATGATTTACTAAACATTAAGAAAACCAAAAATTCAAATTCCCTACAAAGTATCTCATGTTTTTAGAATTTCTTCATCTCAGCTCTAAACAAGTTTTTGCGAGTAAAATAGATTCAACTAATAAATATGGAACACTACGCCATGCAACCCATATCTTGTACTTACAATGGTCATCTATTCAAATTCACAAATTGTCTTGGTAATATTAGAGGGTAAATTGAGTAGGAAATCATTCACATAAGTCATCTATATAATACACGTACCCTTATTCATTTGGGGCATCTAGGGATCCTGTTATCCAAAATTCACCCCCTCAGGTAATTTTGATAACATGCATCAGAATATTCAGTCCCAAGCAAATAGATTGATTAAAGCCTGAAATCATGTTTTGGGGCCCCTCGGCTTCTTTCTAACCCTCCTGTCCAAGAAGAAAACCCAACAAGTTTTAAAAGTGTGAAAAAATTGCAAAAAAGCCAAGCTTGGGGCTGAAATACAGAGAAAATCGGCTAAGTCAGACATTTTTGTCCCAGGAAGCACTTGGGACAGTTGGGACATCGGGGCGCGAATCGGCCGAGTAGAAAAGCCGCGGGCGATCCATGCAGCAGGATTGGGGCAGTTGGGATTTCGAGGCGCGCGGGACGTGAAAAGGAAAACCGGTCGAAAGTGGAAAAAAAGTGAGCGGTTTGGGACATCTGGGCCGTAGGTATGCACGGGACCGCGAATCGGCGAAAATCGGCCAGGCGGTCCATTTCGGGCGATTCGGAAGAATAGGGCCGTCCCGAGCAAAGGGGAAAAAGGGACGCATGGGACGCAAAAAGGTGAAAGGGCCGGGACAGCTGGGACAAGGAAGCCCGAATCGGCCGAAGCAGGAGTTTTCTTCACGAGGAGCAGTAGGGCCAAAGGTACGCGAGGGACACGTGGGACGTGAAAAGCCGAAAGAGCCGCCAACGAATGGAATCTCGCCACGTGTCCAGGCGGCGCCAGAAATTGGAAAATCCCGTAAGGAAATTTTGAGGGTCAAACCCGCATCCAATGGGGTTTTGACACATGTCCAAGTCAAAATGACGAAGCGACCATGGGAAATTTTCAAAGGATGAGTCCGTGGACGAACCAGAGCCTGGCACGTGTCATCCAAGTGGCGGAGCGCGGGGAATGTTGGAAAATCTGCCAAAGGCTAAAATGAAGTAAAATGGAGTAGGAAGGGCCCGTGACCAATTAAATTTTGCCACGTGGCACCTGGCCTGGCGACGCGTGGGAAAATATTCAAAAAAATTTCCCACCCGACCCGATTTGGCTTTGTTTTTTTGCCCTAAATCTTCAAATCGCCATATCTTTCGATCCGAGCTCGGTTTTCACGTTCTTTATATCAATGGAAATATGGTGAAATTACCTACATGATTCAAGGTAAATCTTGCATTTTGGTTCAGTTTGGAGAGATAAAATCAAGAAATGTCTATGGCACGTGGTAATGGCCAGAAGTGACGTTTCAACAACCAGTTTTAATGCAAAATGGGTCACATTCTTCTCCAGCATGGTCAAAAATGTCAGGGCATGGGTCTGTAAGGATGCCCATGCTGTTTTAATGCATCTTCATTCAATGAGGAATGGCTCCCATGTTTTTACACATTTTCTCTCTCTTGGGCTCGACCCATGCATTGTATAAAGCCAGATTTGGCTCATTTTTCAAAGGGTTGGTTCATCTTTTCTACTCTGCTCTCCTTTCTTTTCTTCCCCAGGGTTGAAAATGGAGTTCAAACCTCCTCCCCTACTCTGTAATGGCATTTTTTTCCTTTTACCATTAAAATGATGTTCTGTGCAAACTTCTGGAGCAACAAAAACATGTGTTTTGTGATGCATCTGTCCATCCTTGCTCATTTTTCACTTGTTTTCTTCTTGCCTCTCTTCATTGCATGTATTTGTGCACATTTGAATGTTCATTGCAAGGTTGGAGCTATGTTCATAGTAGTTTCCTTCTCTGGTGTATCACCATTTTAGTGTAGGCTTTTGTTCTTTTTCTCTTTTCTCTCTCTCCCTGTCTCCTTGGAGGTTAGATTAGGATTAGATTAGCTTGCTTGCACTAGAAACAACTTGTGGTAGGTAGTTTAGGAAGAGGAACCAGCCTTCTCTAGAGATTCCTTTCTCATTTTTACAAGTCCCACACTTGGAGAGAGGTTTCAATGTTGTGCAATCACACTGGATGCTTAGAATGATCAAACTAGAAATCTGATCGACATCCAGGGGGTGCTGCTGATTTGCACTAACAGTTTTTGGCACACCGGTGGGACTTAGAGGTCTTCCACTTCATCTTTTGTAGGTTGGTGTGTTCCTGTGAAAATTTCAGCCTTTGGAGGCACTTGCAAACACATCTGGTGACTCCATCTGATCAATAACCCATTTCTGAAGTTGCAGACCTGTTTTCATCCATTCCCATCCATCCTTCTTTCCATCCCTTTCATTCTTTTCCATTCCATGAAGTTGTGCAATCATGACTTCATTTCCATCATGGAACTCACATTTACAATAGCAGCAATGTTTCCCACCTCCAACATGTTTTTTAAATCCTCCAAATCAGCATTTTGAACAAATTCAAAATCAACATACATACCCATATGAGCAGCAATGCCAAAATCAGTTTGGCTATGGAGCTTTCAAGAGCAAGAGTATGCATATAATGAAGACCATCGAGATGAAAACTGCTGGTCATTGGAGAAAATCCAAAAGATGGAGGTAAACATGGTGCATCTAGGGCTCAAGCAAAAATGAAAGCATTTGGAATCGGTTGTGGAGCACCTTTTCCATGGGTGGGACCTTTTCCCAGGCATTACAGCCCTCGAGAGAAGCTTGACTTCATGATTGCAACGCTGCCATTGCTTGCAAAGTGGATTGAAGGAATAGAGGTGTATGAGAGGAGTATTCAGCAACCTTGTCAATGGGTAAGCACACCATCTCATGCCTTTCTTTTTCCTCTTTCCCAATCTATTTTATCTCAGCAGTGTCAAGTTTTAAACTCTCCATCTGCTGTCCCAAGTGTTGATTCCATTTCTCCACCCCCTAGCCTTCCACCTCATCTCAATTCTTTTGTCCCTTTTCCTTCCAAATAGTCATCCCCTCCACAAGAGCTAACAAAAATACCCCCTCCTCCAAAGAAACAAGAGTTTCTACCTCCTCCACCACCACGAAAAATTGCCAAGCCATTTGAGTTACAATCCACTTCTCCTCTTGCATTCCCAAATCCATGTTGGGAGGATAAAAATCAGAATGCCAGTCAAGGAAAACAACAGCAAAAGAAGAGCCAAACAAAGATGAAGAAATTCAAAGTCTGAAGAGTTGGGCTCTTAAATTTGGGATGAAAAAGATCCCCTTGATGGTTAAGCCTTTAGAAGAGGTTGGAGTTGGAGAACAAATGGTGGTCAGGACTGATTTTGTTGCAGCAGAAGAAGAAGATCTTGCAGTCCCAACTTGTCCTCTAGAGCAGCAGATCGAAGAGTTTGACTTGACAAACTTCATGCTGGAGGAAGAGTTCAATCAAGAGCAAGATTGTCTTCAAACATTGGAGGAAGGAGAAGTTGCTCCAAATCCAAAAGAAGAGGAGCACATTCTAGTTGTGGAGGAGAAAATTGCAGATCCAAGGGCTTTGAGCACAAAGCGAGGCTATAGAGAACCTTCGAGTTCTTTTTCTACTTCATCTCTCCCAGTTCTAGTGCTTTGAAGAGGAGTTTGATCTCTCTCAAACTCAATGTTGGAGGATGAAAGAAACCATGGTGGTCAAGTTACAAATCAAGAAGACACCATGGAGGAAGTGGAGTATTTGCAGCAGGACAGCCATGAGGCAGTTTATCTGTTAGAGTTGGAGGACTGTTTTGATGAAGAAGAACCGGTTGAGTTCCTACCATTCTCTCTTTCATCATCCACATTCCAAACACCTGAGCCTACTATCATGGAGGAGAGCATTCATTTGCAGCAGCCTGCATCTTATAGCAGCTCTTTGGAATCAAGATTGGAAGATTTAAATCTTCCATGTTCTTCATTGGAGGAAGAGAAAGGGCACAAAGGTCCTACCATTGCTTCCACACCATCCATTCAGGAGGGTCTACAAGAAGACTCCATTTTTGGAGTTGAAAATCAGAGCTATGGGCATATCGAATGGATCATACCTTGCCCAATAAGGTATTTGACTTCATTGGAGTCAAAGGAGAAGTCCATGACCAGTCATGCTTGCTTTTAGCATGAGGATGAGCTACAAAGAACCAGGGATCAGCTGTCATACCTCTCAATCCAAATGTAGAACAACTAAAAGAGGTATTGAATTTTCCTTCAGCTGATACCTTGATGATTTGGGTGGAAGACCAGCTTCTTGTTGATTTTCCACTCATCCTAACAGCCATGATCAGCTCCAAATCAATTGCATGGCTGCCACTTTTGAGAAAGGGAAGCTATTTCTCACAACCAATTGTAGGGTTTGTTTAGCTTGCCTTTGCTTCCAGTTAGAGTAGAGTAGGTAGGTTTGCTTTTAGCAGAAGAAGTGCTTGTGCACACTCTGCATGTTCCATTTGGAGCATGTATGATTTTCAGTTTTGTACATAGTTTTTGTGGTGCTGGTTTTCTCATGCTTTATTTCGCATGGCTTTTTGGTGAGAATAACTCCATTTCATGGGTTTCCAAGTGGCTCGAGAGGAGGTTTTCAAAGTTCGATTAGTTTGAGAGGCTACAACTCATGACTCCATGCCCAATGGATGCTTCAGGCAACTGGTAACTTCATCCAGCAGGCAGATGACCCCTCTGAGTCGCCAAATTGTTATCCAAAATTCACCCCCTCAAGGTAATTTTGATAACATGCATCAGAATATTCAGTCCCAGGAAAATAGATTGATTAAAGCCTGAAATCATGTTTTTGGGGCCCCCTCGGCTTCTTTCTAACCCTCCTGTCCAAGAAGAAAACCCAACGAGTTTTAAAAGTGTGAAAAAATTGCAAAAAAGCCAAGCTTGGGGCCGAAATACAGAGAAAATCAGCTAAGTCGGACATTTTTGTCCCAGGCAGCACTTGGGACAGTTGGGACGTCGGGCGCGAATCGGCCGAAAAGCCGCCAGGTGGTCCACGCAGCAGTTGGGATAGTTGGGACGTCGGGCATGTGGGACGTGAAAAGGTGAACCGGCCGAAGGTGGAAAAAATGACTAAGTGTTGTTATCGCGCGGTTTGGGACATCTGGGCCGTAGGTACGCGCGGGATGAACCGGCCGAAAAGCCAAAAGGCGGTCCATTTCGGGCAATTCGAAAGAATAGCTCCCGGACAGCCGAGGCCAAGACAACGTGGGGCGTGCGGGAAAAAAAGGTGAAAGGGTTGGGGCAGTTTCACCTGGCAAGAAAAGGAAGCCGAATCGGGTGAAGCGGAGTTTTCATCCGGACAGTCCGGGCCAAAGGTACGCGAGGGACGCGTGGGACGTGAAAAGCTGAAAGAGCCACCAACGAATGGAATCTTGCCATGTGTCCAGGTGGCGCGAAATTGGAAAATCTCGTAAAGGAAATTTTGGAGGGTCAAACCCACATCCAATGGGGTTTTGACACGTGTCCAAGTCAAAATGACGAAGCGACCCGCGGGAAATTTTCAAAGGATGAGTCCGCGGATGAACCAGAGCCTGACACGTGTCATCCAAGTGGTGGAGCGCGGGGAATGTTGGAAAATCCACCAAAGGCTAAAATGAAGTAAAATAGAGTAGGAAGGGTCCGTGACCAATTAAATTTTACCACATGGCACCTGGACTAGCAATGCGTGTTAAAATATTCAAAAATTTTCCCCCCCGATTTGGCTATTTTTTGCCCTAAATCTTCAAATCACCATATCTTTCGATCCGAGCTCGGTTTTCACGTTCTTTATATAAATGGAAAGATGGTGAAATTTTCTACATGATTCTAGGGTCAATCTTGCATTTTGGTTAGTTTTTAGAGATAAAATCAAGAAACGTCTCTGGCGCGTGGTAATGGCGAAGCGATTTCAACAACCAATTTTGATGCAAAATGGGTCGCATTCTTCTCCAGCATGGTCAAAAATGTCAGGGAATGGGTCTGTAAGGATGCCCATGCTGTTTTAATGCATCTTCATTCAATGAGGAATGGCTCCCACGTTTTTACACGTTTTCTCTCTCCTGGGCTCGACCCATGCATTGTATAAAGCCAAATTTGGCTCATTTTTCAAGGGGTTGTTCATCTTTTCTGCTCTTCTCTCCTTTCTTTTCTTCCCTAGGGTTGAAAATGGAGTTTGAACCTCCTCCCCTGCTCTGTAATGGCATTTTTTCCTTTTACCATTAAAATGATGTTCTGTGCAAACTTCTGGAGCAACAAAAACGTGTTTCGTGATGCATCTGTCCATCCTTGCTCATTTTTCGCTTGTTTTCTTCTTGCCTCTCTTCATTGCAGGTATTTGTGCATGTTTGAATGTTCATTGTAGGGTTGGAGCTGTGTTCATAGTAGTTTTGATAGATGTTCAACATTTTCCTTCTCTGGTGTATCACCGTTTTAGTGTAGGCTTTTGTTCTTTTTCTCTTTTCTCTCTCTCCCTGTCTCCTTGGAGGTTAGATTAGGATTAGATTAGCTTTCCTGCACTGGAAAAACTTGTGGTAGGTAGTTTAGGAAGAGGAACCAGCCTTCTCTGGAGATTCCTTTCTCATTTTTACAAGTCCCACACTTGGAGAGAGGTTTCAATGTTGTGCAATCACACTGGATGCTTAGAATGATCAAACTAGAAATATGATTGACATCCACGGGTGCTGCAGTTTGCACTAACAGATCCCATATAAAAATAACCTCTAAGAAGGATATTGAGCCAAGCATAAAAGAACTTTTATCGTAGAGAACATTATAACTAATATACTTAAATCTAAATGCATCTATCATTGATGCCCCAAATCATAGTCATGCAATAAAATCAAGCCAAGTGTTAGGTGCTTAATTAGGTTTCCATTTTTATTTTTAGATTGATCCTAATTTGGCATATTGGTAGGTAATGTAGAAATTATCTTATAAATAGGAATATAGTGGAGTCATTCTTTCTCAAATTGCAATAAATATTTGTTAGGTAAAAGGAATAGAGTTAGGGATTAAATACAAAATAAGACACATACACGTAAAGGATATCCGTTTTAGATATAAATATACTTAAAAAAGTCACGAGAAATAGCTAAAACATGTGTTACATTCAAATTACAAATAAAATTAGTATAGAACACATTTTTCAATACCCAAACATATTCATCTAATGAATTACTCTCTTTGGCACAAAGAATTTTTATGCACCCATTTTTAAGCTCTCGAATTTCACAAGGACATTGAAAACATCTTGTCAACCCTCTCATCCAATTCTATATCAATGTCATGGTTTGAGTCTGATTTATGGTGAATATGTTCCAAACACAAACCCTAGTTACTTTTGTCTACTTTCTAAAGGTGTGTTAAGTAAATATTGTATCCTTACACAATCAAGGACTATCTTATTTACATCATTTTTGTATTCATTGTTTTGAATTATCTAAATATACATATTGCACTATATTAATTAAATCAATGCTAATTTTGGTATTAAATAGTTAGACTTAATCTTCCTATCCTTTGTATGTACACAAGTATTAATGATCATGATGCAATGAATAAAAGAAACAATTCAACAAAGGGATTAATTAATAGATTAATGTTATAAAATGGTTGTATCACATCACCAATCCAAAGACTATGATAATTCTTCACCAGGAACTCCTTGTGCTATGATTATTTACTAATGCATAGCCTTTAGTTTGGTGGATGTAATCTAGAAACACAACAACAAACATAACACAAGAATACCATAGACTATGATAAAAAGGAATGATGATAAATCTGAAATATCAGAGTAAATTATAATATTAGCATGAAATTGTTACAATCTCACCCATGAGGTACTTCAAGTGTTATTGACTTCACTTGCCTTCCACCAATACTATGGGAGAAACTTCACAATTACACCTCTTAATGGCTTCTTCAACACACCTTTAAACTGATGGCTTCCTTTACACACTTACTCATACAATATTTCTCACTACTTCCTTCTATGCTAAATGAGGGGGGTGGCCTCTTTATTTATAGAACTTCTAGGCTTATCCATCTTATCTCTAAGATAGGATAAGAAATCCACTCTGACGAATCATATTCCATACCTTAACTCTTATATGTACATGTAAGCTTATCTTTTAAGATAAGATAAACCTTATCATTTCACATGGGTTCCACATTTTTAGACTTTTTACAAATAAAATACACAAAATATTTATGACCTCACTCCTTGTCCTTATTACCAATATAATATTTCTAATTCCTAATCATGTAGACCCTACTTCTCTACTTACCCTAACTTTGACATTTTAACATTACTGGACCACTTGACAAATATTTACTTTTTACCACAACATTCCTATTGTACTTTTGACTATTACCGTACTATACATTATTGGCGGCGTCATACTGGCAGCGCCGTTATCTTCTATCGGACGCTACTACTAATTATACTTAACAACATCCTATTCCTAATACATACATTAATGAAATAGAAATTACGGAGGAAAATTTTAGTGTCGACATCTTCCCCCTTCCTAGCTTCTACTCCGTCCTCGGAGTAGACTATTCTGGTGCTTGGAAAATCTTCAACTTGTCATGGTTGACCCATTTCGTAATGGGAGTGCCATCCAATTCCTCCAGTTGGTACGTACCATTTTCATGCACAATTGCTATTTTGTAGGGCCCCATCCATTTTGGAAGAAATTTTCTCTGTCTTCTTTTTTTGTATCTAGAATCATATACTAGAACCAAGTCATTCACATGAAATGGAGACCAACGGATCTTTTGATCAAAGTATTCCTTCTGCTTCATTTTCTTCTTATAGCTTGTATCCTTAGCTATTTCCCTCATTTCCTCTAGCAAATGAAGATGTACCAACCTTTCTTTTACTGAATCACTTTCATCCATCCTTTCATTTTCCATAACTCTGACCGTGGGAATATCAAACTCAATAGGAAGAACTGGATCAATGCCATAAGCCAACTAAAATGGGGAGTATCCTATTGCTGACTTTGATGTTGCCCTATATATGCCACAATGCTGCATGAATCCTCTTATCCCATTTATGTACCTGCAAGGCTGCATCTTTTGCTAGAATTTGACACAACACAAAATTTGTTCATTCCACCTGTCCATTTGTGCTTGGCTTGTATGTTGTTGCCTTCCTGTGCTTAATAGAAAACTTATTGACTAGGGCTTCTACCACCTCATTAATGAAGTGGCTTCCTTGATCATTACAATTTCTAATGGACAACCAAATCTGGTGACAATGCGTTCATATATGAACCTTGCCACTTCATCCATGGAAGTTGTTTTGATGGCCTAGCTTGACCCACTTGGTTAAATAATCTGCGTGCAACTACAATATATACTTATTTTGGCGTGAGGTAGTTGGAAGTGGACCTACAATGTCTATTCCCCACTTTTCAAAGGGACCAAGTGGAAGAATAGGGCATAATGGAGTGATGAAGTCTTACGGTTACCATGTGTTTGACAAATATCACATGTCTTACAATAATTATAACAATCTTTAAAAAGTGGGCGGTGATAACTTTGCATCCAAGATCCTTCTTCTTGTTGTAAGTTGTCAGGAGAAGTGCCCTCCACATGTACCATTGTGGAATTCTTCTAGCAGTTCCTTCCCTTGATCACGTCCAACTACCCTCTTGTCTTTGTCCATCGAGTCTATTCGAAATAATACTCCATGCGAGAATAGAATATGGATGACTTGGCTTGAGTAATCTTTCTCTTAGTCTTTGCATTGGCACCATCGGGAAACTTGAATTCATTCGAGATAATTCCAAATATCTATGTATTCACTAGGGATTGTGTCGAGGGATAACAATGCTACATCGGGAAATCATCATCATCACAAGATGATCCTAAACCATCATAGGCTCGAGAGAGTGCATCTGCATTGACATGCTTCTTTCTGGCCTATCTATAATATCAAATTCAAATTCTTGTAGCAAAATTATCCATCTTGCTATCCTCCACGATGGGTTAGGCTTATTGACAATATATTTTAGAGCACGATGATCATTCTGACTATAAATTTCTGCCCTAGCAAGTAATTTCTAAACTTCTTTACTGAAAAAATGATAGCTAGAGCCTCTTTTTCGATTCTGATATAATTTACCTCAACCTACTTGCTCATTTATCTGCTCCCAAAGTAAATTGGATGTTCATTCCCATTTTCATCCTTTTGGCTCAAATTACTTCCTAGTCTTTGCATCCGAGGCATCGGTGTACACAATGAATGGCTTGCTCTAATCTGGATTCTTTAAAATAGGTGAAGACACCAAGGCTTCCTTCAGTTGTCCAAAAGCTTCATGCGCCTTATTTCCTGGTTCATAAGTAACATCCTTCTTCAAGAATTGGGTTAGTGGTTGTGTAATCTTTGAGAAATTCTTGATGAACCTTCTATAGTAACCCACATGGCCTAAAAATGATCTCAACTTACTTCTATTCATAGGAAATGGTAAATCTTTGATTTTTGAAACTTTATCAGGATCAGTACCAATACCATCTCTCTGGATCTGACATGCCCTAACAAAACACCTTTAGAACATCCAAAGACACACTTTGTAGGGTTTAGTGAGGCTTGTGCTTCATCTAACCTTTGAAATGTTGTCTCCATCTGGTGCAGGTGGTCCATCTTGCTCCCATAGATGCAAAAATCATCCAGAAATACTCTGATGAAGTTCCCAATGTAGGGTTCAACACCTATTCATCAAATCTTTGGAATGTTTCCGGAGCATTACACAACCCAAAAGGCATAACTCTATAAGCAAATGTTCCCCAAGGAGTGGTGAGCGTGGTCTTTAGGTGATCTTTCTCTTATACGGACTTGGTTGTATCCACTATATCCATCAACAAAACTATAACACTCTGGCTAGCTACTTCGTCCAGATCTGATCGAAATGGAAGAGGTAATGATCCTTCTTTGTTGCCTTATTGAGCTTCTGTAATCAACACAAATACATAGCTTCCCATTCTTTTTATTGAGATCACAATGGGAGAAACCCATTACGAATTCTCCACAGCAAATATGAATCTGCATCAAGCAACTTATCTATTCTTCTTTTACGGTCTTGGAAAAATTAGGATTCATTCTATATGGCATTTGCTTTATAGGCTTAGCACCATCTACCAGCTCAATAGAATGTTCTACCCAACTTACTTGATGGAGTTCCTTGTAATCAAAAGTGAATATGTGTATGTACCTTTGAAAGAGATGGAGGTAGGATTCCTTCTCACTCTCCATCACAGCATCACCAATCTTTATTTGTTGGAGACGATCATCAACTTCTTCTTCAGATAATTTTATGGGGTCATGAGTTGGTGTGACTGGAAGGATATCCATGAATGAAACATCAACCTCACTTTCTTCATCTTCAGTGTCCACTTCACTAGTACTAGAGTAATCAGAGGATGTCCAATCATCAGTTTCATCACTTGAATCCACAGGTTCTACCTTATGATGCTGAGGGATCACGTTTATCTTCACCCTCTCTCTACCACGTCCAAGTGTCATGAAGCCTTCATTCCGGTAGTTTCTTGCATGAACTCTCCTTAGCCATGGTCTTCCCGCAACATTGGGTACCAACAGTACCATTTTCATCACACTGAAAGTCTACCACACATATAACACCCATAACGAGATATTGCCACATTTGAAACTACACCTTTTGGTTTAGTTTTCCCTTATTTAATGACCTTAACATAAGTGTTGAAGGGCGATCAATTTTAAACCCAACATATTCATTACGACTCGGTCATTACATTAACTGCAACACCTCCATCAACTAAGACATCATGAATTGAAATACCATTACATAATACCTCAGCTTGTGGAGCATAGGGATCCGCCTCTGCCTCCAAAATAGGGACCTCAACCTCCTTCCTTCTTCGAGCATTGAGTCCACTTCGCAGCTCCCACCTCTTCTCAGAAGACATAGCCAAGAGTTGACCATATGTAATATTTGGGAGGCCTTTTGGACAGATCTTCCAAGATGGAGTATGGTCCTTGCCCCTGTGAAATCAGAAAATCCTGCACACCCAACTTTCTTCTCCTATGTTTCTTACTAGTTTCTCCTTTCATCTTCTTAGGATCATTTCCATCTTGATTATCTTTTTCTTTCTTTCTTTTTGTTACAAACACATCTACTTCATTATTTATGCTCTTATCTACTACATCAAAAGAATTCACAGGTGCTTTTCCTTTATCATTATCTCCTTTACCAGATGTAGAAGCTCTATCTGGACAATTATACTTATAATGACCCTTTTATATAACCATAACATACAACTTGAAAATATTTCTTTTTGGACCTCTATCTCCTCCCTGAGAACTAAATTCTTTTCCTTGAAGAAGATTAATAGTTAACTGACCCATCTTCTTGAGCAGATCTTCATACTCAGTAGATGTACTAGGAGAAAGATTTGTGCTCACCGAGAGTGGTTGTGGATTCTAGACCAAAGGTGTTGGTGTAGGCTCTACTTTAGCAACAATTTCTTTGGGCTCCTCTTCCATGCTTTCTTCTTGCCTTCTTGCAATCTCCTTTGCTTGTTCAATGGTAGTTGGGCGGTCATACTTCACTCATTTTCTGATCTCTGGCTTCATCCCAAGAATGAAGTTCTTACATAGGAGATTATCCACGCCATTCATCAACCCATCCGCTAATCCTTCCTTCTGGATCTGGGCATCGAGCTTCCTCCTTAGCTCTAGAACACGAGCATGATAATCCCTTATCTTCTCCTTCTCTCCTTGGGTTAGCTTTGTGATATCGATCATGAGATCTGCATATCTCTGTTGTTCACCAAATTCTTCAAAAACTTTCGAGTTAATAAATCCCATGAGTTTTCACATTATCACCTAGTGTTTCAAACCACCTAAGGGCTGAACCATCCAAAAAGGTAGGAAAAAATTCAGTCCATTGTTCCCTTCTTATAAGGCCATTACAAATACAAGATCGTTTAAACTCTTGAATGAAAGAGGAAGCATCTTCATTAGATTGGGCTGAAAAAACAGGAATCTTCCCCATTTTCAAAAGTAACCACAGTGAAATACCAACCCAAAAGTACAATCAACAAGACTTATGTGCACAAATAATTGAAATCACTATAATAGAAAATAGAAATGACCACGGTAAACTATGGTAAAACTTGACTTACTGCGGTAAAAAATGACTTTACTGTGGTAAACACTATTCACGATAAAAGTGAAGTTCTTTGCGGTAAATACTATTCACGGTAAAAGTGACTTTCTTGTGGTAAATACTATTCACGAAAAAACTTTCTGTGGTAACTTTTCACTTTATTGGTAAATACTATTCATGGCAAAAATGACTTTACCATGGTAACTACTATGCACGATAAAAACAAGGTTACCCTCGAATGATTTTTGACTAAGTGGGAATATCTCTCCGGAAAATCCACCAACGAGGAATGGTCGGCAAACGGAAAACCAAAATGTCATCACCAATCCGGCACTATGATAATTCTTCACCAGGAACTCCTCGTGCTATGATTATTTACTAATGCCAACCTTTAGTTTGGTGGATGTAATTTGGAAACAAAACAACAAACATAACACAAGAATACCATAGACTATGATAAAAAGGAATGATGATAAATCTGAAATATCAGAGTAAATTATAATATTAACATGAAATTGTTACAATCTCACCCATGAGGTACTTCAAGTGTTATTGACTTCACTTGCCTTCCACCAATACTATGGGAGAAACTTCACAATTACACCTCTTAATGGCTTCTTGACACACCTTTAAAGCGATGGCTTCCTTTACACACTTACTCATACAATATTTCTCACTACTTCCTTCTATGCTAAATGAGGGGGTGGCCTCTTTATTTATAGAACTTCCGGGCTTATCCATCTTATCTCTAAGATAGGATAAGAAATCCACTACGATGAATCATATTCCATACCTTAACTCTTATACGTACATGTAAGCTTATCTTTTAAGATAAGATAAACCTTATCATTTCACATGGGTTCCACATTTTTAGACTTTTTACAAATAAAATACACAAAATATTTATGACCTCACTCCTTGTCCTTATTACCAATATAATATTTCTAATTCCTAATCATGTAGACCCTACTTCTCTACTTACCACAACTTTGACATTTTAACATTACCAACCACTTATGACAAATATTTACTTTTTACACAACATTCCTATTGTACTTTTGACTATTACCATACTATACATTATTGGCGTTTTTACCACATCTTCTATCGGATGTTACTACTAATTATACTTAACAACATCCTATTCCTAATACATACATTAATGAAATAGAAATTACGGAGGAAAATTTTAGTGTCACCCTTATACTAATGGTACATAAACATGATATTTGGTATTTTTGTTGGTCACCGGTGTAACATAGGATGATATAAGCCATTGGTCTACACCTAAAATGGAATTCTCATATCATATACACTATATTTTTTAGTTGATGAATCCCTCTCTGGATGAACCTAATTAATACTTACCACACATATATACCGATACCCTTGCATTAATGTGATTTTTTCCATGAAAGTTGAACATCATTACATAGCTTCCAATAGACTAATGAAGGTATTAGTTACCATTTCCTTGAAAATTTTCACTTGTGAGAGATCAATTAGAATTTAATTTTTATTCCAAAGAAAATACACTCTAGAAATACCAAATGTTTTGATAAAGCATTGGAAAAAATTAATTTTCTTTATTATGTTTATCCATATAGATAATTTTTGAGTAAAGTTATACTTCTTTCATTAAATAGTACAATGTATATCAGATGTATTATTAACAAACATACCTTCAATAGATCACAAATGTTACAAACAAATTTCCCCATAATATGAACAAATTATATCTATTCACCTACATCATTCCTTACTTATGAAACCATTGTTTTACTGGTAAATTTCTCTATACCATTTTTCACAACCTTTACAATCATTAAAATTGAAAGTGATATTATCAAGAAGGAACCACAAATTATTTCAGCTACACATTTTCTCTAAATTAATAAGTAATTCACTTTTTTTTTTCTTGATTGACTATATAATGAAAAACATCAAATGAGAAATATATTCCTTTTTTAAGTATCCAAGATCAATGATAATCATAATAGTGATGACACCTAAAGAGTTTATTTGTCATCATCTCGATTCACTAGGATAAGCATTGTTGACAAAAAATTTGCCAACTACAACGAACACATGGAAAGACGAAACCAAAACATAATAAAACACACACACACATAGTATATATATATATAGAGACACATATAATTTGATTCAAAAATATTCATTCAATATAATATTTGTTGCTTTATTTTCATTTGGTTTCTATTCTTGTGTCCTATTATTTTTTATTTCTTTTCTTTCAATTTTTTTCTTCAACTTCATGTTGATGCATGCATCTTTTGCAATATTTACCCTTCAATATTATTCTTTAAATATTATTTGAGTTGCATCTTTGTATTCCTCTTATCTGTCTTCTCTATTTTATATATTGTTGCATATATCTCTATCTCAAGATATTGATGCTCTCTCTCTTGTATTAAAATCGGGAGGTGTGTGTGTGTGTCTATATATATATATATATGTGTGTGTGTGTGTGTGTGTGTGTGTGTGTGTGTGTGTGTGTGTGTGTGTGTGTGTGTGTGTGTGTGTCTATATATATATATATAACATATTTGTGCCTCCATGTGTCATTCATATAACTTGAAACATGACAACTGGACCCAATGCTACAACTAATTGTGCCTCATTTTGGAATCTCATGTCTTTCATAGTTCATCTCCAAAATGGGTGGTAGAATGTCACCATGTGTCCTTCTTTGGACAATTGAGATCAATTGCTGAGCTACTTGACTAAAAGGGTGGGCCTAATGGTATATAGATTGTGGTTAAATATTGTAGTTGATACTACTTCACCTCCAACACAGAACCAACAAAATTATTGTCTCATGACTAATTTAAGGAAATTTACATCAGGGAACCAAAAACAAATTGGAGGGCTAGAAACATGCCACATGTCTTATGGTATTATAGGGGAACTCAAAATATAACGACTAAAAATAAAATGGCCACAAAATAATTAAATTCTCATGAAGGAAGGTACATAGAATATGGGGAAAGAAAAAAATGAAACACTCACGGGGCTCAAGATTAGCTAACACCACTAATTCTAACACTCCACTTTAATCTTGAGTCGAACAAAAATTCATACAATAACTAATAATTAATCTTTGGAGTTGCATGGTGATGTCTATGACACTCATATTTTATCTTAAATGCTAAAAAATTTCTTTTGACATAGGTTTCGTAAAAATGTTAGCTATTTATTGCTCGACTTGAAAAATTCAGCTCCATTTCTCCTTTCTCAACCAATTGATGAATGAAGTGATAATGGATTACAATATGTTTTCTTCTACCATGAAAAAATGGATTTTTACACAATTCAATTGAAGACATATTATCACATAAAATTATACAACCTCTTTGTTTCTCTTCATAAAAATTTGAGAGGATTCTCCTTAACCATATTATCTAACAAGCGCTGATTGCATTTTCTACAATTTACTATGCTTCTCGCAGTAGAGCAATGATTGAACAATCGACAATTTATTTGAAGCCCATGAAATTTCTCTTGATCCAACATTGAACACATATTTGAATGTGATCAATCTATCATCAATTTTAGCTACCAAATCATTTTCTATGTATCCAACTAATTGAAACTCATCATTATTAGCAGCATATAAAAGTTGATGATTTCTTGGGCCATTCACATATCTCAAAATACGCTTGCTTTGTTTTCCAAGTGTCTCATGTGGAGTTTCCATGACTACATAAATCAAACGAAAAACATGAATTATATTTTGTCTTATTGCAATTAAATACATCAAAATTCCCACCATGATTTTGTACCAATAAGATCCACATTGTTGTTGCTATCATCTTTGGTTAATTTAATACTTAATTCAGCTGGTGTAGTTGTTGGTTTGTTTTCCAACATTCTTAACCTTTGAAAATTTTATGTTTGCATACTTTGATTGAGAAAAAAATGCCCTTCTATGTTTGTTTGACTTCAATGCCAAGAAATTACTTCAACAATCCCAAATCAGTCATCTCAAATTCCTTCTTCATGGCTGATTTAAATTCATCTATTGCCTTGCTTGCATTTCCAGTAAAGATTAAATCATCTACATACAAAACAACAATTAAAATCTCACCATTGTTTTCTTTGATGTAGAGTATTATCTCACAACCTTTTGTTAAATCCATTACTAATTAGATAGGAATCTATCCTATTGTACCAAGCTCTTGGTGTTTTTTCGAGTCCATATAATTTTTTTCTTGAGCTTGTATACTTTTCTTTTATGCCTGGAATTTCATAACCAGGTTGTTGTCCCACATACACTTCTTCTTCCAATACTCCATTCAAGAAGGGTTCTTTTATATCCATTTGATGGACCTTCCATTTGTGATGAGAAGATATGGAAATAATTATTCTCATAGTCTCTAGCCTTGTTACTGGAACAAATGTCTCATTATAATCACGTCCAGGATTTTAATTGTAGCCTATGACATGACTAATCTTTCCTTGTGTGTTTCAATTTTTCCTTCAAGAGTTTTTTTTGGTTTTATAAAGCCACTTGACTCCAATGATTTGATTCCTTTAGGAATATCTAATAGTTCCTATGTTTGATTATTTTCTATTCAATGCTTTTCTTCATCCATTGTATCACACCATTTATTATTTTTAATTGGTTCTTTAATATTAATTAGATAAGTTGCAGAAAATAAAGAAAACTAATCATGTCATATTTATTTTCTTAATAACTTGATTGTTGATAAATCTATGGTACACTCCTCATTCTTCCTTCTTGTTGGAGTGAGTCATATGATGATGAAGATGCTTCATTTTATGGTCCTTACATGCTTTTTGGTTTCTTCTAAAGGAAGATCCATCCCTTTGTGAAATGGGTGTCCAACTTGGTACATTGTTTTCTCAGCCATCTGTTGGTTCATGAAAAATGATAGGTGCATTTACATTTTTTTTATGGTTGATCTACCTCTTGTGCATCTCCCCAAGATTCTTCCTCGATAAATTGAACATCTCGAGTTGATTATCAGCTCTTTTGTAAATGGATTATACAATCTTCAAGCTTTATATTACTCATTATATCCAATAAAAAATGCACTTATATCTTTTGTCATCCTACTTGTATCTTCTTTTATTTAGCACATGTACATATCACACACATCTAAAAACTCTCTATTGTTCAACACTCATCTTTCTTCCACTCCATAATTCTTAAGGTAGTATTTTCCTCACACTCCTTGTAGAACATTGTACGCACCCAAAATTGCATGCGCTACATTGTAAGAAAATGGTTACAAAAGTCCCAAATGATGATTCGGTGTCGTTTCAAGAAGGTGTTCAAGCTCCAAAACCCATTCATAGTATATATTTATGGCCTACACATACTTATATTTTCCACACTTTCTTCCATTTCCACTCTTTATGCGCATGTTTTTACCTTTAGTGTCGGGACCCATAGCCCTACCTAGTCGGCGGTTACGAAATCGCCCTTAAAACAAGGTAGCAATCCTAAAACTACCGCCCTACACAGGCATTAGTCCTACTGTTTGTTGCATATTCTTCACACATGTTTTAACATGTGATGATTCACTTAACTTCACTTTTTGCATGCATCCGTGAGCTGAATTGTCTAAAATTAGCTTTGATTTATTGGTTCTCCTTCCTCCTATTTTTAAATAGATTTATTTGGTTAGGATTTCTCCTTCTTATCTTGTGCATGAAGGCACCTCCCATCCTCCATTCCTATATATTCCATGTTTGTATTCAAGCAAAATTCCTGAGAATTTTGTGTATCTTGCATTGTATTATCTGGTATGATCTAGCTAGCAATTACATAGCCAAGCTCTGATCTCTTGTGCTATCTCTCTTCTACCTGCATTACATCTAGACTACAATCAAGCTACCATTTCTCAAGCATCATCCTCCTACTGTTGTTATTGCATTCCCAATCTCTTGGACTCACATGAAAAATCGAGAAAGAAAGGAACATGCGAGGGAAAGATCCGGACAAAACTAGATTTTCCAAAGCTATTGCTTGTCTAGGTTGGAATTGTGTGTTTGTTTGCCTTGTGTGTTGAATTGTAAATTTCATATAAAATAGAGTAGAAAATCATTCATATCAAATAGAGTAGAAAATCATTCATATCAAATATAGTAGAGAATCATTCATTTCAATAAGTTTTCCTTTCAACATTACTAGGGAAGTTGTGAGGAACAATAGCCCTTTCATGGTCATGATTTTTCTTCACCTCTGAGGTAGGGTTTGGAGGATTTTTATTAGATTAGGTTGTTTGATTTAGATTAGATTCATAAATTTGCACAAGTAACCAACTACATTTGGTTGACTACTTGTCTTTAGTTTATTTATTAGATTAGAACACATTTCTTAAAGATTAGAAAAGAACAAAAAGATTTCCTTTGATAGATTAGCTTGCTTTTATTGCTTTGATCCAAAATATTGTGAAAACTCCAAAAACATAGATTAGATCTCTTTCAGTAATTAGTTTTTATTAAAAGTCATTTTATTTCATTTTGTATGACCATCAACGGTCCACAATAGGAAAAGACATACAGTTGTGATCCATTGGTCCCACAACCCAACGAGCTAGAATTGATAACTGACATTGATACCAACTTACATTTAAATGTCTTACACTCACCTAATTTTTTTCTAAAAAGATAGAACAACTCAATACACTAAACATATCTTCTAATCAAGCCTACTACTCTTGAATTGCCCCTCGAAATAGGGTTTGATTACATGTATGACCATCTAAGGGCCACAGTCCCCACGAGACTTTGGTTATGATCCTCAGTCCCACAACCCAACAAGCTGCCATTAGTTAGACATTGACACTAGTTTGCACACATTAGTATTCAGATCTTCACCACTTCCACTAGATATTATCGCACAACTTTCCTTACTAAACATAGTAGCTGATCAGGCTAAGACTTTCTGGACCAGACTAGAAAATCACCCATAAATACCTATGGCTTCATCGTGCCTCTCATTCTTACTTCCATGACCTTGTCTAGAAATCTATATGAGGCACCCATAGGTCATTTTCCACGTGTTCAAAAACCAGTGAATATAATCTCAGCCGAGCTTGACATTGATTGGAGTCTACGAGTGGCTATTATCTCAGACCGAACCATCACACCACTTCAAGTTAGGAGAGAATTCTTTGCTTTAGACTCGTAGATCCCGACATTGCATGTTGAAGATATAAGATTGCCTAATTTTCTTAATTTTTGTCACCACCTTCATATTCACAATCATTATACTGCTGGTTATCTCACCACAACCTCGAGAGGTCGGGTGCGAAGAAGAAGGTCATGTACTTGATTTTCTTCGTCATACAAATTGGTGAACTGACGTGAATAGCTAGTCTCTAAATGTTTCCACTTTCTTCGTCCATCATTTATTCTATGGGTATTCTTATACCCCCAAATATTTTGGAACACGAAGAGTATGGTCAGCCCATCTTGGGTTTTGACATGTACCATTACCAATCAATTATAGAAAAATAATTACCTTCACTTGAATAACATGGGCAGACAATCACTCATATGCTCAAAAATATCTGCTTTAGAAACCAATGTTGGTTCCTCTATATGTATTGAGGAACTCGACAAGGTCACTATGACCTATTCCCTTGAAGAATCAAGTTCAAATAACATGAATTTTCTTGGTGAAGCAAGTTCATCTCCTACGTATTGTTTTGATAGCCCATTAGCATGCAATCCGATCAACTCCCCCATCTAGATGAGGAGTACTTAGCATGATATGTTAGGAGTGAACAAAACTTCCATAACATGAACCAATCTTTTGATAGGTTGCAAGGAAAAGGTGATGTCTGCTCCAAAAAATAACGCTACCTCACCCACCAACTAACAATCTCACGCTAATGAGGGGTGGGAAAATTGTGAACAATTCATAGCAAGATACCATACTCCTCAACAACCTCTGAGGGTTCAATAAAAGGTACCTAAGCAAGGAACCACCCACACGACAGGTGATGTCATTTCATCTTTGGTAGAAATATTTAAAGATTTAGAGCTTACCCAAAATACACATAATTCATATGTAGGTCAAACACAAACTCCTTCATACCCACAAAATTATGGGAAAATACCTATTGCATAAAATCCTATAGTTTACATGAATACTCAAAACCTTGGAGATATGCTTACGAGGACGGGCACCTTATGTATACCCCATCAAACAACGTATGGATATTTGAAATAGGCACCAAATGGTAGTGTGTTCTCAAATGCCATACCAATTGGAAATGCAATGTTACATGGCTTCATGCATTCGATTCCATATTAAGGTAATCAACCCCCCTATGTACACATGTATTCTAAATCTCGTAGGGGGCATGTATACCTACCTAGGTCCATATGAAAACTACGTGGGATGTCATACATGCCAAAAATTTCTATGTTGTCCCATTTCAGTAATCGATGCATCCCCCACCTCCCCAACAAGGTTCTTCAATGGTGGAAACATACGCATGCGAACCTATTCTCAATACATCAAGGAACCCTAGAATTCTCCATTCACACGAGTTGTGCTCCTGAGACCCTTGCCTAATCTTCCGAAGTTCAAAGGAGGGTGATCCTAATGCCCACATCAAGGCTTATGCAATGGCCATTCGAGAGTTGCTCCCATGGGACGCAGTCATTGTGAGAATTTTCCTAAGACACTAGAAGGTATTTCTCATGACTTGTACTATAGGATCTGGAGGCTTCGATACACTCGTTCAAGTAACTCGTGTATCAGAATTTATCAAATATTTTGATATGAACAAGATTTTGAGAATAGAGATCAATGAACTTTTTCATATCAAGCAAGAACACAATGACTCTATAGCCCATTTTATTCAAAGGTGGCGTGCAAGTTCTCTACTCCTATCATGCGAGTGCTCCATGGATCAAATGAAACTTTGGGATATGTTCCTTCGCTCTCTCAATAGAGATAAAGGAAGAGGTTCAAAAGTTCACACTTAGGAGCTATGAAGAGGAGCTAGAGGGTGCTCTTCGATTAACGAAGCGAGTCATTTACAATGGTCGTAAGACATATGGAGCAAATGGGAAGTTAGTAATTTTTTTAATACTACCAATCACAAAGTGCTAAAATAACAAAAACAATAATGGTAATAATAAGAGAAACAATAATTTATCACCCTCGGTAAACATTACATATTTTAATCATCCTTAACAACACAACAACAACCTCAACAACAGAGACAAACACCAACCTTGAGCCTAGTCAATACCGGGGTATCCTAACCAATTCCAAAACCAAGGGCAAGGGTTTCAAAATTTTAATTACAACAATCAACAACCAAACAATAACTATAGTTTTGGACCACAACAAGGAACAAACCAAAGGCCTCAAGATTACGACCCCGACTTATATTGCGGTTTCCATAGGGTTCATGGGCATGATGCAAGAACTTTCCATGATTGTAAAATTTTTTTGCAGTGTTTTGAGAGGACCAAAGATAGTTATTTGTTGACATGTTTTTGGAAAACCCAACAACACCCACTCAGAACACCTACATGGGACCAATATCTCCACAGAACACACTGCTGGGGATCTTCAATGATCCTCTCCCCACACATCTAAAGGATGGTAGATTAGATCCCAATGGTTCGAATAAAGGTATTATAATAGGGACTCATGGTCATAAATCCTCAACTTCGTCAAAGCCACAAGTGGCACCTCCTTTGCATGGTTGCTAGCAAACAAAATTTTGAGCGTTAGTAGAGTTAGACATCAAACCCCAAATTAACGCTGCTACAAGAACCAAGGATTATTCTTCACAGCCAATCTTGATTTATCTGGTTATGTCAGAAAATTCTCATGATATGCTAAGAAAGATAGTAGGGGCTTATGATCTAATTAGTGATCTAACCAAGACATTTTCACACATTTCCTTCTTGGATCTACAAACGAATTCCCCTGCTCATCGAGGCGCACTATTAGAAGGGCTAGGTCTTGGCCATTTTATTAACATTACCCCTCTACCAGATGCATAGATAAATCACATAGACTTCAATGTTAGTCCTCTAGGGAAGACCTGAGAGAGATATTGGGTTCGTGTTTGACATCAGCAAGATGCCCACGGATGCTAAGATAGCTCATAGGGGTGACCCATTTGTTTATGCAAGTTTGGATTTACAATAACTATGTAAAGTGTGCAATGATCAATGATGGGGCTGAAGTTAACATAGTTCCCTTCTCTTTTCTTTAGAATTTAGGGTATGGGGAGACCAATTTCTCCTTGACACGAAACACATTGAGAGGCTATGATAGCCTCAAGGCAATGTCGATTAAAACCATAGTGTTATCAGTTACTCTCGGGCCTAAGATAGTACTAACTAAGTTTTATATTATAGACTGGAAACCAACTATAATATGATCCTTAGCCATCCTTGGATCCACCGCATGAAGGAAATCCCCTCCACTCTGTTCCAGGAGGTTATATTCCTACATTTAGGGAAAGTCTTTATGGCCCAAGGTGATCCAAAACCCTTTGATATACATTTGGCCAACTTAAAGAAGAGGTCGGGGTCCACTTTGAATTTGAGCTTCCCACAAATTAGTTAAACAAACCTGCAAGCATGGTACCAATAGAAAACCTAGTTCCTGATTGATTTAGAAGTCACGGGTTTGATTGAATTCATTCCAGTAGTCAAGGATGAAATAATTATTGTAGAGATAGTGTCATTAGGAACCACAACAAATATTTTCGAGATATTAGAGAAGGATTTTCATATTCTCCTCCCCTTTGATTCTATGGGTATGGGACATACCTTGGGATTCGATTCCTTCCAACATATGATGTTTGCATGGTTGACTTAACCAAGGTAATGGGAGAGGGTACAAAGGATGACTCAATGTTCATCTTTCTGAGTAGTTGTTGGAAACTCCATTTTGATGGAGCCAACTTTCATTTTGGTGTCGGCATGGGTGCGATACTTACTTCACTGAAGAAAGGATTATACCTTTTTCTTTCAAGTTGAATTTTGAATGCATAAACAATGGGGATAAGTATGAGGCTCTCCTATTAGGTCTCATTGTAGCTAAGAGAATGGGAATCCTTAATATTAGGGTGTTGGGTGATTCACAACTAGTCACAAATCAAATATCCAAAGTATATGAGACTAGAATTGAGCATCTACAAATTTACAAAACAACAGTACTAGGTCTAATAAAAGGGTTCTATTTCACATCAATTGAAGTAGTTCCATGTGAATAAAACCTTCTCACAGATTCTATAACAACTTTTGCTTCATGCTTCACCCAAAGTAGTGACCTGGAAGATACCAACTTCAAGGTTTTAGTTCATGCCGAACCACTGATTCTTAAAGCACCAATGACCCTAATGTTGACATACGTAGAGACCGAGAATCAGCCCAATTATTCAGAGCATGTTAATAGTGATGAATCAAATTTAAGTTATTTAAACTCTTTTGTAGAACTATATCTTACCTATCATGAGATAGACCTTTCCTTAATTTCACATTCCTCTTCTTATTTTTGGAATCCCATGATCGAATCCACCACAGGAAGGGGTCTTGAGATTTATGAGGTAGAAGAAAAAGGGATTGAGAGTTACCTGCGGCCCCACGCGAGTTTGAGGAGGAAACACCTCCTTAATTGAGGGAACTATTGATATAAATATCGAGAATAGAGGAGGAACAAAATATTTTGAAAAAGGGATCCTCCTTAACTCGAAATGATGTGGAAATACACACCCAAATCCTCAAGAAACATAAAAAGGCTTTCACATTTAGTTATAAATAAATGACGGGAATTACACCGCATATTGTGGTGCACAATCTCATCACCAAACCAGATGCAAAGCCGATTAAGAAAAATTTGAGGCCCATGAAGCAAAAATTGGCCCTCATGGTGAAAGAAGATGTAATGAAACTTCTTCAGTACTATTCATCAAACTAGTCAATTATTCACAAGGGGTATCTAATATCGTCCCCATTATAAAAAAATGGAAAGATCCGTATTTGTATAGACTTGATGACATTAACAAAGCTTGCCCCAAATATGATTTTCCATTACCATCCATCGATGTTATTGTTGACATAATAGATGGATTTGAATTGTGTTCCCTCATGGATGGGTTTTCAGGATATAATCAAATCAAAATCTCTGAAGAGGATCAAGCCAAAACTACATTTATAACTCCTTGGGGAACCTACTATTATGTTTTCATGTCATTCGGTCATAAGAATGTTGGCGCCATGTACCAATGAGTAATGACATACATATTCCATGATCTTATTCATAAGATTGTGGAATCATACGTGGATGACCTGCTGGCCAAGGCTAGGAAGTGCTGATCACCCAAAGGTGCTTCATATCATTCTTTCACGCTTAATCGAATATAGTGTCACATTGAATCAAGAGAAATGTGTATTTTGTGTAACAGGAGGTAAAATTATGGGTTGCATTATATCTTCATGAGGGATTGATGTCGACTCAGCAAGAATCTAGGCTATGATAGAGATGGTTCCACCCTTGGGCCAGTGCAGTATCGGATATTTTCTTGGGAACTCCATGCAATCTGAAGGTTTATCCTTGACTTGACCTTTGGTATTCATCCAATCAACAATTTGATGAAAAATTATTATAGGATTGATTGGATGGAAGAATGCAACGAGGCCTTCAGGCAGTTAAACGATTCTTGTTATGCCCTCCTATACTAATGCCACCTAGATCAGATTTCCCTTTGATCTTGAATTCACGAGCTACGGAAGTTTTTCTAGCCTACATGTTGGCTCAATAGGATGATGGTAAATGAGAATGTGTATTTTATTTCATTACTCAGACATTGCTTGATTATGAAACACGTTACACATAGGAAGAAAAGGAATTCCTTGTCATAGTCTTTACAACAAAGTGTTTAAGGCATTATATGTTGAATCAAGAAACAAGGGTTATTGTTAAGATAGACCACTTACACACACTACTCATGCAAGGATCCTTGTCTAAAAAGGCCGGGCGTTTCATAACCTTAATGGGTGAGTTTGAACTAACATTTGTAAATCGAAATTTGTTAAGGGAAAAATAATTGCGGACTAGTTGGCTGACAATACATTGGATGGGAGTGATTTGGTAGATCTAGACTTTCTTGATGAGTGCATGTATTTTGTCGAAACCATGCCCCCTATCTCTATATGTCCTTGGTATACCAACATTGTCAATTTTATCATGGACCACACATACCTAGAAGGGGAAACATCTTTAAAAAGGTGGTTACGCATCATTTCTCGCTAAGTACATTATTTTGGAACAAGTGCTCTCTTTGCAGAGCCTTTAACGGAATGTCATTAAGTTGTGTTGACATTAAAGAATCTGAAAATATTCTTTATGATTCACATAGATAAGTATGTGGAGGTCGCTTTGGTGGCCACGCCACTTCTCGGAAAATACATCGGATGGGATATTTATTGCCCACTCTAGATCATGATTTTGGTAGATTTTGTGCATACATGCAACAAATGTCAAGATTTCTCCCATGAGATCCACATACCGGCACAAGATTTGTAACCAATCGCAACCCCGTGACCCTTTTCCACATGGGGCATGGATTTGATAGGGAAGTTTTCTCCCTCATCGACGAATGCACATAACTTTATAATCACAACCACAAAATACTTCACCAAGTGGGTAGAAGCCATGCCCTTACCACCATACTTGGCTCTATAATCACTAAGTTCATCCCAAACCAAATCATTTATAGGTATGGGGTGTGAGAAGTCATTATTTCGGATAAGGGTATGTCTTTTATAAAGAATGAGTTGCGTGAGTTGTGTTTAAAGTTCAAAATAAATCATCAAATGGCTTCTCTCTACTATCCTTGGGCTAATGGACAAGATGAGGCTACGAACAAAATGTTACGAGCCATCCTTCTCAAAGGCATTAAGGAGAATGAATGATATTAGCACCTAAATATTTTTACGGCCTTGTGGGCCTACCGAACGTAGGTTAGAACACCAATGGGGAAACCCCTTTTCTTTGGTGTTTGGTTACGAGGCATTTCTTCCACATGAGGTATAAATACCTAATCTCTATATTTCACTAGATGGGATCCTAAGAGAGGAGGGTTATTGAGAAGCATGAATCTCCCAATTAGAAAGTCTCAACAAGGATAGACTTAACGCCGAACAAAGGAACAATGTTTACGCTAACTAGATGGCTCAAAAATACAATAAGAAATTTTACGAACATGAGATCTATAAAGGAGATTTAGTATTAAGACTCGACAACCGGATAGAAAAAAAATCGGCAAGGGAAGGAAATTTAGACCTAGGTGGTTAGGTCTGTATCGAGTAGTAGAAGACTACAAAAATGGGGCATTTCACCTGTGTACACTAGAGGGTGAGGATTTTAGTGAATCCATGAACTCTCTTCACCTAAAGAGGTACTATGCATGATCCACCAACATTTTCATATGTACATTATTGCATCTACATTGCATTTTCATCCGCTAATTCATTTTGTAAAATTTGTGATCAAGGGATTTATTCTTATAGAAACTCCTAAAAACTTCAAAAACATTGGCAAAACATTCAAATACTATTTCTTCAAATATTTATAGTATCGTAAAAAAATTTTCAAATCATTTCATCGAGTTCAAGAAACATAAGGAAAAGTTTTGAGCGTGATCATACCAAGGCACACGCATACTTAATTCTTTTTATAGTTTCTTTCTAGGTTAGGTGTCTTTATGTCTATAGTCGTTATAGAAGCTTCATGGTGTCACATCTATCCCATAAAAATATCTTTGGAAATAAGAACATACTTGAAAATTTTTCCTAGATAATTAAGTCAAATGTAAGTCCACAAAATATTTTATTTTACACATTTCTTTACCGTACCAACCTTCGGTGTTGAGCATCCATCTCTTACTAGTGATGTAGGGTTAGGAAAGGAGATAAATTCCATTACTCACCTATTCCTTGTCCATGGTGATGAGCCCATGCTTTCTCCTGGTAGCATGGGGAAAGGAATAGATGGTCTCATTGACAAACTTGAAAATTACAAGTAATTCATTCAAATATTGTGAAATCATAGGTCAAAAACAAAGTGAGTTAGATGTCCAAAATTCAAAAAGAGCTTAAAACCCCGAACCTAGATTTTTTCAACCAAGTAGCCATCTACGGATCCAAGTCTAGATAAACTGCAAAGCAATTCACATTCTAAACTATGAGGTAGCTTGAGTAGGAAAGGGTTGTAGTGTCTCAATTTGGTTCTACCAAACCTTTGCCTTTCTCTCGTCACTATCATTCAACAAATTTTCATAACTTGTGTCCCCTCTAATTCTCGGTGGTTAGCCCTCATATATTACTAGTTACATGGATTCGAGGTTGCAAAAATAGTATCTACTTATCATATCATTTTCTTACCACGTTTTGCCAAGACAATATGAGGTATCAAATATTTCTTAAAGAAACTAAAATTCAAACATCACATTATGCTTGCATCATCATATATCAGCATTATGAAATATAAAACAAATAAATAATTTTGTTATCATTTCACATCCACTGCATACATTTTGAAAAGCATAGAAAAGTGGAAATTCTAGATATCTAGAGTACACATAAGAGATAAACCAAAAGAAAATCAACTCAGATACGATGGGATACTGAACCAAAAATAAGAGTCTGTATATATCATGGTGAATCAATTTTGTATACAATGTCGCCATGCACTAGGCATGGTCAAAATTCTCGCAATGATCATCAAACATACAAAAACAAATTGTATAAATGACCAAAAAAATTTCATCAAAGAAATAAAAATGGCCCCATGTCCTGTCAGTCCCTATGAGATCCCTCGGATGGAACTCGACCACATCTGGGGCTCCTACTGTGGCTACGATGACGTTGGGAGTGAACAAAATGATGTGAGTGCTCATGGTGGAATCCGTTGCCTATGGCCTCACTGCGAGAATGGCTCTGTCTCATCAAGTGCTTAGTAGTCTCATACCCAACCACCTGGGTATAGAGGGAAGTCACTATCTCCGCTACCTTCCACACAGGGGAAAATATGTAAGTGTGTCTTCCTACGGCTAATGGCCGGCACAAGTCGGAGGAGGTCGGATCATCTCGGGTCTTCCTGGGGATCAACAGAGTATCCATGCATACCTAATGGATGAGCTCTCACCACTCATGTGTCGTTCTTTGTAAGAAGAAAGAAAGAAGTGATAAGTTAAGAAAACAAAAGAAAGAAAGAGATACAAGTCAACATTCCTAACCAAAAAAAAGGAGAGTATTAAACTTACTCGGGTCTCCTGGGCATCTAAGTAGGGTTGGTAGCTACTACTACCGGTGCTTCTAATGGCTACAAGGCTTCCCCAAAGCTGAAAGTGAATCACCATCGTATGACAGGACTCATCATCCCCTCTCCACCCTGAGGAAGTGTCAAATTTGAGACTAAGGTCTCTCTTAGCACTTTCCTCCTCATATACTACTCTTAGCATCTCCTAGTATCATGCCACTCAGGGTCACTCTCCTCCTCCTCTACATGGGCTGCCTCGCCAGTCCCAACACCAAATCCCTCATCCTCTATTTCCTCTTAAACTGACTCCTCATCCATCTTATCCCTCGTATCCTCCTCAGATTTGGAGTCTAGATCAATAGGCTCAACTTTGCTCCTGTTGTGAGAAGGAGCAGCCACAATCTGAATTAAGGGTACTTGACGGGAATCATCTACCTAGAAAGTATGGACCACCCATCTAACTACAATGGGCACACCTCAAATGACCATTTTATAACCGGATCCTCTCTACGACCCCTCCGAGCCTCAGGAAATTCCTATAAAATGGAGTGACGGAGAGGGAGCATATCAATGTGTGGAAGGCCAAACTACTGGGGGACCCAATCAAATGGGTGGAGCTCAAGTCTCCCTGCTCTATCAACCAACTAACCTTTTGAAGAAAGCTACTATGATGGTCACCTCCACTCCCCATATCCCTACCATTTCTGATAAGGTGTGGAAGTCATGTCTATTGTAGTCGGGAGGCCACGGGGCGGTGTGGCATCCTAAGTACTAACATACCTATCCATCTAGCTTCCCAAATAGCTCCTGGATTCGATATTGGTACTCCCCTACCATATGGGATGAAATGATCATAAACGCAACTCATCACAAGAGTAGGGTGTCTCAATGACTCCATCGTTTCCATCCACCACCACCTGTATAGATAATGGTAGGTGGTCCCTCGGATATCTGTCCCCAACCATATTTACTGCCTTGCCCCTTGATCTGTGACAATGATAGGAGCCTAGCAATAAAAGAGGGTATCACCACCCTTGTCCCCGATTAATCGGGAGGACAAGATGACCATGATGGATCTACGTATGACAAGAATGGGAGTAGTGGCAATGGACCAAACCTTCATCCCTTTCCTCAATCCACATGAGGCAATGACATCTCCCATATATGTGGACCATTGCATCATCATGGCCACACGACCCCGCTATCTCCAAAGTAAGTCTCCTTCTAAGTTTTAGGAGCCCAAGAATATGGAATACATCCTCCAGGTGATAGTCCACTCACCTGGACACTGGACAGGGAACCGAGAAAGTGTTCCGGTCTACATCCCAATAGGAAAATAAGTCACATAGAATATGAATAGAAGGAGCAACGTGGGGAACCCGTGTAATCCTACAAATAGTGGCCCTCTGGAGAATATCTATCTCATCCTATGTCACTGATCCAAGATACCAGGGAGCCAATAACATTCCCTCTCCTAACTCCATCTGATGTATTCCTCCTTCTTATGTATTCACCAAAACACAAAAAAAGACAAAATTAATAACATATATCAAATAAAAAGCTCACCAAAAACATCACAAAACATGAAAAATCAAAAAAACAACAAACTAGTGAACGTTTTGGTCATTTTGTTTAGAAACACCACCCAGTGTAGGGTAGCAGTTCCAAGACCGCCACCCTACTTTGGGTGGTGGTCCTAGGTTGATTTTCCAAACGCGTCTTTTACCCTAAAAATTCTCAAAAAGAAAAAAAAATACCATTTTCAACAAAATAAAATCATGCCCTATGGGCACCCCTAGAGACTCATTTAAGACAAAAGTTTTGAAAATAATCCCCCTAGGTGAAATTTTCAACATTTTTACATTTAGGGTATAAAAAGACAAAATTGAAAATAACCAACCTTTGACCGCACTGGTCAATCTCCCGCACATGGAGGCATGGTCATGATCTCATCACGGTCATATCAGTTATACTCTCATCGATAATGATCACCATGGGTCCAGAGCTCCGAATTCACCAAATCAATGTACACAAATGAATTGAATTATGAAGTTCTTTCGATATATATATATATATATATATATATATATATATATATATATATGTTTTTTAACCTCATTTTGAGTGTTTGTGTTCGCAGGGCTCAAGCATCTTGCACAGGTATATTTCTATATCCCCGCATAGATGGTAAGTCCTCTTGTCATTTTGATCTAGTGTTTTTTTTCGATATTTTGTCTATTTGCATGTGAGTCTTCTTTTCCTCTTGTAGAGACAATGGGAGTTTGGGTGGCGAGATTTCAACACACGGGTGTGCTAAGTATAGCTTCTAACTCCCCATTTTGGGAACGCCATACTCAGACTCTACATTTTATGTCTTTTCATGGTTAAGACACTTCTCTAATGGGGCAATATGTATGCACACAAAATTACATGTGCTACATTGTCGGAAAATGGTTACAAAGTTCCCAATTATGATTCAGTCCTTTCAAGAAGGTGTTTGAACTCCAAAACCATTCACAATATAAATTTTTTGCTTAGCTTTTTCCACACTTTCTTCCTTAATTATCTTTTTTCACACTTTTTTCTAGCTTCCTACTCTTTATGTGCACGTTTTGGCCTTCGGTGTCGTAGGATCACCGCCCGCCAGGCAAATGCGTCCTACCCACTTTTTCAGATTCTTTACACATGTTTTAACATGCGATGGTTCACTTAACTTCACTTTTTGCATGCATCCATGAGGTGAATTGTCTAAAATTAGCTTTGATTTCTTTGTTCTCCTTCCTCCTTCTATTGTTAAATAGATTTAATTAGTAAGGACTACTCCTTCTTTCCTTGTGTATGAAGTCACCTCCCATCCTCCATTCCTATATATTCCATGCTTGTATTCAACCAAAAGGCCTAAGAATTTTTTTATCTTGCATTGTATTGCTGCTACGATCTTGCTAGGAATTGCATATCCAAGCTCTGATCTCTTGTGTTATCTCTCTTCTACCTGCATTACATCCAGACTGCCATCAAGCTACCATTTCTCAAGCGCCATCCTCTTACTATTGTTCTTGCATTTCCCAATCTCTTGGACTCACATGAACACTTGGAGAAAGAAAGGAACATACTAAGGGGACAGATACAGACACAACTAGATTTGCCAAAGCTCTTGCTTGTCTAGGTTGGAATTGTGTGTTTGTTTGCCTTGTGTGTTGAATTGTCAATTTCATATCAAATAGAGTAGAAAATAATTCATATCAAATAGAGTAGAAAATCATTCATATCAAATAGAGTAGAGAATCATTCATTTAAGTAAGTTTTCCTTTCAACATTACTAGGGAAGTTGTGAGGAACAATATCCCTTTCAGGGTCATGATTTGTTCTTCACCTCTGAGGTAGGGTTTGGAGGATTTTGATTAGATTGGGCTATTTTATTCGGATCGATTCATAGATTTGTACAAGTAACCAACTACATCCATCAGATTGGCTACTTGTCTTTAGTTAGTTTATTATATTAGAACACATTGCTTAAAGATTAGAAAATAACAAAAATATTTCCTTTGATAGATTAGTTTGCTTTTATTGCTTTGATCCAAAATATTGTGAAAACTCCAAAAATATAGATTAGATCTCTTTTTGTAATTAGTTTGCTTATCAAAATTCATTTTATTTAATTTTGCATGACCATCAATGGTCCACAACAGGAAAAGACATACAGTTGTGATCCATTGGTCCCACAACCCAACAGCTAGAATTGATAACTGACATTGATACCAACTTATGTTTGACAGTCTTACGCACACCTGCAACTTTTGTTGAGAAGATAGAAAAACTCAATACACTAAACATAGTTGCTAATCAAGCCTATAATTATTGGACTACCCCTAGAAACAAGGTTTGATTACGTGCATGACCATTAAAAACCACAACCCCCACAAGTCTTTGGTTGTGATCCTTAGGTCCCACAACCCAATGGGCCTACCAGTTAGTTAGACATTGACACTAGTTTGCATACATTAGTATTCAGATCTTCACCACTTCCACCAGATATTATCGCACAACTTTCCTTACTAAACATAATAGTCGATCAAAGCAAGAATTTATGGACCGAAAATTCAAATCACCTGTAAATACCTATGGCTTCATCGTTCCTCTCATTCTTACTTCCATGACCTTGTCTAGAAATCTATATGAGGCACCTGCAAGTCATTTTCCACATGTTCAACAACCAGTGAATAGAATCTCGGCTGAGCTCGACATTGATTAGAGTCTACGAGTGGATATTATCTCAAACCGAACCATCACACCACTTCAAGTTAGGAGAGCATTCCTTTTTTAGATTCCCAGATCCCAACATTGTGTGTTGAGGATAGAAAATTTCCTAATTATCTTGATCCTCATCACCACACTCAAATTCACAATCATTCTACACCGAATGTCTCGGAATGACCTCGGGAGGTCGGGTGTGAGGAAGGTCACGTGCTGATTCTATGTCGCATGCACATCTATTTAGCCCATATAATGTTGTCTCAACTACTTCTGCCCATAATTCATCTAACAATCCTCTTGCTTTGAGCATACTTATTTCCATTTCTTGAATGGTTAACTTATTTCACGCATCTACACATTTTTTCCTATAGTGTATACCTTAATGTGAATTGTTTCTTTATCCCATGATCCTTACAGAAGTTTAAAAACTCATTTTAGATATACTCTCCCCCTCTATCTATTCTCATTGTCTTTATATAATGGCCACTATTCTTATCAACCATGGCCTTGAACTATTTAAATATTTCAAATGTATTTGATTTATTTTTCAAGAAATAAATCCATACCCTTCTACTGAAGTAATATATAAAATTAAGGAAATACATATTTTTAAACAAGTAGGGATTCTTCATGGGACCACACAAATTTAAATGTACCATCTCAAGTGGTGAGATTGTTCTCCATGATTTTCCTAATGGAAAATCATTTCTATGTTGCTTCCTAATATGCATGCTTGACTTACATTATCTAGCTATTTAATAGGTGGTAGCCCTTTAACCATTTTATTATTATAAAGAACATTCAATCCACCATAACTCATATGTCCATACCTGAGATGTTAAAGAGTAGATTGATCAATGACTATTGTTTTGAACATTATTATGCCCGCACTGGATCTTCAAGGGAAACATTATATTTTATGTCATTTACACTACGAAAATACTCTTTTTGCTTGCATCTTTATCTTATAACATGCATTCTCCATTTTTAAACTTCACCTTATATCCATTTTGGACAAGCTACCCATTATTGAGAATATTATACTTGTCTCATTTCTTGCCGAGAATGGATACGATGCCTTTACCCATCACAAGAACTTTATTTATTTTTCACATCTTCACTTCATATCTGATTTCTTCATTTATGTGATTAAACATTTCTTTATTTCCACACATATGGTTACTTTTGTAAGAATTATCCAAATACCATACTTTCTTGTTTCCTTTCTCCGCTCCATTGCAAGTTAGAAGGAAAGTTCCACTCTTTGATTTTTCTCTGGGTCGGTTTCTTTTTCATTTGAGAAGATTACATTATAATTATTATTTCTCAAATCATATTCTTTCTTTTGCATTCACTTGCATAATTATATAATTTTGTAGTAATAACATTACACATTTGATTTGTTATACCTTTGTGTAGAACCACCTATGGAAGTGTTGTTGCTCTTTTCTCTTCCTCTAGTTTGTGGCTCTTGATGATATTGTCTTCCACCTTATTTCCAGCTTTCTAAATGTTTCTTTTCCTCTATTGTATTCTCCTATCCCCTTGCCTCTAACATTTGTGTTTTTTGAAGGCTTGTTCATTGGAGGAGATGGTTTTCCTACTCATCCTCTATTCATGGGTTTGTAAAGAACCCATTAACTCATCAACTTTCGTTTCTATCAAATCTTTGGATTTTTCTATTACAACCATAACTAGATCAAATCTAGTTGGAAGGCTCCTTAATACCTTCTCTATGATCCTATGATCTTTAACAACATCTCCATTAGTCCTCATTTGATTGACTATGGTCATTTTTCTTGTGAAAAAATCATTGTTCTTGATTGATTATTTCATGAGAAGCATCTCAAAATCTCTCCTCAACATCTGCAATCTGACTACTTTTTCCTTGTCACTTCCTTTATATGCATTGTATAAGGTATCCCATTCTTTCTTGGAGTTTATAGTTGATTTTTTCCATGGGAAAACTTAATCTTTGACTACATTTTGGATGTATCTTAAAGCATTTACATCATTTCTTCTACCTATACATATCTTCCTTCAACTAATTCCTATAGCTCTTGAGAGGAGAAAATGTCTTCCTTTCTGTGCACCAAATTTCATACTTCTTCCCATCAAATATTGGGGGTTATTTCCTCAAGTTTCTACTAGAAGCCATTAAAACTCAACCCCGTAAAATAAAATCTCCAACCCATGATATGGTTGAGCCTTTTGTTTTCTCTAATACTAGTTTGTTGACAAAACTTTGGTGCCAAATGCAACCAACACAAGGAAAGACACAACCAAAACATAATAAAACAAAAATATATATATATATATATATATATATATATATATATTAATTCAAAATATTCATATAAACTCGAGTTGCTTCTCTATTTTTTTCCTTTTGTTTCTCTTCTTGTGTCCTATTCTTTTCTATTTCTTTTCTAACAAATATTGTTCTTCTACTTTGTGTCTACTATGAAATACCTTTCTACAATATTTCACATTCTATATTATTCTCTAAATATTCTTTCATATCTCGCTCTATATTCCTCTACTCCTCCTTCTCTATTTCATATGTTTCGCATATATCTCTCTCTTGAGCTATTGATGCTCTCTCTTGTATTAAAATTAGACGGTGTGTGTGTGTGTGTGTGTGTGTGTGTCTATATATATTGTTTCCTACACCAAAGTTCATCTCCCAAATGGGTGGCAAAATGCCACTATGTGTCGTACTTTGGACAATTGAGATTGACTATTGACTTGCTTAACTAAAAGGGCAAACTCGATGATATATAGATTCTGGTTAAATCCTCTAGTTGACATTACCTCTTATCCAACATGGACCCGAAGAACTTATTAGTTGTGGATAATATTTCAAACTTCACATCTGGGATCCCAAAACAAAGAGGAGGGTAAAAATTATGCCATGTGTCTTGTGTCATTGACGGAGAAATCAAAACATAACATACGAAAATAAAATCACCATAAAACCAATAAATCCATGTTCGGAAGGTAGATAAGATGAGGAAACAAAAATGGAAATACTCATGGGGCTGAATATTACCTAAGACCATTAATTCTCACAAATATTATGTTTTTGTGCAAATTTGCAATAGGAAATTAACAATTATGAAAGCACAACAACTATACCCAAAGTGTTAATTTTTTCAAGTCCCATCATTCAAAGACACCTCGAGTCTATCTAGTAAGTCCAAGTGACCTCCTGAATAATGTTCTATCATCCCCCTAGGTTATTTAGTAAATTTCATTCATTCCCTCTAAATGATTTTAGGATTTCATTTGCAAGCTACATGTAGTTGTGGGAAGGGCTATCATTGACCTTCCTAGAGTTGGAAACAACCTCAAGGAGCGGAGTAGAAGATCCTAAGTGGACATGGAGTTGATTCAAAGGTATTGGGACATCATGGAGATAATTTAAAAATATTTTGGAAGGGCTCAGAGAAGTTGGGGCAATTTTTCCAAAATTAGGGTTCACAACCCTAGGTAGTACATAGGCCTAAAATAACTATTGAGCTTTAGAAGAAGATTTTGAGAGCCTTGGATGGAGTTCGGAGTAAAAGAAACATCTCCAAAAATATAATTCTAATCCCTACAAGATGATGAAATCATATTTTCACAACTCCTTGGTGGATAAGGTTTGCGGCGGTGTTTTTCCTGGATAGGTAGAGTACGAATAAAAATTCCATTTTTTCATGGATCAAATGGAAGAATCAATACATGAGACCATAAAACTTGGATCCAAAATGGCATTTCTAGTGAGGATCATATACAATTTCACAAATAAACTCCACCGAGAGCTCAAGTTATCATCGCTTTCTAGTTACCCTCTTAAAGACAGTTCGAGAGTTAGTCAATTTTTTGGAGGACACGTGTCAACACCAGGAGCCTAGCAAGATTTTCCTTCCCAAATTCCCTAAGTTAAAGTACATAAACTTTGGAAAAATGTGCTCAACACCCATGTGACCTTCAAATTTGATAGGTCAACCCCCAAGTGCATTTTGGAGCTCAAATTCCCTGTCGTTGGATCGAGGACATGTGTCATCATTTTTCTCACTATGGAATTTGATGTCCCTTACATCCCTAAGATTAGGTAAATAAAGACATAAAAAATTTCCCAACTCAAACTCAAAAATTTGAAAAAAATTCTAACTGTTAGTTGCTTCTTGTTGCTTCTCACTGCTAGAAGAAAAGTTGTAGAGAACACCAGTCCACCACTCCACCATTTCCAAATCTCAAACCAGATCCATCATAGCACATTATCCTTCACTCCATGATGGAAAAAAGGTCAAATAATGAATATTGATCAAACCAAGAAGAAATAATGAAGCAAAGAGAAGAAGAAGTCTGAAAACTCCATTGCCATAAAAACAAGAATTGAACATACCTTACAAATCATTGCACTGCATTGAAAAACCATTTGTCACGGAGTTTTTCTCTCTTGAAGGCCATTAAAAAATCATATTAAAACCTCCAATTTGAGGCAAGGAATTCTCATAGAAAATAAATTTCACTTCCAGCTCCATGAAGAACAAAGTTCAATTTCCTATCAAACCAAATTCGAATTGAAGTGAAATTTCGCTCAAGCACCGAAAGAAAAACTTGTGGAAATGGAGTTGATTCCATCATGAACGGAGAAACCATACCTGAAAATTTAAAACTCAATTAATGGCCTTCATGACACAAAAGTAGTGCGAAAAATCAAAGAGCTACCTCTCCACTTGTCGTGGGTTCAGTGGTAAATCACATGAAAATTACAGGGAATGATCGTTGAAAAATCATGTTTCACGTGAACTAGTTTCCGCGCCATGAAGTCCCTATATTTTAGGGATATGGAGGGCTGTTTTTTTTATCAGCATTCTTCCATATTCAAATAAAATTTCAAATTCCCAAAGATTCAAAGGGTGAAATCATCAAAATTCGGAGGGAAGGGACTCCAAAAAAATTAGTTTCTCTCAAACTAGTTTATGCATAATGAAGTTGCAGTTTCTCGAGATATGAAGGATTGAATTTTTATAAGTATTATTCCCTATATCTCTATATCTGAAGCTCTTACAAGACCTAAATTTTCATTTTTCATGATATTTATGGAAAGTGAATCATCATGAAAATTGGAGCATGAGTTCATGACGAAGAGTCAAATCCAATAAAGTAGTTCCGTCATGCAAAACAAAGGTCATTATCACCACTTAATAAAAATAACATATGTTATATTTCCTCGCATGATATAAATGATGAGTCCCATTGAATTGCAAGTTCTATCATTCAGGACAATCATAAAATGGGTAAAATGAAAAGTAAGAAAGAAATCGACTTCTTCCTAAAATAGCGGGTCCCTAAATAACAACTCTGCTAAAAATAGAAATGTGCTAAAAATAGAAATATCTCGAACATAGAGGTTGGAATATGGTAGATGGTTCAAAAGGTGAAACTGGGACAAGACAAGTGATATTTCCTAGAATAGCAGAGCACATGCTCATATTCTAAAAATAGAAAGTTTTCATTTCGGAGTGGAAAGTTGCATATGAGTTTGTTTTCACTCACCTTTCTATTGTTTGGATGGTTTCATGAGATGAAAAGGAGGAATGAGAACTTCATGGAGGTCCTAGAAGCATCATCTTGGATGTAATGGTTTACGAAGCAAAGCAAGGCATTGAGCGATACATCTTCTAAATTCATCTTCATCACTTAAGGAACCAAGTGATCAAAAGTGAATTGGTTAGAATGATTTCAACTAGTCAAAGGGTTCATCAACCATGTTTTAAGGAGGGTAATCATGGGCATCATATGTGTTCATCTCAAGTTTGCAAGTGTAAAAATCATAACAATGTTTCTAGACACTCATTCTATGGTCCAACATGTCCATACATCATAGAGTTGGTAATCATACTAGATTGGGAAAATGATTCAAAGTCATTCAAGGGAGCTATATTCATCAGTGTACAAGATCACTAGTTGAAGAAATCATCTCTTAAAGTTCATTGTTGCATCCAGGCATTCAAAGTATTTGCCACGAGGAGTTTTTTCCTCCATCCCTTCCCTCTCTACTTTTTATCTCCATTCTAATGCTTCATTATGCATCATCATTGTATTTCCTCCTATTCAGCTTAATCACCCATTTTAATTCTAAAAAGTATCGTATCAAAAATATGAGAGAAATACTTAATTCATGGAAAATGAAAGTTCACGAGTGGAATATGGAAACAAAGAGTCATATGAGGGAGGTGAAAGATCAATTTAGATTGTTATAAATTGTAATCGGATCTTCATTCCAAGGGTTCTTCTAATTATAAAATTCTTCTAATCGGTTCTATTATTGTAAGTTCACGAGAGATTTTTTCTCACTTGTGAATGAAAATATTTATCCACTTTTCCCCTATACTCAATGTCTTCCATCCTCATACTATGTACAATTTCATCTCGAGCATCAATACAAGAAGAAGGAGTTTCGAGCCTTTTTTGACTAAGGGGTTTACTAATACTTTGTGTTCCTTAAATTATAATTGGTCTTGTTGTTGTTTGTAGTATTGTTTCTTCCTAAATTTAGTGCATGTGATGAAACTTCTAACTAGTGTGTGCAGGAATCTGATTTTCTACCTACAACATTAGTTCTCCTACCTCTTTTCTCACTCCCCTTTCCCACTCTTCAGAAAAATTATTCCCTAGCAAGAGATTGCTAGCTTATCTAAATATTCAAGGAGTGCCCTGATGGATCCCCTTAGTCAAATGACCACCACAAAAATCCACATTTTCTCACGCATGCATATATGATAGCTACACCGGTTAAGTATAGGGAGTTATATTCCTAGAGAATTGGCAAGAAATCCACAAGATTTTCCACCAAAAATATTTTCTCACCAACATTTTTGGCACCCACCATGGGGTAGATTTAGTAACATCTGCACCAAAACTATGACCACAAGGTCAAAAATACAAAAAGAAATAAAATATTGAAAAAAGAGTTCATGAAAAGCCATTGAAAGAAAGATACACTATCAAATTACTACACATGACCTTTCATATTCCACAGTGTCCTTTCGTGTTCCCACTGTAAAAGTTTCTAAAATATGGTTGAAGGAAGATACACTAGGTTGAGTAGGTCGAGAGGTGTTGTTGATTCCAATTTTGAGGCTTTGTAAAATCAGTAAGAATGAATTAGAGATAATCCATAATTCTTCTCTCAAGCCTCCTCTTGATTTGTATCTTTAAGAATTTCACCTAGAAATCCTATCCAAACTCCTGTTGATACTCCCCCTTCAAATTATCTCATTTTTCAATCACCCTTGAGCATTGAGTTCCCAAAAGAATAATAATTTGAATTTTTTTGTAGAAGCAAGAGCTAAAGAAAAATTAGAAACAAAAATGGAATATGAAGTAGAAATACCCCAACCCATTGTTTCATGGGGAATAAATACATGCCCGCTTGCTCTTGAACCTCCTCTTCATGATCTACTAACAAGTTCCTATAAGAACTTTCTAAAGTTCAAAGGTGATGGCACACAACTCCCTGAAGAGCACATATCGGCCTTCACCACATCATGTGGGATTCTTGGTTTCCAACATTAAGATGTTGTTGTAAAAGACTGTTCATGGAGTCCCTCTAACAAAAATTAGCAGAATGGTTCTACCTCCTACCTACCCGATCCATCACTGGGTAGAATGACATCAAGACTACCTTCGAGGAAAGATTTAAATCAATTGAAGACTATCAGGACCTATTGGTGTAGTTGGCTCAAATAAATAAAGGATAAAATGAAACTATGAGAGACTTCATGGCTCATTTCAAATGGCTGATTTGCAGGATACCTAAAGAGGATTTGTCATCTGAAAATAATATCAAGAGATTCTTCATCAATTCCCAATCATCGGAGGTAGGATTTTTGATGTGAAGATCCTAACCAAGGAACATTGTAGAAGCACAAAGGATGGCCATTAAAGTTGATGATGATCTCATCCTCTCTGGAAAGATAAATAATCCATAAAAGGGAAATACACAACATCATAAAGATGAGAGAACATGCCCATTAATCCTGAAAATGGAAAATGAAATGGCATTGTTGAGGAGGGAAATATTTTAATGAGTTTCTTCTCAAAGAAGCAATGAAAATCAGATTGCATGAGCACCCCGAAGGCTTACCTTGGAGGCCACACCTATCAATGAAAATTGTACAAGTAAGGAAAATTAAGAGGAGTTTAAACAAGGAAGTGAAGGTGGCAACTTCCTAGAGATTAATGAACTTCAAAATGATAGAAAAATAAGATTTTGTGAGTATTTCAGAGTTGATGAAGAACACGAAGAGGATGCACCTAGTTTCTCATGTGCATTATTCACTCATTCTTAGTCTAAGAAAAGAGAATCTACCTCCATTTCATCAAAAGAAAATAAGGTTAATAATCCTTCGTGGTGAATGCACAAAACAAAATAATCAGTCAAGGATCCCCACTTCCATCTTCCATGAAGTCCGCATTGTTAAAGCTTGACCCTATAGCAAGTAAGAAGACTCCTGCTATTCCAAGTAAGTTTTCCAATTCCTCTTCCATTTATAAATCTAAATCTACTCCTATAAAATCTAATACCTTGAAAGCTCCTAGTGTGCCATTCAAAATACCGTCCATTCCTTAAACATAAAATCTTGCTCCCAAGCCTATCCATACTCTTAAATCAGTCCCTTCACCCCCCTTGTCCACATCTACTCCCTTTGACTTCATAGAATATGCAAACAAATCCAAAGTGTAGATTACCAAAACCAAATATTTACAGACCCATCCTGAATAGTTCGAGAGGTTTTTTCAATACATCAGAAATGGTAGTCTAACACCCAATGATGTAGCTCCTCATCCTAAAGGAATACTACCAAACCCACCTACACCTCCCTCACATAACATGATTTCTCTGAGTGCATCAAAGAATGATAAAGTTGAACCTTTCTATGTCTCCCTTCTTATTGGAGAATATGTATTGAACAACTGCATAATAGATTCAGGTGCCTCGGATAATGTCATGCCCATGAAGGTTGCCAAAGCTCTCAAACTCATCATGACTCCACATAGTGGCTCTTGTTACTCTTTGGCTTCAAAGAGGTCCCACTTTTAGGAAGTTTAAAGATGCACATGTGGATCTTTATATATTTCTAGAGAAGAAATTTTAAGTGATGGTTTTTGTAGCATACATCCCAACCTCATTCAGAATGTTGTTGAGTAGATATTTCTATCAAGACTTGGGAAGTAAAATTTAGATGAATTGTTCATCTGCAACTATACCAATGATGGGAGACATAGAGAAATTTCTTCTCGAGAAGAAGATGAGGTACATGGTACAAAAATCTAGAAGCGTGGAAGCTAACATATTGTATTAAGGTAGGAGGAGATGAATCACTTTTTGGCAACTAAGGAGGAAGAGGATATCCCCATCTTGATAGGTCTAGACATTCCTTCCTCGAGATATTTGGATTTTTAAGAAGCATTGAGGAGATTCAAGTTCTAATAGGGCAGCCCTTAATTTCTAGATGGTGCAAACTATGAAGAAGAGGAGATGGTTCTTGATGATTTTCAAGAAGAATTTTTTTCTTATATTCTTATCCAATATTAGGAGTTATTCTCATTCCCATTTGAGGATGAAGATGATCTCAGTAAGGCCATCTATGGAGAGACAAAATCAGCTTGTGATGAATGCATTAAAGGCATGAAAGAAATCTCTATAAAAGAACTACTAAGAGCCATGGAAGAAATAAAGGACCTCAAGATCAGTCTTGAACTCTTGATGCAAGCCATAAATATGTAAGAAATTTGTGAAGCTGATTTTGAAGTCTTAACCAATGTGAATTTTGGCCATATTGAGAGAAGGAAAGATGAAAAATATGATGTTTTCTTGCTCTTGAGATATTTATTTTCCCATTTGTAGAAGAAGATTCTTTACATGATGGAGAAATAAAAGCAAGAAGTTTCAAGGCCTTTCAAGATGAAGCTATTTTTGATGAAAGATCGATAGAGTGCAGTGATTCCTAAGATGATAATTTCCTTAAGATGTAAAATAAATATTATTAAAACATTTACAAAAGACGAGTGTAGGAAACGATGAAAAGCATAACTTCATGTAAGAAATATTGGATGTAGTGGAAATTTCAGATGACCATGAGCTGATTCTTGATCTCTTCACTCGTGCCATGGACATACAAGAAAAGTATGATTTTGCCTCCCGATCCTCTCGTCGGTACTCAAACACCTCACGGTTCAGTAGATATAAAGGATGAATTAAATGTTTCTCTTGGAGAAGATGTAAATGAACATAGACCCGGAAAGAAATGAACTTAGAATATTCTAGAATTGTGAACTAAAATCAGCTTTGGGGCAGCAATGAGAGGTTCCATGGAGAATAAGCTATATAGATAAACACGAATGGCAATTGGCACTATGAAACCGATTTAAAAGAACATGAAGGAAGTGGAATTTCCAAGAAAATACATTAGCATAGCGAAGATCACATGGACTCACTCCTACAAAGTAAAATTAGGATCATGAAAGCATCTAGCTTCCACATATAATTAAGGAAAGGAGGTTACTTTCTCAAACCAATCAATGGCTTCATAGAACAACATCACTTAGTGTTTCCCACTCATGGGTAACTTTTGAGAAATGAAAAATGATTCGAGTGATATTAGGTTGTCTCCCAATTTGTACCATAGGTGAATTTTAGGTGTGTTTCCCTTTTTTGTGTGACGTGTGTTTCCTTTCCATCATTTTGTGTTTGTTTCTTTTTATTTCTTCGCTTTATCTCTCTCTCTCTCTTGTTGTAAGTTGTACATGACTCCAGAGGCCCAATGGATAAGGAACTGGTCAATATGTTGTAATTTGAGATTCTAGGAGTTCTCATGCCATGTATTTGTTACATTCAATCCATGTCATTTCCCCAAGCTAGACCCCGAGATATTGTTGTGCAAATGTGGAACATAGAAATTGACAATTCTTGAGCACGATAACTATACCCCAGTGTTAATTATTTCAAGTCCCATCATTCCAAGACACCTCGAGTCTGTCCATTAAGTCCAAGTGACCTCTCGAATAATGTTATATCATCCCCATATGTGATTTATTAAATTCCATTCTTTCCTTCTAGATGATTTTAGGATTTTAGTTGCAAGCAACGGTAGTTGTGGGAAGGGCTATCATGACCTTCTTAGAGCTGGAAGAACCTAAGTGGACATGGAGTTGATTCAAAGGTATTGGGACATCATGGAAATAATACAAGAATATTTTGGAAGGGCTCGGAGAAGTTGGGGTAGTTTCTCAAAAATTAGGGTTCACAAGCCTAGGTAGTACACAGGCCTAAAACAACTGTTGAGCTTCAGAAGAAGATTTGGGAGCTTTGAATGGAGTTAGGAGTAAAAATAAAAATATCCAGAAATTTAATTCTAATCCCTACAAGATGATGAAATCATATTTTTCACAACACCTTAGCGCATAGGTTTTGTAGATAGGTTTTTACAGGCACAGGGAAAGTATAAAATAAACAATTCATTTTTAAGGGATAAGATAGAAGAATAAATATGTGAGACCCCCACCATTGGATTCAAAATTCTATTTCTAGTTAGGATCATATATAATTTAAAAAATCTAGTCCACCAAGAGCTCAAGTTATAATCATTCTAAGTTACCCTCTTCGAGACAATTCAGGAGTTAGTAAATGTTTGGGAGGGCACATGTTAGTGCCAAGAGCCTCATGAGCTTTTATGTCCTTTAAATCCATGAGGTTAGGTATAAAAACCTTGGAAAAATACAACCAGCCCCATGTGATCTCTCGGGACCCTCATGTGACCTTAAGATTTGTGATTTCATCCCCAAGTGCATTTTTTGAGCTCAAATTCCCTTCCGTCGAATTGAGGACATGTATTGCCCTATTTCTCATCATGGAATTTGATGTCCCACATGTCCTTGAGGTCAGGGACATCAAGACATGAAAAATTCTCCCAACTCAAACTCAAAAATTTAAATTTTTTTCTAATTGTTAGTTGTTTCTTGTTGCTTCTTGTTGTTATTCACTGCCGTAAGAAATATTGCGAGAGATCACCATTCCACCACTCCACCATTTCAAAATCTCAAACCATATCCATCATAGCACATTAATCTTCACTCCATGATGGCATGTAGGTCATAGATGTAAGATTGATCAAACCAGGAAGAAAGAATGAAGAACAGAGAACAAGTCTGAAAACTCCATTGCCATAAAACCAAGAATCAAACATACCTTGCAAATCATTGAATGGATTGAAAAACCATCTATTGCTGAGATATTATCTCTTGAAGGCCATTAAAACATCATATTAAAACCTCTAATTTTTACAAGTAATCTGGCTCAACGAAGAACAAAGTTCAATTTACTATGAAACTGGTCGTTAGATTGAAGTTAAATTTCACGTGAAACACGAGAAGAAAAAACCTATCGCAATGGATTTTATTCCGTCATGAACAGATTCAAAAATCAGACCTAAAAATTTCAATCTCCATTAATGGCTACCATGAGACAGGTAATAGGAAAAATCGAGTGAGCTACCTCTCCACTTCTTAGGGTTCCAGTGGGTGAAATTACACAAAAATTGGAGGGAATGATCATTGAAAAATATAGTTTTGCATGAACTAGTTTTCACACCATGAAGTCCATATTTTTTAGGGATATGGAGGGATGTCTTTTTTATCAGCATTCTTCCCTCTTCAAATAAATTTTAAAATTCCCAATGATGAAGGTTGTGCATGATGAAGTTGTTATTTTCGATATATGAAGGACTGAATTTTTCAGTATTATACCCTTGTAGCTCCATACCCAAAGCTCTTACAAGACCTAAATTTTCATTTTTCATTTCTGAGCTTTCTAGAAAGTGAATCATGATGAAAATTGGAGCACGAGTTCGTGACAAATATTTGAATCCAAAAATGTTGTTCTCAAAAAAAAAGAGGTTGTTATGATGACTTACTAAAAATAGCATATGTTATATTTCCTTACATGCTATAAATTATGAGTCCCATAGAAAATACTTCTTCCCAAAATAGGAGATCCCCAAATAACAACCTGATAAAAATAGAAATGTGATAAAAATAATAGGTCCCCAAATATAAATATCTCAACAACAAAGGAGGTTAGAATATGGTTGATGGTTCAAAAGGTGAAATAGGAACAAGACAGGTGATATGTCCTAGAATAGTAGAGCAGAGGCTCATATTCAAAAAATAGAAAGTATTCATTTTAGAGTCAAAATTTGCATATGAGTTTGTTTTCACTCACCTTCTTGTTGTTTAGATGGTTTCATGAGTTGAAAATGAGGAATGATAAATTCACGAAGGTCTGGAAGCATCATCTTCATTTCAATGGTTTATAGAAGTAAAGCAAGGTATCACAAGGAACAACATCTAAATTCATATTCATCACTTAAGAAACCAAGTGATCCAAATTGAATTGGTTAGAATGATATCAACAAGTCATAGGGTTCATCAACCATGTTTCAAGGACTGTCATCATGGCCATTGTATGTGTTCATCTCAATTTTGCAGCTGTAAAACATCATAACAATGTTTCTAGACACTCATTCTATGATCTAGGATGTCCATACTTCATAGAGTTTACGGTCATTACTAGATTAGGAAAATGATTCAAATTTATTCAACGGAGCAATCTTCATTAGTGTAGAAGATCACCAATGGAAGAAATCCTCGCTCAAATTTCATGGTTGCATGAAGGAATTCAAAGCATTTCATCATGAGTGTTTTCTCCTCCATCCCTTCCCTCTCCCTCTCTTTCCGTCTCTAATTTATCTCTGCATTCTAGTCCTTCGTTATACATCATCATTTTATTTCATCCTATTCACTTAGGTGACCCATTTTAATTATAAAAGTATCTTCTCAAAATTATAAAATATATACTTAATTCATGGAAAACAAAAGGTCACGAGTGGAATATGGAAATGAAGGGTCATGTGAGGGAGATGAAAGGTCAATTCAAATTGCTATAAATTGTAATGACCTATTCATTCCAAGGGTTCTTCTAATTCTGAAATTTCTCTAGCTGGTTGTATTCTTGTAAGTTAATGAGAGAAAATTTTCTCACTTGTGAATGAAAAAAGTTAGCCACTTTTCCCCTATTCTCGATGTATTCCATTCTAATACTATGTACAATTTCTACTTGAGCATCAATAGAAGGAGTTTTGAGCCTTTTTTACCAAGGTTTTTACTGATACTTTGTGTTCATTAAATTCTAATTGGTCTTGTTGTTGTTTGTAGTATTGTTTCTTCCTAACTTTAGTGCATGTGATGAAACTTCTAACAAGTGTGTGCAGGAATATGATTTTCTACCTACAACATTAGTTCTCCTACCTCTTTTCTCACTCCCCTTTCCTTCTCTTCAGACAAATTTTTATCTATAAAGAGATTGTTAGCTTTGTCACAGGGTTAGTGGAGTGCCCCTAGTTGGATCCCCGATCAAAAGACCACCACATAAATCATCATCTTCTTACACACACATCTATGGAAGTTGCATCGGTTAAGTAGAGTGACTTGGATTCCCAGAGCGTTGGGAAGAAATCCACAAGTTTTCCACCGAATATTTTCTCTCCAACATAGTCCTATTAAGAAATGGAAAAAATTACAAAAGGTAATAAGTTATCATGTGATCCATATTGATTTCAAATTTTTCATATTCAATTATACACTCTGTAAATACTTTTTATGCATTCGAAATATAACTTGATATAAATGAATTATGTTGAGGAGAAACATTTCCATAATATGTATGTTCTCCACTTCAATTCATACAATCACGATGAGATAATAAATTAGAATTGTTACAATGGATGAAAAATATAAACAATATAAAGGACCATGCAAATGAAATATTTTTGTTTAAGGATGATACCATCCAATCCCATAGTTTTTCATGTCAATATCTTCGGTGTCACTATTTGTAGTTGGATAACTAATAATACACATGACCCAAAATGAGTTCCCAGCTCTTTCGCCTTCAAAAGTATCAGGGGGGATGCCCAATCCTAAGGCTATTCCTCGCATAATTTTATAGAAGTATCATATTTTTCATGCATTTGTGAAATTAAATTAATTAAATCATTCATATAGGAATCTATTTCAAGAATATAAAATTATATGCACAAATAGCTAGTTTAGAAGCAAACAATTTCAAGCTTGCATAAGAAAGCATAAGAAAAATAAATTATGAACAATAAAATTATAGTTTATAAAGGGCACACTTATCTATACCTTGCACAATAGTAATATATTCTTCCATAAATGGGCCAAGTCTCTTTAGATAATCTAGCCTTAAACAAAAAAACACGAGAATTATCTATAGAGAAAATAATATAGAAGAAAACAAAAAAACATTTATTTTATAATTACAAAACCAAAAATGGTTTTATTTTTATATCCATCTTTTCTCTATGAGTGTTTATTGGTGGCATCAGCTATCCTAGTGAAAAAATATCTAGGCCTCATTGCATGCCCGCATAGATACCCATCCCATCCATGCACAGTGGGACTCATAGCGTATACAAAAAAATTCAACAATTAGAATTTTTTGTTTTGTTTTGTTGTATACACACGTATGTATACCACCAAAAAAATTGTGATTTGAATCCATGACCTCTCACATACAAGTGCACGGACTACCAATCTATCTATCATCACATTACATGCTACTACTTGATTTCATCTATATTTATCTTGATGTTTCTCGGCATGTGTGTATACCACATCCAAGTGGGGCTCACCTTTGCATGTATGGAATGGGGCATGTATGAGGGCATGCGATGGGGCCCAACAATGTTTTCACTAAGATATTCATGGGATTTATTTGTAGTGCATCAATTTTCAGCGGATGTGTACAATTGGGGTGAGGAAGAGGTGTCCTCTTTTTGCAACACTTTTGGAGATATGCATTGATATTCTTGAGCTACTTAGTAGAGTCAAAGTTTTCAACATTCATAAGTACAGGGTAATTTTTACAATAGTTTAAGTTTTCTTGACTTTATCCAACTAGCACCCACCCTGATGATATTGTAATGAAGAGTGTAAAGCATAAATTAAGCCTAGTTATTTTCCTTTCTTTCTCTACTTAGTTCTCTAGTGTGTTCTATAGCATCTTAGTTGATATCAAAACCTTTAATCATATCATGTTAAAGGTTATTTACCTCTCATGGATCTATAAAAGTGACAACTCGCCTAATGCAGGAACATCCAAGGGTTCAAGAAATCTTGCATCATAAAAAAAATATGAATAAAGTAATTTCAAATTTTGGTTCATTTTCTCTTGTTGGCATTTCTTCAAACACTTGGCATGCACAAAGTGATGGTTCAAAATCCTCAGGCCACTTCCTCCAAAACTAATCATATGGGTTTGCTTGGTCTGATAATGACATGGTGTATGCTGAAGCATTAGGGAAAAAAAGCAACAGATCAGGAGTTCATGAATGTGAAAAACATCAGCTCAATAATACATGGAAGGAGACAAAACAATTTTCTTTTAAGATTTGTTTGTATCCCATATTTGAGAAGTTTGTGGGACACCAAACAAGAGGGGAAAATGCAGAAAATATGGTTAGATAGGACAATAACTAGAAAAATAGAAAAAGTGAAAAAATGAAGGAAGATACGATATTTTTTGAGAGGTATAGGTTAGGATGGTTGAGACAATCATTTCAAGATCTGAACCCACATTTATGATTAATTTTTCATGGGTAAGATGAAGGAAAAATATTTTAGGATCCATTCCTCACTATACAAAGTATTAAAGCTCTAAAAATAGGTCTATGTATTTGTAAAGTGCATGAAAGCACCAATGAACTGTTGCAACCCAAGAAGAGTGTTGTTGGGTATGTAATAGGCATTTGAATTATTTATGATCTGAAGTTCATGTAATTGTAAAGATAACTTCATCCCATGAGTTTTTAATGTTTATATGTATGTGTGTTTGCTTTGAAGAAACCCAAAACTTGTATTTGGGAAAAAACAACAATCTAAATCTCATCTAAGGTTCAAAATAGGTGGTGAATATGTTTGAATAGGGTGAGATATTTTTTTGTGTACTCATATTCCTATCTCATCTCTCACTTCCATGGAATGTGATTTTAGTGTAATTCAATAGTTCACTAGATCAAATATTTTCCTTAACAAATGGAACTTTAAAATGTGAAACAACTAGGTATAGAAAGCTATTGGATAACATGAAATGGGTGAGAGATCTGTTATCCAAAATTCACCCCTGGAGGTACTTTTGATAACATGCATCAAATTCTTCATCCGAGCAAGTAGATTGATTCAAGGCCCAAAATCAAGTTTTGGGGGTCCCTTTGGCTTCTCTCTAACTTCCCCATCCAAGAAAAAAATTCCAACAAGTTAGAAACAATTGAAAAAATACAAAAATGAAGTCGCTGGCTTGTTTTAATACATCGCAAGTCCGAGGGTTGCGGAGTCGTACTAGTGTGAATTGTACCAAGGTTCGTAATAGCAAGTTTGCGGCGAAATACAAAGGAATTGGTAAAGTCGAACATTTTGTCCCAAGGGGTCTCAAGGGGACAGCTTGGGATGTTGGGACGTTAGGACATGCAAAGCCAAAAAGGCATGCAGCAATAAAAAAATGGAAAAAGTTGAATTTTTTTGTTTCGTGTGGTCCGAGAGAGCCAAAAAAGTACGCGTAGGATGTGAATCGATCGATTTTCACAAGTCACCAATTGTAAGTGGTGCAAATATTTTCATTTGGGATAGTAAGGACAAAAGTATGTGCCGAATGTGCAAAGGAGAAATCACCGCACAAGGAGCCAAGCTAAGCCTAAATTGGCCAATGTAGAAGAATGTGTCCAAGACATTCGGGACACGTGGACCTAATTTTTCCGCAATACCCACAATTCAAAGGAAATGTCGAGTTTGACCTCCCGAACTTCAAACGGCCATAACTTTTGACTCCGAGCTCCAATTTTCACAAAATTGGACTTTCTTGAACGAGCACGACGTCCTCCAGATTTCTTAATTTTAATGAGGGTATATATATTTAAATAAAAGAAACATATTCGGCTCCAGTCAGTTAATGCTCATTCCCGTCAAATGACGTAAAACACGTGCTAGATCCAAAATAGTTGATTGCGACTCGAAAGATCATAGATTTTGCATTTCTCAACGAAATCACACAAAATTGGTACCATTGGAATCATGGATTTGATCCTAATGCATATTTATAAATAAATTATTGATTCGATGAGAAATCAATGGGGATTTTTCATAAAACGTGGCCGGGTTCGTGATGAGTGTTTTATTTGGTAGTTGGGAGTGCAATTAAGAGGCATGACCATCATTCTTTCTCTACCACAACACAGAGACAGTATGGGGAGCCTTTTTCAAGTAACATACAATCATTTCACTCCATTTAATGCCTCTTATAAGTGGTTGAAGGACATATTTTGGGATTTCCATTTTCCCCTTCTCTCTCTTCTCATTCTTCTATAAATTGGAGTGTTAGGCTCATTGTAAAAGGAGAGAGTTTTTATTGTAGCAAAGCTCTCTCAAAATTTCCTTGTGAAGCCAATGTGCTATAGGCCCTTGTAGTGGACTCCTTGCATAGTGATCCAGGCCCCTATCTTGTAATAGATTGAATTGTGCATATCATGAAGCAATAAAATACAAGTTTGTGGATGCATCTTCCTTGTTGTGTTTGTTTGCACTCTTCTTTCCCTTTCAACCTTCATTACAAGAATATTGTGTCTATTTTTATGCTCTTGTAGGGATCCATTATCATTTTGTATGTTTGAGATGTTGTTGTGAATGCATTTTGCTAGATTGTGGAGAACTGTTATCACCCCTTCTAGTATGCATTTTACTTCTATTTTTCACACATTGGAAGACTACTCTCACACTCTCCTTTTCTGGTGTATCACCACTTTAGTGTAGGATTTCATTTTATGCATTCTCTCTCCTTAGTCCCTTGGAAAGTTAGATTAGAACAATTAGTTTACCCTGCATTAGAGTAGATTGTGGCAGGTAGTTTAGGAGCAAGAACCAGCTTTCTCTGGAGGTCTATCTCAAGTAGCAAGTCCCACAACTTGGAGATAGTACCCATGTTATCCAATCACACCGTGAGTTCAAGTATATGCACTTGTGTAAACATAAGGGTGCTGTGATTCGGTGATAACAAGATCCATATTGATTTTTTTTGGTCTATGTTATGAATCAGTTCCATTCATTTGTCCCCCACATAGGCTACATCAATTTGTATTAGGGAAATTTTTTTCCTTTCTCGATTGTGTGTGTCAAGAATTATGTCATTGACAAATTGTTTAAGATAATATTGCATTATAGAGAAGATGATTATTTTGTAGGTGTGAGAGAAGTCCTGCAAAAGTAGATAAAGTGTGAAAATATCTTGTTTAATTCTATTACAGTTATCTGAGTGAAGTTCATTTCTGGAGAAGATATGCCACACAAAATTTAAAGAGCTCGTGGAATAGAAAAATTAATAGAGATATTGAAGGAAATCCAAGAAATATTAGATGTTATGGAGATTGCACAAGGTAGAGTTTTTAAATATGTTAGAGAAGGTGGAGGTGAAAAATCCAATGTTTAGAAAGAGAAGATTTGGTAACAAATATGGAAAAACAAGATAGAGTTGTGAGATACGTGAGAGAAGGTGAAGGTGAAGCATCCAAAGTTTAGAATGAAGAGTTGGTTGCAAATATGGGTAAAGGAAGAACTAAAAGAGGAAAAGTTGTTGATAAGAAATATGTAGAGGAAGGTGCAGGCAGAATGCCAAATGTGAGGAATCCAACACATGAAAGAGAAGAGAATTTTGTTCTCCATCATGTGTCGATGGGTAGAGAACAAAGAGTGGAAGAGATGGCTCAAAAAAGAGTCAAGAAAGAGAAGAAAAGTGACTCAAAGTCACAGATTGCAGCAATGGAGAGGATGTTGGAAGAAATGGTATCCAAATTGGATGCTTTGGAAAGGATACCAACAAGCAAAGGAAAGATCCCATAAGATGTCATGGCGAAGAAAAGGTAAGCCCAAGCTTACAATGATTTTTTTCTGGTAGAGAGAGCCTACAAAAGCTTATGACAAGGATAAGCGAGGTGGAATATTTTTGAAGAGACAAGTCTAGAAGACTCCATGAGGATAAAGGTTGCAGAAAGAGGTTGTGTGATGGTGCATTTATGTATTGGAGACATCTCCATGCGAGAAAACTAGAGACAGGCAAGAAGAAGGTGAAGGGTTGGGAAAATATGGTTTCCAAGTTTATAAGTAAATTTTTGAACCCAAAAGGGCAAGCAAAGTGGTGGAAGAAACTTCCAAGTCTTGAGGCTTGAGAGAGGAGAAGAATGTTGCCTTGAGAGGCAATAAGAGAGGGAGGTTTCCATGTGAGAATCCCAAGAATATTTTCAAAAACAGCCAAGCGAAGGAATTTTAATAGAAATCCAAGGGCATGGAGGTGATAGCTTGTTCCCGAAGGAGGTGAAAAATTACTAAATAATGCACACCATTCTTGTTTTTGTACTTGGGGAAATGTAGAAATTTCATTGTAAAGGAAGGAAAATACTTTTCAATTGTCTCTTTTTCATGGAAAAATGGTTGAGAACAACAAAGGAAAGATACATGTTTCTAGGAAGGAAAGAATAGAGGTGAAGAAAGAGGTAAACAAAGAAGAAGTTGTTATCCAATTTTTCCTCTCGATAAAAATTGAACAAACATGACCTTACACGTAGAGAAAATTGAAGGGACCATTCGTCCTTAGGAGCTCACATATCAATTCTGAAAATCAAGTTGTAGGTGGGCTTCACAATGAAAATGCAAGGTCAACAAATGAATGGCCAAGGAACGTCAAGGATATTAGAGCTTGAGATAAAATATTAGAGGCCCAATCCTGAAGTTTTAGACTTCGAGGCATTTGGAATTCAGAGAAAAGCTCAAAAGGAAAAATTCCAAAAGGAGGAAAACTTGAAAGGAAAAATTTTAAAAGGAGAAAAAGTCCAAAAGGAAAATTTTGAAAGGACAAAAATCTGAAAGGAAAAATTCCAAATGGAGATAAAGATTCAAAATTTTGAAAATTAAAAATTTTGGACTTATGGGTTTTAGAGTTTAGGAGTTTCAGGTTTGAGTTTCGAACTCTCGGGCAATTGGGCGATGAACACCATCACGGGTCCCAAAGGAAAAGAGTTCTGAAATTTCAAACTTTTAGGTTTCAAAGTTTTGAAGTTTTGGGTTTTGGAGTTTTAGAAATCTCGAGGTGATTTGAAGGATGAACAGTAACAAGACCTATGAAACCAAAATGTCCAAAGTTATGAATTCTAAATTTCCCAAATTTTAGACTTCTAAATTTTGAGATTTTGAGTTTTCCAAGAAAATGAACAATAACTCAACCTCTAAAATTACAAATTTCAGGATTTCCAAGGTTGCATGAATTTCATACTCTAAAAAAGAAAGATCATTAGTTGACATTTTTTTGCGAATGACAACTCAACCTTCATATGGCCATAACTTTTGACTGGGAGCTTGGATTTACACAAGAAAGTACTTTTTGGAAATTAATTTTGAGTGGGACTAAGTTCTTCAAAATTAAAAATACAGTCCACCATTTTAGAGGGTGTCCTAGGTTTATCACCTACCACAATAATGAGGTATGGGCTCCTTTCTTCTCCAACAAGGAAAAGTACAATGAAGCATGTGTTTTGCAGGGGGTGCCCATTAATGTTACAAGTGAATTCAATTCTTTCTAGGGTGGTTGGAGTAAGAATTAGAATTATTCTATCCATATCTCTCATTATTCCTATATATTGTAAGGAGGGTCATTTTTCTAAAGGTTGGATATTTTTTTCTTTACACCTCCCTTCTTATATGGTCTATAAGTGAATTTTTGGAGTTCAAACCTCCCATCTAAACTGTAAAATGAAATATTTTCTCTTGGCCATTATAATGCACTGTATCAAATCTATGGAGAAATAATATAAGTCTGTGGATGAATTTCAGCCCTCTCTTGTGTTCATTGTTGTCTTCTGATCTCTCATTATAATCTTGGTTATGTGTGCATGGTGGTTGTTTTACATTTTTAATGGTTTGTGTTTAATGGAAAGAAGGTGGTCCACATTCCTTTTGGTGTATCACCTATGTTAATTAGGTTTTTTTTTTGCAATATTCTTAACCCTATCTCCTTAGCAAGATAGAGTATATTTTAGAGTAGATCCTTTGCAATTTGGATGTGTGCATCAGAATAGAGGAATAGGAACTGGCCTTAATCTGAATATATTTCTCGATTGTAAAGTCCCACACTTTGGGAGAATCTCCATGTTATGCAATCACACTGATAGTTTCAACCCATTGAGTTGCAGACATTCAAGGGTGCTATGATTACAGATCAACAAAAGTTTAGGTGGCTGAAGTGCAAGTTCATAGACAAGAGGTGGGTATGTTTGAAGACCCTATATGTGAAGAGCAAGAAAAAAATGAAGTATGAGGAAATAAGGTTAAGCCCAACTATGAAGGTGGTATAAGTAGATGGAGATTTCAGATCAAATGCAACCATGGGTTGAGAATGGGCGTTTTGAGTCCATTTTGAGAGTGAAAGCTTAGAGGAGAATTTGAGCGATGAAGACAAGCGGAAAGAAGTGCTTGTGGGAACTTTTGAGTCCCTTAATATGTTTAATCAATATGCAGGTACAACAATGAAGGAGATGGAAAAGAAGAGAGCCAAATGTGGTTCAGTCCAGCATGCCCATATGTATGAGAAGCAAAGAGAAGTGGAACAAGTTGAGTTTCACTTGCAGCAGTTGAAGGTGGGAGAGAAGGCTCCCACAAGAGAGATTGTCACTCATGTGGCATAGATGCAAAGGAGAGGGAAATTTGATGCAATCAGCTAAGAGATGATGCAAAGAAGAGAAATATGAGGTGGAACAATTGATTTTATTATCTATCTAATCATGTGTGGAAAACAATTATGTTACAACTAAAGTGTCTTTTGGAATACATGAAGATGGAAGAGAAGTATATGCAAGTGAAGGCATGTGATGCTTAGCAAGAAGCATTGAGTGGACAAGAGGAGACCAATGTTGTTGCAGTGATGTAATTAGAGAATGATGATGTTGAGAAGATGCTTCTACAAGCATTAAAGGCACCCGGTGAAGAAGATGAAGAGGATGTAGAGGAACTAGTTGGGACAGCATTCCAAATGGATGTGGATGATATTTTTGAAGAAATCTTGAAGGTGAACTTAGAAGAAGAAGAAAAGGTTACAACATGTTATTTGACATAGAAATAAGAGAGAAAGGAGAAGAGGAGATGAATACTATAATAGATATAACATTGGAAAGGATGGATTGTCAAAGTGATACCCATGCATGTTGAATACTATTGAGTAATAAATTTAATCAAGAAGAGAGGGAAGCCATGAGAAAGAATGAGCTGCAAGTGAAGGAGAGTGAAATGTGGAAGGATCCAACAATAGGTTGGAAAAAGAGGTAAAAAATCTAAGAAGTATTTTAGTGGAGGTGGTTGGAATGTGGTGGATCAAAACCCATAAAGGTGAAAATAGGATAAGGTGTGTAATGCCCTCTATATCAAAATATAACCAATTGAATACTTCTTGCCATACTCTTCCCATGGCCAAGAAGGAATTTTGAAATGGAAGTCCTTGGATTTGGCTTTGGGTTTTCTTTTATTATTAATAATGTTTTACTTTGGTGGTTTACTCCCAAAGTCAAGTTAACTAGGATTATAATGATCCCAACGTGGAATTAAAAGATAAAGTGAATCTCATTAAGAGTTTTCCAAGGTTGGAAAGATACCCAACATGGAATTAGAAGATATATCAATCTTAAGAGGTCATTGTACACCATATGGCTCTTGGAGCCAACCAAAGGGAAAAAAAGGAGTCTTAAGGGATCATTTGTAGATCATATTTTTACATATACAATTTATACTTGGTCCCTAGGGATGATTTCTCTTAGTCTATTACACTATTGGTGAAAATCCATTAGTTTGGCATCTAAGGAGAATGAAATCCTTAAATTTGGTGGTTTTGAAGACTTTCATTTAATACCTTATTGTTGATTTGGATCTAGGGAAATAAGAAGAAGACCTACAAAGGCTTTAGACATTGTGTGAATCCCCTCTCCTAGAGAGCAACTAGGGTAAAAGTTGATTTGGATGCCTTCTGAGGAACAAAATTACATTATACTTTGATATTCAAATTTATCATCTTTTATTAGGCTGGAATATAAAATTTAATTTGGAGGATTTTATTAATCATTTTTAGCCCTTGTTTGTGGCTTCCTTCCAGCTATCATAGATTTAATTATAACTAGATATCATCTCTTGTTTCCATTGCTCTGATAAAAATTGGATGGATAATTTTTCCATATTTGAAATGATTATTTAGAAGTATTTGCAGTTGTTATGCATGGTTATATGGATAATTAAATTCCCTATACATTTTGTTGTTAGGTTTTTAAGGAATATTAGCATTATAAAAATAATAAATTACTTCACTTAGGGTTTGTGTGATTTCATTAATTTAGACTTTCATCCCTTGATAGGGACGTTAATGTGGTATTAAAGCTTTTGTCTTCCCATCTTGAGGGTTTAATGCGAAGAAGGAAGCAATGGTTTCAATTTCTATCTAAGAACACAAAAGAAATCATACCAACTCAGAGAAGAATATAATATGGCTCATTAAGATCCACAAGAAGCCTAAATCAACAAGCTCATTGAAGGGAAAGTGAAATTGATAGATGTTCTAGACTTGTTAGGCATAACCTTTCGATAGTTCATGAACATAGGGTTTGTAATGAAGAAAGAATATCATTCGAGATAAAATGCTTCATGAAATCCCTTTGGATCATGACATGGATCAACCACTAGGAAGGTTTTCCTTAAAAGGGATGAAACCCTTCTAGAAGCAGGAAAAATTCCCTCTATTGGGAAAATCATTACTGTAAGCTATGAGGAATACATGACACTTCTAAGGGAGATATAGGAGGAATTTTCACTTGTCTTGTTCATTCCAAGTAAGAAAAGGAAGGTCTAAATTGAAGCTTTAAAAAATATGACACAAAAAGAGGTACCAAATGTGTCATGTAAGATATCTATCTTTACATTTGATGGCCCCAACAAAGGTAAAACTAAAACATGGATGAAGATGTTAGGGTTAAACCCTAGACCAAAATAATTCACCGAAGAGCCGAGAATGAAATGGGTTTTTCTTAAAAGAAGAAAAATAAAAATCAAATATACAAGAGCATCTTGAAGTGGAGTCCAAGAAGACCACATTGAAGGACATGGAAAGGTGTTGCTAGATGAAGAACCAAAAATGGTTTTGATGCAGCAGAATCTCCAAAGAAAGAGGAAGAATTCATGGAGCATGTGCCAGGAAACATGGAAATATCACTTTGATAGTGATGATGTTACACCTATTGAACTTTTGAAAACAACAACTCATAAGAGTCAAGTTGAGGGTGTTCATGGCTTTGGCAAGAACCATGAAGAGGCTCCATGCATGTGCCAACAAAATATGGACGAATTCAAGGTGGGAAGAGCTTCACTAGTTGAATATGAAGAGATCTCAACCAAGCTTCATTTGGCAAAAGAAGATGGACAAGTTGACGATGTAGAAAGGTATGATATTGAAAATCACATTTCAATTTTTTTTTCTCCTCCTATGTCACTGTCATACTTGTGTCATCATGGGAAACTTGTTGAAAATAATGAGCCTATGTCAAGTTTGATGCTTCATAGTATAATTGGTGGTCATCATGGACAACATAGTGGAAATGGTGATAAAGTGAAGAACACCTAAGTGGCAAAGAGTACATAGATCCTTTGAGTTACAAAGAAGGTGAAGTCTTCAATGGGTTCCATGTTACTATGGCTAGTGAGTGCTTCATTTCATGCATATGGTTAGAAATAAATTTTATGAGAAATCATATGGAGTTTGTTGTGCATTCGAATTCCTTGTAAAGAAAGAGATGCTTTATAATATGGCTTCATCATCCCTTGCACCAAGAGGTTCTAACAACTCAAGCTCACCTTGGGAAAGCACATGGTAAGTAATGATTTCTATGTTGTTGGTATTGGAGGTACAGATTTGATACTTGAAATTCAATGGTTGTATTATTCGAGATGAATTTAACCAAAACTATCAAGCTAGGGAGTTGAGATTAAAACTTGGTGATCACAAGGTTGTCTTTGCAAAGGCATAACAAGTGGAGCTCCTCTAGTTTATATAGAAAAGAGGATGGAAATAATTTCCAGAAGAAGGCAAGATCTATGGGTTACACATGGTAAGATAACCACCGAGATTTAAGTTTTAAAACAACATTTGTATCATAGCACGTGCTCTTAAAAAAAGGTCTTCCAATGGAAGTGGATGTTGATTTCATAAATTTTACATTTGAAAGTGAGCAAGATGGATGTTATCTTACTGTGCACCGAGAAATTGTAACCTAGTAGGAAATTTTGATACAAGTGTAAGAAGTAGAAATAAAATTTTATGGGTTTTAAGGCACTTTCATAAAAATTAATATTTTTATGAAGAAGGATGGATCCCTGAGACTATGAATTGATTACAAGAAGTTGAACAAAGTAAATGTTAAGAATCATTATCCCCTTCCACGTATTGATGATTTATTGGATCGGATGAAGGGGATACTATGTTTTTGAAGATAGATCTTAAGTCAGGTATAATTAGCTAAGTATTACGAGAGGAGATATCCATAGAATACCCTTTTACATAAGATACGATCAAATACTATGATTTCATAGTTGTGCCTTTTGTACTAATGAATGCCCTTAGCAGTGTTCATGAGTTTGATGAATGGGGTATTTAGGACATTCTTAGACCATGTTTTTCTCATGTTCCTAGATGTTGTATTTGTATACACACGCATGCATGAGGAGCATGAGTATCACCTTTGATAGGTTTTTAGTGTCTTCGAGAGTAGAAGCTATATGTGAACTGGATAAATGTGTGATTTTTAATCATAGGTTTAGTATCTAGATCACATATTTTCCATACAAGGTATCACATTCGATCCTTGAAGATTTGAGTTATCATTGATTGGTCGGTCTTGACAAATGTGACTGAAGTATGAAGTTTTACGGAATTAGCATGATACTAAAGGAGGTTTTGAAGGATTTTTATGCATTTCTCATCCCATTACTTCCTGTAGTAGAAATGGATGATTTTTTTATGGTTAGATAGATGTGAGTAGGCCTTATAGACTCTAAAGGAATTCTTTACTACAACACCTATCTTAGTAGTACCGAATCTTGAAGGGACTTCTTTGTTTGTACTGATGCTTCATTAAAAGGGATAGGAGGAGTATTGATGCAATATGGACCAGTTTTCACATCCGAGTCTTGCAAACTCAAGGATTATGAGCTCAATTAGCTAACTCATGACTTTGAGATTGTAGGAATGGTGCATGTATGTATGTATGTATGTATATATATATATAATTAAAAGAAAAAAATTCTGTAATTTTCCTAAGAAATGTGGTATAGTTTTGGTTTGGTTTTGACATGGCAAAATGTGGGAATCACATCTTCTTCGCCCACTGGATGAGCTAACTAAGGTGCACGATGATCCTCTAATAGAATTTCCTATCATAAAATCAATCTCTAGGAACATATATATGACTCCCGTGTCAAGAAGTTCATTTTAATTTAATGATAGTCCCTCAAACTTCACCTTGAGGGGTCTATGTGACTCAATCTCTACTCGGCCAAAATGATAGAACCTATCGAGTGGAAGCTTCTATAAAATCCTGCTACATAAATTTGTACCCACCGATATATCCATGAAAAGATGTCTTTGTCGAATCAAGGCATCTATTACCACATTCTCCTTCCCATTCACATGTTCATCTCTATATCATACTACGCACAAAAGATCAAATAGACACCATTGATAGGCATTGATATTTGGTTGTTTGAAGAGGTGTCGTAGGCTCAAATGATCTATCCTAAGAATGAAATTACTACCCAACATAAAATGATGTCATCGTAATAATGCATGCACCACCGAGAACTTTATTTCATTGGAGTTGAATTTGAAGGGACATAGCTCAATATGTGTCTTGGTGTTTTGCAGTGCCCGAGAAGGTGAAGACCGAGCATCAACATCCAACTGCCCTTCTTTATCCTCATGCTATAAAAAAAAGTGGAAATGGGAAACCATTTCCATTGACTTCATTTTTGGGATACCTATGTCGAGATATCACCATAATGTGATCATCGTAACGGTGGATGAATTGAAAAAAGTGGATTATTTATCTCTAGTTAAGACCACATACATAGCAGTGTAGTTACACATGTTTACGTTGATGATACAATGAGATTGCATTGGATTCGAGGAAGATCATCTGTGACTATGGGCCTTTATACACTTCACACTTTTAGACCGCCATGAAGTTTGTGCTTCGATAAAGATCGATTTGAGTAAAAATTATCACCCTTAGACAGATGGTTAGACTAAGCGAGTGAACCGAGATACTTGAGGATATGCTTCAAATGTATGTTATGGATCATCAGTCATGACAAGAGGATTTCTTGTATCTGGTAGAGTTTGCATACAATAATAATTTTTAGAGTTATATCGTCATGGAACCTTTCCAATTATTATATGGAAAAGAGTGTAGGATTCCTTTGTGCTTTAGAATACATTAGAGGAAATGGTCATTATTGGGATAGCTATGTTATAGGACATGGAGCAAACAAGTCACTTTGATCATGAAGAGATTACGGGAGGCACACAATAGGTGGAAGCAGTATGTGGATCAGAGGATGATATATCACAGTTATGAGGTTGGCACGAAGGTTATCCATAGATTAAGACATCATAAGATCCCAATGCGTTACAGAAAAGGCCATAAGCTAGCTCTAATATTTGTGGGTCCATTTGAGATCTTGTATTGGATCAGGTCTCATAGCCCACTAGTTATCTTTGCTAATCAAATTATCTCAAATCCATGATGTTTTTCGTGTTTTTTAAAGAGATATATACAAGATCCATATCATGTCTTGTATTGGACCGCTTTGTACATATAGGAGTAGGGACGGTGATTTTGGAGCCCGTGTATATCCTGATAGTAGGACCACAGGCCTTTGAGGGCATGATATTAACTAGGTGCATGTCTAGTAGGATCGATATAAAGAATCATCAACTACATGGGAGAACGCTACATTGTTACTTGCACATCTCCCACATCTTACTCTAGCAACTTCTAGGAGGAAGTCAACTCTAACAAGAGTGGGATGTAGTGCTACTCTATTCGACACCTATTTTTGTTATGATCATGATTATTAGTTTCTTAGTGACATGGACATTATTTTGATATTTTTGATAGCCTATTGTTAGACATTATGGACATTGTGATTATCATTATGTTTTGGCTCTTATTATGGATAGTATGGGTACATAGAGGACATTGATAGATATTGCAGTACATGATGATGATTTAGTGTTATTTTTTTCAGGCCATCTTGGAATCTTGATGGCGGTGATTATGTTTAGATGATTGGACTAACCATGTGTGCACATTGATGTTATGATTTATTAATAATGTGATGATAATAGGTGATCAGTAGTATGTTATTTAACCCATCTAAATAGTAATAAGTTACTGACACATGTATGAAATGCATGGTTAACATAAAATATGAATGGTGTCGGATGGTTATATATAGGCATAGGGTGATAGTAAACGTTAATAGATATGGTATAATTGTGATGATTAGTAATTGTAAATAAATGATATAGATTAGAATTTCTTAACCATGATAATGATGGAGATATGTTGAATGATGATATTATTTGATAAAAGATATATGTGTTTTGATTTCTTTACATATTGATATAGCCTTGAGGCCGAAGGTGGTATTGTTTTAGTTTTTTCATGAAATGAAAACACACAAAAATAGAAGAGGGACTAATAAGACTAACTAATGAGGAATACAAATTTTTTACAATATGGTAACCTTGATCGACATGTGTGTGCATGCATTATCATTTTTCTTGTCATGTTTGTTACGAGGTATACAAGGGGGAAAAACCTCATAAGTAGTCATGGGTGTAAATTTACTATTTTTCCTTCCATTTATTTGTTAGTTGATTATGTGGTTTTATTGAATTCTAATGCTTTCCCATGTAGTTGTGTTTATTAGTGTTCCCCTTGATTAAGTTAATTAACTATGTGGATTATACTAATTGGGTGATGTGGCAATGGGGGCAATGAATGTGTTGGATATTCCTTATTTTCTTCATGATCTTGGATGGATTTTATTTTATCTTGGTTTGTGTACCCATCCCCATCTCCAAAACTTGGATTTGGGCTTTGAGCCCATTTTTGGAGACTTGTGGGACAAGTTTTACTTGTCCCACACTCCTTAAACCCTTCCACCAACGCAAATTATGATATTTGGGGTCTAATTTTCCCCTATTATGTGCTCTTGAGGTAAAATAGAAAATTAATGCCACCATTTTCATAATTCCCTAAATTTGAATTATTGAAATGTGGAGTGAGGGATATTTTATGAGAAGGAATGTGTCATGTCTCACCTTCCCCATTTAAGGAGCCTTGGTTTGTGTCTTGAGTTTTTGACGTGGAATGGGAGAAATGAGGTGACATCCTATATGGAGTCACCTAACCATCCTCTCCGAAATTTTCTATTTATTGTAGTGTTATCCAAAATTAACCCCAAGATAATTTTGATAACTTGCACAATTTCTTCATGATAGAGCAAGTATAAATGGTGAAAGGCCAAAAAATTGGGTTTTGAAGGATCCTTGGATTTTCTCTAACTTCCCTATCTAAAAATAAAATCCAAGGAATTAGGAAAATTTGCAAAAATCTAAAAAAATGAAGTCAAGGGCCTATTTTAGTGCAAATCGGGTTTGGGGGTTGCAAATGGAACCAATGTGAATCGTATTAGGGTTTTTCGTACCTAGTTTATGTCTAAAATGCTAAGGAGGAAGTGATATTTTGAAAAGGAAGATAAAAATGTCCCACACGGTCCACAAGATTGTTGGGAAAAAAGTATGCATGAGCCCAGAAAGCTGAAATGGCCACAAGACAATGTATTACGAGATATGGCAAAAATTTGGTCTCAGGTATTTCGAGCTAAAAAGATGAAATAGCTTAATTAAAAGGAGGTTTGATTCAACAGCTCTCATGGCCTAATTAATAGCAAAACCAAAATCACCGGACCTAAAACATTGCGGATAAGTCGTTAGTCAACATAGTGCTTTGGGAAAGCAATGTGGACGCAATCGTGGATGGGAGCCCAAGTTGTAGAAAAGTGGAAAATCTTGGCCCGAACATCCTGGGAACAAGGAACATAAAAACCCGTATGTTAGTGAAAATCACTCCACCCCCAAATGAGTCATATAGATATGATCTTCTAAGGAAGAGTTATTTGGTGTGATCTACATAACATTAAACTTTCCCAAGGTGTGGGACCTTGCAAAATGTAAAATATCTCTAGATTAAAGGTTGGTTATGTATTCCTCTATTTAGGTGCATACGTGAGGGTTTCACGAGAGGATCTATCTCTATACCTAATATAAAAAAATTTCTAAGGAGATAGGGGTAAAAGGAGTATAAGAAATAATAAATGACTAAACTTAAAGGTGATGTGCCAAAGGAATGATGAACACTTATTTTTCTAATGGACACAAACCAACAAAATGCAAACAATAAACAAGAACAGATAGCGGATCTATAATGGAAGACTAGATGAAAGCGAAGAGACAAGAAAGGATCTAAAATCAATCACAGACGTGTTTTATTACTCTGAGTGATACAGTTCACAAAGTAGCCAAAAGGCATAAGCGTATTGTAATTTTAATGGAAGGGCTAAACCCCACAAATCCCTTTGCTTTAGAAGGATAAGGGAGTCTACAAAACAAAGAATGTCCAAACCTTTACAATGAATCTTGCCCCTGTATTTTTAGATTTGATTAGAGGGAAGAAAGAGAGAGAGAAGTGGGAAAAGAAGGTTGAAGCTCATCTATTGTTGTTAATGCCTCTCGATAAAATCTACACCAAATTCATCTTTATTGCATCAATCCTTGGTTCGGTGCCTTGAAGGAAGAGGAAACGATGGAAATAGATCAAATCCGATCTGGTTGTTGAGGCAAAGAGATCCTGCATTAAAAACCTGAAGATGTTTCTTCATTTTTCACCTACTAGGGCCTAAGAAAAATGATTCTTTATCCTTCCATGGTGTAGAAGACGTCAAGATGCTTCCAATGGTGTCATATTTGCAATATTTTGAGCCCTGAGTCAAAATATATGCCCCTTCGAAGTTTGTATCGAGTCCGTATGAATGGGCGGGAAAAAAGTTTGAAAAAAAAGGGTCTCTTGTTTGAAATGGGGCATGTGGCACCCTTTTTAGTGCAAAACATCGGGCTTGCAGGTCCGTAATTTATCTTTTTACCTTTTTGCACAAAACTCAAAAAATTCCCACAACCCCAAAGCTCTACCTGGACACGTGGCACCCTTTGGTTGGCTGGGAATGTGCTTCCATCTTTACTTTCATGCCTTTTGGATGAAAGGAAAGTTTTCTCTTTTCCTCTTACTCCCCACTTTGGCTTTGACTCAGGCTCAAACGTTGACTTTTTCCTTTGGGTGGAGTTGTGGCCCATTTTGTGTTTTTTGGCTAAGTCTTTTCGCTTGGCAGGGCATATCTCTTGATCTAGGACACGTGGCAGCCTAACACTTGTTTAGGAACCTTCTCTCTTTCCAATCTTTGAATCAGCACCATTTAGACACTTGGCATCCTCCACCAGCCTGGCCCATGCATTGACTATTCAATCGACTCTGTCCCTTTTGATATAACACATGGAGGTGTTGCGCTTGCTTGAAAGTCTGGCCCAAAGTTTTCCTTTCGAGGAGTGTCAAGTTAGCACTTGTCATCCTCTGTTGATCTATGGAATTTTCAACATCCCTCCTACTTTTTAGACTTTGTGATATGTGGCAAGCTCGTGCTTATTTGGGTCTCCACCTTGGGACTAACTCTTGGAGATGCGCCACACTGCGACACTTGCCATTCTCTGTTTACACTTCTATACTTAGGTGATTTTGAGGCCCGCCCAATCTGTATTTTAACTCCATTTGACTATGTACTACGTGGAGGGCTGGTGCAGTTTGAGTCTCTACCCCGGCTTCCTTTACGGATTTTCTTGGTGACACTCTAGCATGCTTTCTCTCGGTTAAAGAATTTTCAATGCCCTGCAACTTTTTAGGACTCTAGACGCGTGGAAGCTTCTGGTGCTCATTTGGAATTCCCCTTTTGGATTCATCTTTGGAGAAGTTCCATTAGGAAACGTGATTCTTTTGGCTGTCTCCTCCATACTTAGTCAATTTCAGCCTTTTCCTAAATGGTTTCAAGTCCGAGAACTTTGGATCTTCACCATTTCTTCCCTCTCCTGCTGTTGGTTCATCTACGGCACTTTGATTCTCCTCTTTTGACTCTATTGTTCCATGGTTGAGTCTACCTATAACTTGAAGAATGGATATAATACATGGACACAACTTGACGAGAGTCATTTATTTTGTATAGGGTCATTTAATATTTCTCACCCCCATGAAGTCCATTTGTTAAGTTGCTCTACAACCAATTTACAGAGTGAATGATTTTTCTTAGGTTCTTCCTATGCGGGGTCGTGGCTGATCCAATATTTGGCCTAGGGGAGAAATATGGATAGCAATTTAGTGACTCATAGGGGTATCTTTTATCACCAAATCACAAAACCCTTATTCTTACACAAGTGCATATACTTGAACTCATGGTGTTATTGTATAACATGGGTATTATCTACAAGTTGTGGGACTTGCTTTACTTGAGATAGACCTCCGTGAGAAAGTTTTTACTCTAAACTACCCGCCACAATCTAATCTAATGCGGGGTAAACTAACTATTCTAATCTAACTTTCCAGGGACCGAGGAGAGAGAATGCATAAAATGAAAGCCTACACTAAAGCGGTGATACACAAGAAAAAATGGGTGTGACAAGAGTCTTCTAATGTGTGAAAACTAGGAGTAAAGTGCATACTAGAAGGGGTGATAATAGTTCTCCACAATATGATAATGCATTCACAACAATGTTTCATACATGCACAATAATAATGGATCCTTGCAAGATTATTAAAGATAGACATAATAAACTTGTTATCAAGGTTGAAGGGGCAAGAAGATTGTAAGAAAACACAAAGCAGGGGAAGATGCATCCACAAACTTACATTTTATTGCTTCATGATATGCACATTGAGTTCAATGCTTGTTACAAGATAAGGGCCGGATCACCATGCAAGGAGTCCTGAACAAGGGCTGCAACATATTGGCTTCACAAAGCAATTCAGCGAGCTTTGCTAGAAAAATTAATCCCTTTACAATAAGCCCAACACTCCAATTTATAGAAAAAAATGAGAAGAGAGAGAGAAGGGGAAATGGAAATCCAAAAATTTGTCCTTCAAACACTTGTAAGAGGCACTAAATAGAGTAAAATGATTGTATATTATTTTCAAAAGGCTCCCCATACTATCCTAGGTGTTGTAGCAGAGAAGGAATGATCACCATGCCTCTTAATTGCACTCCCAACTACCAAATAAAACACTATCATGAACCCGGCCATGTTTTATAAAAGATCCCCATTTATTTCTCATCAAATCAAGAATTATTTGATTTCTATGCATTAGGCTCAAATCCATGATTCCAACGGTACCAATTTTGTGTGATTTCGTTGAGAAATACAAAAGTTGTGGCCTTCTAAGTGTGGGCAGCTATTTTGGAGTCTGCCGAGGCATTTTATTTCATTTAACAGAAGGAGCATTAATCGACTTGAGACAAATATGTTTCTTTTGAGAAAGGGGAAGTGCAGCAAGTTAGGGGACAAAACGGGGTCATAAGTGGATGTCATATTGTAAATAACAACATAATATCAACTTGTAGGGATTATTAGCAATACATACACTCAAAATTAGAAAAACTTATATTAATATGAATCGTAGCATCCGGAATCTAGTTTCTAAAATACTAATTTTTTAAAAAAATGGACAAGATTAGCTATATTAAACACTCAAAATTCAATGACTTGGTATTTTTTTTTAAAAACGCCTATAAAATTATAGTCCGTTTGCCCACGATTTGGATGACCAAAAATTGATATATATTTTTCTCCTTTGGTGAGAAGTTAGATGCCACTATCTATCTTGGGATGGATTTTATTTTTTATTTTTTTGAGTAATATTTTATTTTTTATGATTTTTTCCGTGAAAGTGGTATGAAAACATAAAGAAAACAGAGCACTTTCCGTTTGCCCGCCATAACTTCATCAAAAAATATTGAAATCAAATAATTTTTTTTTTGAACATGTATATAATTTCACCATGGTTGGGATGGTATAAGTTTTATCACATTCTGATAAGTGAAACAAAATTTGCAATCTTAAACCTAGACATAAAAATTCACGGGAAAAAGTGTCTTAAAGACCTACTATTAGTAAAAAATTATAAAATGATATTTATCCTATTCTATTCACTTTAAAATTAGTATTTCTACAAAGCTAATAGTATCCCCTATGCAATGGTACCATTTTTATGACATATTTTTTACTTTTCGGCATGGTTCAAGTCCATCGAAGACTAAATTTGATGTTTTGTTGTTTTTAATGTAAAATTCGGGATTTGATGTCCACTTAATTGTCCCCAACTTGGTGTACTTACCCAAAGTCCAATTTCATGAAAATTGGAGCTCGGAGTCAAAATTTATGGCTGTTTGAAGTTTCGGAGTTAAACGTTGACTTTTCCTTTGAGTTGTGGATATTACGGAAAAATTGGGTCCGTGCGTGCATTTGTCTTGGACACATTCTTACGCATTGTCCGATTCGGGATTCCTTGTCCCATTTTGTGGCATTTTCACCTTTTCACACCCCATACATCCCATGTGTACTTTTTTCTGACTGTCCGGACCACCCGCAATAGACTGACTTGCGTAAAATCGGCCGATTCGCGTCTCATGCATACTTTTGTCTCGGTTGTCCCAAATGCGTAGAACAAAACTTACGCTTTTGCGATTTTCATTGCCTACGGCCATTTCATATTTTTAGTCCCGACTATCCCACAGACCACCTGTGACAAAAATGTTTGACTTAGCCAATTTTCTATGTATTTCGGCTGCAAACTTGTTACTACGAACCTTTATACGATCCACATTGGTATGATCCGTAGCCTTGAGACCCAATGCTTTAAAACAAGCACTCAGTAACTTCATTTTTGCATTTTTTCATTTTTTCTAACTTGTTGGGATTTTTTCATTTGATGGGAGAGTTAGAGAGAAGCCAAGGGGGCCCCAAAACATGATTTTGGGCATTGAATCAATCTACTTGCTCGGGACCCAAGAATCTGATGCATGTTATCAAAATTTACCTCGAGGGGTGAATTTTGGATAATAATATCTCATTGCTAGATGAATAGACCAATTGCCTCATCATATCCATTGGGCATGGATTTGAGAATGATGGTCAAGCTGAAATTTCACTGCCTTTGATTCATGAGCCCAACTGTTACACTCTCAATTTTCATAAGAAATCACGAAACAAATTTTTCTTAGAGTAGAAAATTGTTTTGACCCTGCCTTCATCTGTCTCTCTGAAAGGACTGCATAAGAATAACAAAATAGTAGGAAAACTATATACAAAATTTGAAAATTGTACATGCTTCCAATAGAACACGTAGAGTGTGTAAAGAAATTACGAGAAAATCATTGTCAAATATATAAATGTGATGTGCACAAACACTTAGAGGAAAGAGAAACTAAACTAATATGTACAGTAAGGCGAGACTTCCTTTTAGTAGTAGTGTTGAAGATATATCTCATTCACTAGAATATCCAACTCTTCACCCTCGAATGTAGATAATTGGAAAGCGTTGCTACTTTTGCATCTTGTGATCATATAGGGGCCACTCTAGATGGCGTCAAACTTGGAATGCCTTCCTTGTTTTGCTCGATTTGCATCCCATTTCAAAACTAGGTCTCCTTCTTAGAAAGGTACTTTATTTCGCCTTCTTGTCAAAGAATTTCTTGATTGAACCACCCGATTCTTCTCTATTACTTGGAGAGAATGCTCTCTAGTTTCTTCTAAATCTATCAACTTTGCATACCTGGCCTCCATTAGTTCAAATTCAAACATCTCTAGTTGTTTCTGAGCTCCAATGTTGGAAACTCAAGTGATGTAGGAAACACTACTTTCCCATGAGACAAGTTTGAATGGCGCGTTTCTTATGGATCTCTTGGGTGTTATTCTACAAACCCATAAGCCCATTTTGAGTTTTTGTGCCAGTCCTCGATTCTCATCAAGAGTTCTTGATGATCTTCAAATGGGTTCTTATTAGTGGACTTAGCTTGGCCATTACCTTGAGGGTAATAGTTTAATGAACCTAACAAAAAGGTAAGTTTCATTTTTAACACCCATCCGAGTGATATTGGAACTTATTAATGCCAATGCATTATCGAAATAATAATCGCGACACTCCAAATTTGGTCATTATCCCTCATTGAAATCTAGGATACTAGACTCATTAGCTTCCTTGAGTGCCACTACCTCGGTCCACTTGGTGAAATAATCTTTTGATATGAGAATCCATTTGTGGCCTTGGCTTGAATTTGGATTGATGAATTCTAATGAAGTCCAATCCCATTGCATGAAAGGTTTTGGACTTAGATTGGGTGTAATGGAAGTGTTGATAGCCTTTCTTTTCCTTTAAAAAAGAATCCATAATTCTTGCACCTTTTGATCCATGCATAGTAATGCTCGAACACATTGGGCCAATAATAACCCACCTTCATGATTTTGAGTGCTTTCACCTTGGAGAAAATGGCCTCCAGCTACTTCGACATGGAATTCTTGTAGCACCCTCTCAACCTGATCTATCTCAATGCATCTCAACGAGAATGTCGTTGATGTCTCTTTCGAACAAGACACCATTAATAAGAACATATGGAATGGCACGTAGTCTCAAAATGTATCCTTTTACTCTACTCATCCCATGAGGACACATGCCTATTTGAAGGAAGTGCACCATGTCTTAGGTCTAACAAGGAGAATAGATACATCATCATTTCCTTCCTCTTGATTATATTGAAGAACAAAAACAACCTCCTTTTCACTGTTTGCTTCATCTTGTTCTCCTGAGGCTAGTTATTCATACAATCCTATGCCATGGGAGTACATTAGTGACCCGATCTCAATTTCATATTCCATGACACGAGTGATCCATTCTCGCACGTTTCTCATTCGGATCCTTGTTGAGAAGGAATTATTTAACTCCCGCATGGGAGACCAATAATTGGATTTTATTACTTGACACCGATGCTTGAACTTATTTAATCCTCTCGATTACTACTAGGACTTTCTTTTCAATGAAGGAGTATCTCACTTCATAGTCTTCTAGACCTTGACTAAAGAAAGCAATTGGCTGCATCTGTGTCTTCTTTGTTATGTTGTACTAGGATTGCGCGGAAATTGTGTCGCTGCTATGAAATTCATACAAAGATGAATTCTCTAGAGAAATTTGGATTTATGAGAGTTGTTTCTTGTGATATAGCTTATTTTATGGCCTCAAATCTTTCCTTTTCTTGATTGTCCATCTAAATGCTAAGCTCTTCTTCAACATCAACGTTATTGGCTTAACAAGGGTAACAAAGTTTGGTACAAACCTACGGATAAAATTTAGTTTTTCCCAAGAAGCTTTGAAGAGATTTCTTGTGGCTTAGCGATGGCAATTATCTTATTTCTTCAAATCTTTCCATGTTAATTGTCAATCCTTCCTTTGACAAAATGTGGCCTAAAGCCTACCCTCATGGACTGATCAGGGGATCATTTTTGAAAGTTCCTAAACATACCTAAATAGTGTCAATGCAGAAGATCATCTCGAGATATTTCCATCAACTGTAAGAACACGACAAAACGGACATCGGGAGCTCTAGATATGTTCGGTCAAAGTTCGACAATGGGAAAGTCAACTCTTGTCAAGCTGGTCAATATTGGACCAAATCACACTGTGACACGTGGCTTGCCACCACTCGTCGAATTCACTCGATTTTCCTATCGGGAGATGACAAGTGGAATATATGCTATTTACCGAGTTAATTATTTCTATGCCACCTTGTATGGGTCAAAATTATATTTACTTGGTAAGTCCACTTTCCAAATGGCACGCATATATGCCAAACCACATATATACATATTAATATTTATACATTAGTATTATTAAACCAAACATATACTACTTCCACATGGAGGAGGAGTGAAGCGGTGGTGGGGAGCATGTTGAATGGCATGCATGGACATCCACGTGGTGAACAAGGTGGTAAGCAGTGGTAGGGGCGGTTATGCTCCAAAGTGGTCCATTGACCACTATACATGCACATGGAAAGGATTAATAATGCCTAAACTAATATTCCACCACTTCATATGGGATTTTATCCCATTAAATATTCAACGCCACCCAAATTGGGATTTTATCCCATTAAAAAAAATATTCAAATGCGGCTCCATTTGGGATTTAATCCCATTAAACATGTAATCTCCCAAATGGGAATATTCTATCCCAATTTCTATGCCATACGGGCTATGGTATTTTAGCCTAAGGATTATATGGAATGCATATTTTAAGGGCCCTAATTTTGTATAAATAGGTTACCTATTTCATTGTAAAAACACATCGGCGCAACGGAGAAGCTCATTGCTAGAGCGCGGAACCGTGGACATAGACACACACAACTCAAGCTTATTATTTGTTAAGCTTGTTGTGGGGACACACAAATCCTAAGCTTATTATTTTTAAGCTTATTTGTGGGATGTGTCAATAGGTATTGTTTATTGACCTATTATTTTAGGCAATAGTAAATTAAATATTTGTGGCTAGAAGTTATTCAAACTACCTAGTCGGCCCATGAGTGCCACATCAATTACTTGCAAATCTCTGGATTGTCGACCAGTGCTAGCTTCATATTGATAGCGTGGGAAGGCCGATCAAAGCCGAAGGGTATTGGCTTACAAACTTGCTAATCTCCAAAGCAAGTTTGGTATCAGAGCTGGTAATCGACACCTACAAACTTGCTAATCTCTGAAGCAAGTTGGTATCGAGCAGGTTAATTAGTACAGGTTGCTTTGATAGGGATGGCATTGGCTTGTACTTCTAGATTTCCAGATTGGTGGGATAGGCGAGAGACAAAGTTTAACATACTCAGTAATTTTCTCGTAATTCTATTTGGATGATTCCATTGTATCTCATATGCAGATAAAACCATAAACTATTGTGTTAGGTAGAATGTATTGGTAAGACCCCTTTGAGGGAAACGTTTGTATACATCTAACCAGACATGGCACATTAGTTAAAGACCCAGTGCAGGAAATGTTTGTACTACTATACTTGCATTAGTAAGACCCCCAGAGGGAAATTATTTTGGTGATTTTGCTAACACCATAAAATGCAGTATATTTTCCTTGTTTAGTCATTGTTCTGGTAGGGAGGAGACAAATGAAGTCAATCCACATTGTGATGCAATGGAGAAAGACCAATCTCGTCATGCAGAGTTGAGAAATGGCAGAAAGAGTTCCTCATCCCAGACGAAGGAGATTAAGAGGAATTTTCATGCTCATGGCCGGAGGAATGGGCACCGGTGGAAAATTGCTGAAAGCGCATCCATCTCACCATCGAGTAATGATAAGCCAAATATGGAGCGGAGGCCTAGTGCAAAGGCAAAGGTAGTTTCTACTCAACCACCAGTTGACAATTCAACCCAGACTAGGTAATACCTGAAAGTGAAAGTCCTTTAAAATGGGTAAGTCAACAATTTTTCAATTATATATTGCATAATTCAGATTGATGAATCGTATGCAGTATTAAGTTTGGAGATCAAATTTTGTGAGAAAATGTTGAGAGAAAGGTTTACCATACTCAGTGGATTTTCTTACTTAGAAAATTTGATTAATGCTCCAAACATATCTCCTAATCAGCTTGTGAGTACCTGTTACAGCTTGGATATAGGAATTAACTCATATAAAGCTTGGAGATTGATCTGCCATTTGTGCAGACAATAGAGTTCACAGAGATCAGCTCGGAACTTCATTCTATGTAGAGGCATTGTGACCGTGCAGTAGAATGGTAGCTGAATCACCATTGGCATTGACGTCGGGTCGGAACTTCATTCACGTAGAGAATTACGAAATGCACGGTGAGAATGGTACCTAATATTAGTATGTCAACAAGCGGAGCTCTCAAAGGATTAGCTCAGAACGTCATTCGGTGTCAAGGCATTGCGACCACACATACGAATGGTAGCTGATCAACAAACTTAGCATCATGCATTAGAGGCTCGAGGTCTTGAAGAGGCTTAGCATCATGCATCGGAGGTGTTGAGGTTTGTAACAAACTTAGCATCGTGCATCGGAGGCTCAAGGTCTTGAAAGAGGCTTAGCATCATGCATCGGAGGTGTTGAGGTCTACAGAGACTTAGCATCATGCATTGGAGGCTCGAGGTCTTGAAAGAGGCTTAGCATCATGCATCGGAGGCATTGAGGTCTACAGAGACTTAGCATCGTGCATTGGAGGCTCGAGGTCTTGAAAGAGGCTTAGCATCATGCATCGAGGCGTTGAGGTCTATAACAGACTTAACATCATGCATCGGAGGCTCGAGGTCTTGAAAGAGGCTTAGCATCATGCATTGGAGGCGTTGAGGTCTGTAAAGGGACAAGGCATTGTCCATCACCGACATCGGATCAATCAAAGCTCTACGTAACATGGAGTTCCTTCAAACCAGTTCGGATTCTGCAGAATCAACTCGGAGCCAGGAGCTATGTTATAGAGTCAAATAAGATCCTTTTTGTTAGATATCAAGAATCTTAGCACCACACAGAAGGAGCGTTGAGGTTTCATTTAGAAACTTAGCACCATGAAGCGAGGCGTGGAGGTCTTCTTCGGATATCAGAGTGGCGCAACGAAAAGCGTCGTGGGCCCATAACCCATAGGTCCTAGGATTGGAGTAGAGTTGTTGAAGTGAGAAGGTTGGAGGAGAAGACCCAAGGGTCTACTACAGCAGCACTTCCGAGGTGGCAGTAGAGTTTTTCAGATTCAAGACAGTATGGAAGCTTTTTGGGACAAAAAGCTTTTCTCAGTGGGGAGGTGTGATCAGGGGATCATTTTTGAAATTTCCCTAAACATACCTAAATAGTGTCAGTGTAGAAGATCATCTTGAGAGCTTTCCATCGACTATAAGAACGTGACAAACGGACATCGGGAGCTCTAGATATGTTCGGTCAAATTTCAGACAGCGGGAAAGTCAACTCTGGTCAACTGGTCAATATTGGACCAAATCGCACTGTGACACGTGGCTTGCCACCACTCGTCGAATTCACTCGATTTTCCTATCGGGAGATGACAAGTGGAATATATGCTATTTACCGAGTTAATTATTTCTATGCCACATTGTATGGGTCAAAATTATATTTACTTGGTAAGTCCACTTTCCAAATGGCACGCATATATGCCAAACCACATATATACATATTAATGTTTATACATTAGTATTATTAAACCGCCAAACATATGCTACTTCCACGTGGAGGAGGAGTGAAGCGGTGGTGGGGAGCATGTTGAATGGTATGCGTGGACATCCACGTGGTGAACAAGGTGGTAAGCGGTGGTAGGGGGCGGTTATGCTCCAAAGTGGTCCATTGACCACTATACATGCGTGTGGAAAGGCTTAATAAAGCCTAAACTAATATTCCACCGCTTCCTATGGGATTTTTATCCCATTAAATATTCAACGCCGCCCAAATTGGGATTTTATCCCATTAAAAAATTCAAATGCGGCTCCATTTGGGATTTAATCCCATTAAACATGTAATCCGCCCAAATGGGAATATTTTATCCCAATTTCTATGCTACAGGCTATGGTATTTTTAGCCTAAGGATTATATGGAATGCATATTTTAAGGGCCCTAATATTGTATAAATAGGGTACCTATTTCATTGTAAAAACACACCGCGTAACGGAAAAGCTCATTCTTTAGAGCGCGGAACGGTGGACACGGACACACACAACTCAAGCTTATTATTTGTTAAGCTTGTTGTGGGGATTCACAGAATCCTAAGCTTATTATTTTTAAGCTTATTTGTGAGATGTGTCAATAGGTATTGTCTATTGGCCTATTATTTTAGGTAATAGTAAATTAAATATTTGTGGCTAGGAGTTATTCAAACTACCTAGTGGCCCATAACACCACACACCATTACTTGCAAATCTGGATTATCGACCCGGAGTGCTAGCTTTGCATTGATAGCGTTGGGAAGGTCGATCAAAGCCAAAGGAGATTGTACGCCAGGGAAGGTGGAAGTCGGGTGCTATTTTTCACCCTTGTGTCGTCCGAAGGTCTCGTTATTCTTGAAAGAAAGTTTAAATAGTTTCCATTAGGTTTTCTTGTGAAAGTACTATTGTAACTTACAAGTTTTGACTAGTGGGCCTGCTTCGACCACGAACTCGAGAGACATAGGCAATTTCCAAACTCCGTAATCAATCTTTATGCAATTGTCTTACTTTTGTCTTGCATTAATTTTTAAATTGATTACTTAGAAGGAGTAAATTATCGGCAAATAATTAAAGCCTATAAGGTCCGAGATCAAGTCATAATAATCGATTATTTTCGGATCATGGACCAAGAAAATGCATTTTTGGGGTTCAATGATACCCTCGAAACTCCTACACCTTTGTAAAACCTACCTTAGATGGAGAAGGTGGTCTCAACATTTCTAGAAAATACGGTAATGTTGTTCGGGTAGATCATGTAATATTTTGTTGATCATCCCTTTGAATGCTATATCTATTTCCCTTTAGAAAGTGGCTCCGATACTAGACAATCTAAACAACATTTTTCTCAGCAGGCATAGGTGCCCCATTTGGTGGTGAAAGCAGTTTTGAACTGATCATCATCCTTCACCATGATTTGATTTTACCCCAAGTAACCATCTAGGAGAGAATCTCTCGATACGGACACCACATGCAAAATTTTCTCCATTAAGGGAAGTGGATAGTGGTCCTTGAGGGATGCTCTATTCAAGTCATGAAATTCAACACACAACCTTATCTCTCCACTATTCTTCCTAACTGGAACCAAGTTGGAAACCCATCTTAAGTGTTTGATTAGGAAAATGATATTGGCCTCTATCAAACTTGTTGGATCTTTCTTCATCATAGGTTCAATATGAGGATTGATGGTCTCCTCGCTTCTACTGCGATGGGCTTAAGCATTGGATCTAGGTTAATTGTGTGTTGGGATAACATTGGAATGAACCCTCTTAGGTACTCATAGCTCCAATAAAATATGTCTGGAAACTCTTGGAAGAGTTTCACGAATTCATACCTTTCTTAATCTATACCCACTTTGACAATTTGAAGCATTTTGCCTTCTCCAACGAGAATCGATTTTGAATCTTCTCCTTAATCTTTATATTAGCCATTTCTTTTGAAAATTATCATTGGGGTTGAAGATAAACTCAAATGTCACGAGAACCTTGGGAAGATTGTTTGAAGGAAGCTGCACTATTTGATCCCCATACTATTGTTTTATCCTGCTTTGATTTCTAGTTGAGAATTCAGCATCTTCTTACAAAAAGTGATGATCTCGCTTGATCATCTTCGAACACTTGCCAACATGTACTATTTTCCTGGCACGGACAACCTCAAAATCACATGGATATGTGGTTGTTCTCTGTCCCTCTCGATCTTTGTCAACCACATCAAAGGTTGCTCCAAATAGCGCAAGCCTATCGGTAAATTATTTCTCCTTCACGGTATGGGCACAATCTCAAGGCCTTGAAATCCTCCATGAGATCCCATACCCTACTCTTATAGTTCTTGAGTAGGTCATTCTTGATAGAATTAAGTCCTCTAACTTGATTGGCAACCAGTTCACTGTTACCAAACACTTGCAAGTTTTGATTCATAGCTTCCTTGCCCAATGAATACCATGTGACCAAAGCCTCATATTCGGTAGTGTTATTTGAGCGGGTAAACTGAAACTTGAAGGATGAATAATATTTCATACCTTTGTGGGACACAATCATAGCTCCTCCTCCAGGCTCCTTGTCTACTCCTTGAGCCATCAAAGAACAATTTCCATACCTCATTGTCCTCCTTATATTCCGGCCAATTAGGTCGGAATAGGATGATTCTCTTTATGCGAGATAGTAGACACCTAGTTCATATTCTTCCATCTCCTTATAGGGGTCAAAACCATATCTTTTTTGGCCCATTCATCGAGAGTCAAGTCTGGGATACATCCCACCTTGGTATTTTCTTCAAAAGTGCTTAAGAGGTCTTCTTGATCAAAAGCTGAGCAATTTGCATTGATTGGGCTTTTTACATAAGACTCAATGTGATATTCTACTATGGGCTCGGATCTGATTGTGGCCTTCACTCCAGACCTTGTTCTAAAGAGCATATGTGACCAGTCAACAAACAAGTAGCCTCCAATTTTGGCAGTGAAGTCCCTAGACAAACACAACACAAAATGTGGTGGTAAGTCTATGACTGACACATTCTTTAATATTGTTACATTAGGACGGGCATGTAGAGTGAAACTCAAATCCTTGATGATTCCAACAAAGGGTCACCGCTGTCCCATCTAATTGTACCACTCATTTAGAGATGAATTCATACTTGAAACCCAAATGATCAACTATTTGTTTGGGCATCATAGAACTACTTTTCCTAGAATTAATCACATAATTGTGCACCAACTTATGTCCAATAATCAATGAAACATAAAATGGAGGAGGCTTGAGAATCTTACCTCTTTTGTTCTCCATTGTTTCTCTCGATTGAGCCACATTGGTAAGCACTTTCTCTTGCTGGCTAGGGGTTGATTTCAACTTGATAAATTTTGCATGGCAATATACAATAGATCCCTCTCGCCTCTAAATGGCCATTGAATCCCATAGTGAAATATTCACACTTTTACTCTTCATTCGCTCAATGATATTAAATGGACTCTTTCTTCTCGCCCCTTTCTTGGCACATTTTTCTCTTACACATGGGTTGTAACAACCGGTGCCTCGAATAGCTCTAAAAGGTGGCTTACATTGACTCTGTACATTGGGGGTTACATTTTGAATGACAACACCTTGTTGAGAAACAAAGGGTTGAGGATCACCTGAGCTTGGTGAAATCCCTTCTCAAATATTTCTCCTCTTAGATCATGTATTAGTAGCTATACTTTGAGAGGGACCACTGATTCATTCCACAAAAGTCTTCACCATGCCAATTGACAAGCATAGTTTTGTTTGGGGGATCCCTCTTGCTGATCTCCTTACCGGCCTTATTTGTGGCTTGATTCTTGTGACACACTAATGGTTTGCACCATCATAGCTTGATTTCATGCACCATTGAAACACATCGACCGATTGTGTGGCTGATTACATGGGAAACACCATTCATACTCTTGTGCCATGTTATTTTGTGTTGGAACTAATGCCCTTGATGTTGAAGTTGTGTTTGGATCATATGACCAAAGGTCTAGCATCTTAGGTTATCCTTTGTTCTAGCTCGATTGCGATGCCGAGATGGTGGCCTATTTTCCCGATATAGGGGTCTGATCTCGATCACTCGACCACGAGACCGATCCTGAGACTAATACAACCTACAACTCGAGCTTTTTGTCTTTTGATTGTTACTAACATATACCCTGTGTTCAAGTCGTTTCATGACTTCCCGGAGTTATTTTGAAGTGTTAGATGATGATGTGGAGGCTTTAGCTGAGCTTTGACTCTTGGGAGTGGGTATAGGAGCTAATGTAGGCATTTGGCTAGTATATGGGTTTCCTAACTCATGGTACAAAGGCATGGATGGCCTAGGAGTGATCTTACTAACTCCGAATCAAATGTTTCTTAGCCCCTATGGAAAGGATATAGGCTACCGTAAGTTTGTGCCCCCATTAACTAAATAGTCAAAGAAATATAAAATTTAAATCCCTAAGAAAGTATAAGAATGTACCTTCATTAGTGGGTTTTACTGCTATTGGAATCTTGTCCCAGGTTCAGCTGAAATCTAAGGTTGAAGTCCGTCAGCTGCTCATTTGGGGCTCTCTTGATTGTTGTTAGTTTCTCCAACAAAGATAAGTTATCACCTTTTTCTCCAAACTGGTTGAAAGAGATGTGCATAGCTGGTTCCAATTTTGGATAGAGCCTACATCAAGGCTTCTGAACCATTGTGAATCTTTCCTTTGAGTGACGAGGCAAGAAAGTTAACTGCAATGTCCATCTCATGGATTTCATGGATTGTACATACATTTGTAATATCTTAGACATGGTCACCAGGAGAAGTTTGGTTTTCCCCGATGAAATATGGGATGCTCTTTAATGCCGCTATCATCAGACCATATTTTGTGCATTCGGTAGTGAGTGGGCTACTATTGATGAAGTTGACAAAGGATTTGGTTGAGACACCCTACTTGGCCTAATCACCACTCTTGATTGAGACAACGGCCTACCCGGAGGAGGTGTTGATAAGGTTTTGTTTGGTGGGGATAGAGACCTCCTGGGCTCTTCTTCTTCCCCTCCCTCTGTCTAGGGATAATTCTGATGTAGACAAAAATCCCTCTTCTTTGGTTCTTGACCATGTTTGCATTCTTCTCATGAACTTTATTGGACTTCTAAAACTAGTGGATTTATCTCTTTTGGAGTCACCGGATGTACAAATTTAAGACTTCTCAAAAGTTCGAATCACAAAAGTGTACATCACTTCTTACTATAATAAGATGGAGAGTTCTCTTTCCCACCAGTGTGCTAAAATTATTAGTGCAAAATCACAAAGACACCCCAAATGAGTCGTATAGATATGATTTTCTAAGGTAGAGTCATTTGGTGTGATCTACATAACATTGAACTTTCCCAAGGTGTGGGACCTTGCAAAATGGAAAATCTCTCCAGATTAAAGGTTGGTTCCTTATTCCTCTATTTAGGTGCATACGTGAGGATTTGCAGAGGATCTATCTCTATACCTAATCTAAAACTTGCCAAGGAGACAGGGGTAAAAGGAGTATAAGAAATAAGAAATGACTAAACTATAAGGTGATACACCAAAGAAGTGAAGAATACTTATTTTCCTAATGGACACAAACAAACAAAATGCATACAATAAACAAGCACGTATAGCCATATATGTAATGGAAGATTGAATAAAGTAGAAGATACATGAAAGGATCTAAAATCGATCACAGACGTGTTTTATTACTTTGTTGATTGATACAGTTCATTAAAAAGTAGCCAAAAGGTAGAAGTGTATTTCAATTTTAATGGAAGGCTCAACCCCACAAATCCCTTTGCTAGAAGGAGAAGGGAGCCTACTGAAACAAAGAATTTCCATCCCTTTACAATGAATCCTGCCCCTATATTTATAGATTCAATCAAAGAGAAGAAAGAGAGAGAGAAGAAAAGCGAGTGTGAAGCTCAACCACCGGTGTTAATGCCTCCGATAAAATCTACCCCTAATCTATCTTTATTGCATTCGTATCAATCTTGGTTCGTTACCTTGAAGGAAGAGGAAACGGTGGAAATAGATTGAGACGTTTCTTCATTTTTCACCTACCAAGGCCTGAGAAAAATGATTCTTTATCCTTCCATGGTGTAGAAGACGTTGAGATGCTTCCAACGGTGTCAGATTTGTAATATTTCGAGCCCTGAGTCGAAAGATATGCCCCTTCGAAGTTTGTATCAAGTCCGTACGAATGGGTGGGAAAACAGTTTTGAAAAAAATGGGTCCCCTTTTTGAAATGGGACACATGGCACCCTTTTAGAGAAAAAAACTGGGCTTGCAAAGGTTCATAATTTATCTTTTACCTTTTTGTAAAACTCAAAAAACTCCCATAGCACTCAAGCTCTTCCCCGATACGTGGCACCCTTTGGTTGGCTGGGGGATGCGCTTCCATCTTTACCTTCATGCCTTTTGGATGAAAGGAAAATTTTCCTCTTTCCTCTTACTCCCGCTTTGGATTTGACTCGGGCTCAAATGCTAACTTTTTCCTTTAGGAAAAGTCATGCCCATTTTTGTTTTTTGGCTAAGTCTTTTTGCTTGGTGAGGCATATCTCTTGATCTGGGACATGCAGTAGCTTGGCAGCTTGTTTGGGAACCTTCTCTCTTTCCAATCCTTGAATCATCACCATTTAGACACTTGGCAAATTTCTCCACCTGCCCATGCATTTACTATTCAATCGACTCTACCCCTTTTATATAACACGTGAGGTTCCATGCTTGCTTGAAATCCTAGCCCAAATTTTTCCTTTGAGGAGTGTTTAGTTGACACTGGTCGCCTCTCGATCTGGGCAGACTTTTCAACGGTCCTCTTGCTTTTTAGACTTTGGGCTACGTGGTGAGCTCGCGCTTATTTGGGTCTTCACCTTGGGACTAACTCGGAGATGCGCCACACCGACACTTGGCATTCTCCGTTTACACTTATGTACTTAGCTGATTTTGAGGCCCGCCCAGCCCACGTTTTGACTCTATTTGACTATCTTCTACATGGAGGCCTCTGGTGCAAGTTTGAGTCTTTGCCCTAGGCTTCCTTTCGGATTTGCGCCGAGACGACACGTAGCATGCTTTCTCTCGAGTTGAAGAATTTTTAACACCCCGAAACTTTTTAGGACTCTGATGCATGGAAGCCTGAAACTCATTTGCACTTCCCCCTTTTGGATTCATCTTTGGAGAAGCGTCATTAGGACACGTGGTTCTTTCCACTTCCTCTTCCATACTTAGTCAATTTCGGCCTTTTCCTAAATGGGCTTGAGCCCGAGGACTTTGAATCTTCAGATTTCTTCCCTCTATTGCTACTAGTTCCTCTACGGCACTACTTCTCCTCTTCTAACCCCGCTGTACATAATCGGGCTGAGTCTACCTGTAACTTGAAGAATGGATCTAAGACATGGACACGGCTCGACAGAGTCATTTCTTTTGTACATGGTCCTTTAATCTTTCTCACCGCCCCCGCCACTCCATTTTTGAGTCCGTCTGTGACCAATTTACAAATCCAAATGAGTTTTCTGTGTTCTTCCTATGTGAGGTTGTGGCTGATCCAATATTTGGTCCGGGGGTGAAATATGGATAACACCGCCATACCACTGCATTACAAGAACATCCAGGACCCCAAACTTCTAAAGGGCATAACTTTTGATCCAAAGCTCTGATTTCACAAACCGGAATTTTTGGAAAGAACACAACATACTCTATACTCCAAAAAACATATTCATCTCCAAAAATTAAATTCCTAGTTTCAGTAAAGTGTAAGAAATCCTTGTCAAATTCAAAACAACTACTCACAATCGATCACCATAACTTTTGCAATTGAACAAAATTACACAAAATTGGTCTCATTGGAATTGTGATTCTGATACCAATGCACAAAAATTAATAAATGCAGAAATTGATAAAAAAATTTGATGATGATTTTAAGGAAAATGTGCCAGTTTCATAACAATGTTTTATTAGTTGTTGGAGATGCATTTAATGAAGCACGGGGAAGACATTTCTCACCTTAATGTTGAGTTATGGGGACAACATGGGGAGCCTTTTGCAAGGAACATACCATCATTTCACTCTATTTATTAAATCTTGTAAGTAGTGGGAAAGAATATTTTTGTATTTTCATTTCTCTTTTTCTCTCTCCTCTCGTAACTCTATAAATAATAATGTTTGGCTCATCAGAGAAGGAGATAGTTTTGTGAAAAAATCCGTCAAATTGGTTTTATGAAGAAAAAATGTGCTATAGGCCCTTATATTCGACTCCTTTCATAGTGATGTAAGACCTTATTTTGCAATATATTAAACTATGCATATCAATGAAGCAATGAGATACAAGTTTGTATCTATATTTTCCTCTGCTTAGTGTTTGTTCACATTCTTCTTGCCCTTTCAACCTCATTGAAAATATATTGTGTCTATTTTATGCACTTGCAAGGATTCATTATCGTTGTGTGTGTATGAAATATTGTTTTGAATGCAGTTTCTAGATTATGGAGAACCATTATCACGCCATCTAGTATGCACTTTACCTCCAATTTTCAAATGTTGGAAAGATATTCTCATACCCTCCTTTTCCGGTGTATCACCGCTTTAGTCTAGGCTTTATTTTCATGCGCTCTCTCCCCGGTCCTTGGAAAGTTAGATTAGGATAAGATGGTATTGCCTACATTAGAGTAGATTATCTCGTAGTTTATGAGCAAGAACCAGCTTTCTGATGTCTATCTCAAGTAGTAAGTCCCAAAATTGGAGATAATACCCATGTTACCACCACACCGTGAGCTCAAGCACACACACTTCGCAAACTAGAGGTTGTTGTTATTTAGAGATAATATGTAGTATTTTATTTTTTTGTTTTACTTGCTTGAGATTTGGGGAGACCTTTGCATGGGAGTTGGATTGCATTTTGTAAAGATGTGGGAGTTTGGTTACTTGAAGGTCAAGGAGCTCTCAATGGCAAATGTAGACATGGACTAGATGAGGTGTTCTTACACATTGAGTTAGAAGGGCCACCCCTAAATTAGGGAGTCACTACCATATTACCATATATTCTACAGACCTTAAATGAGGTCAATGCCACCGCACGCAGAGGTTCATTTGGGGGCGATCTAGACAACATGAGAGGAGCTGTCACAAGAGGCTCTAGACTCTCCATGACTCAATAAGGAGAAAAGGTGGAGAACTCCCACTTGGAGGCAAAAATACAAGACTCACCATAGAAAGAGCAAGAGAGATAGGATGCAAGACGAGAGAGATCTAGGAGCCCTAAGTAATGAGACAGATGTGAGAAGAGACCTAGGAGAAGAATGAAGTTAGTGGCTGACCACATATATGAGATACTAAATTTCCATGCACCTCACTTCTCCAAAGACACACCAGAGGTTTCAGACAAATTCTTAGTAGTTAACTTGAGCAGATGCTTGAAGATATGTCCGTGCACTAGTAACATGAAGACTCTTTGTTGCTTATACATCTTCCGAGGGACAAAGAAAGAGAATGGTGGAGGATAGGGAACAAAATCTCCACTTGGATTAAAATACTATAACATGGGAGATCTTTGAGGAGTGATTCCAAAGGAGATATATTTCAAAAGGATTCATTTAGTAGTGGATCTATGAGTTCAATGATCTGCAAAAATTTTCTCTGTGAAAGTGGAAGAGTATGAAAGTAGATTTATGGAGTTACCGCTGTAGATAGACTATATGAAGGATGAACAAAGTTAGGGTTGAGAGGTTTATCAGGGGCCTGAATTTCGATCTTAGATGGGTGGTGTGAATGCACTACCCACAAACACTAGTTGAGGCCGTTGAGAAGGCCTATATTACGAGATGAAACCAGAGGGGAAGACACAACAAGTGAGAGACAAAGTGAGGAGTTACATACAACAGATGATGGATAGTCGGGCCAAATTTTGTGACCCTCCTCCTTGTGGTGGATATGGATCTACATATTCTTCCTTCTCGACCACAAAGAATAGCCACAACAATAATAATGCACTCCATCCACTATTCAGGCCTCCACCAAGATATGATACACAAAGAGGGGAGTATTATGTGGCCTTATGCTAGAGGACACATCATGAAATAGGCACCACCTAGAGCTCTATCATTCAAAGCTCATCCGTAACATCCATAACATTCTAGAGAAGGATCATCGTGTTTACAACACAAAAACTAGAGAACCTAAGGGAGTCTCTTAACATTAGATCCTGGACCTAACCGTTGTTATTGATGCATCAGTATAGGGAAATCAATGGAGATATTCTCCACATAACCTTGGTAACAAGTGTAAGGCCCCTATTTTTGAGCTAACTGTAGGAGACATGACATAGATTCATAGGATTTTTGCATCGCTTGAGAACAACAAGGAAAAGCACCAGATCTTTGTGATCAAGGCCTTAGGTAGCATTGGTGGTATTCCTATCTCTATCTTATTTGATTCAAGTTCTTCTGATTCTTTCATTTCCCCATCTTTATTTCAGAAATGTAGGCTACTGAAAGTTAGGAAGAGTCATAACTAGGAAATAGAGATGAATTTATGATCCAAGCTCACAATGGAATCCTTATTCAAGGAGTATCTAGTATACCTAGGACCCTTCACCACGATCTTGGATCTTTGCATCCTCTCCTTGGAATCTTATGGAGTTATTTTTGGTATGGATTGGCTTTCAGCACATAGGTCTAGAGTGAATTTCTATAGTAAGGTAATCTATGTTTTAGATAATTTAGGAGTGGATACAATGATTCACAGGTTAGGAGGCCTATATCCATTTGTAGTATATACATTATACAAACTGAATTGGTGTGCGCGTAAGGGATTCCAATTATATGCCATTAAATTCAGTTATAGGTTAGAGGATGAGACTAGTGGACCTTCACTTGGTGACCATCACATTCTATGAGACTTTTTAGATGTCTTTCCCGATGAATTAACTGGCCTACCACCCTCAAGCGAGATAGATTTTTGTATAGAATTGGTTCCTTTGAGCAATTCCTATCTCACATGCACCTTACAGATGACTACCCCTAAGATTTTGAGCTCGCGAGTTACAATTGAGGGACTTCTTATGAAGGGCCTAATCCATCCTAATGTATCTCCTTGGGGTGCACTGATTATTTTTTCGAAGAATATGGATGGATCCTAGAGTTTGTGCATTGATTACGCTTAGTTGAACAAAGTAATGATAAAAAATTATTACCCCTTCCATGTATTGATGATTTATTTGATCAAATGAAGGGGGATATTGTGTTTTCGAAGATAGATCTTAAGTTAGGCCATCATTAGTTAAGGATTGCAGAGAAAATATCCATAAGACAACCTTTTGCAAAAGATATAGTAATTATGAGTTCACAGCTTGTGCCTTTTGACCTGACGAATTCCCTTGTAATGTGCATGAGCTTGATGAATGGGGTATTCAGAAAATTCCTAGACCATTTTTTTCTCATGTTCCTGTATGATGTATTGATACACTCATGCATGTGTGAGGATCACGAGGAGGAGGAGCACCTTCATTAGGTTTTGTTGTGTCTTAGAGACTAATAATCGTATGGGAACTTGGAGAAGTGTATGTTCTTTGTGGTAAGAGGTTTAGTATCTAGGTCACATCATTTCTTGGTAAGGTATTGCGGTCGATCCTTCCAAGATTCGAGCCATCATTTATTGGTCGGTACTAACTAATGTATCCAACATATGTATTTTTATGGTATTATCATGATACTACATGACATTTTTATAGGTTTTTTCACACACTTCTCATCCCATCACTTCCCTGTAGTGGAAAGGGAAGAATTTTGCATAGTCGATAAATGTGAGCGGAGCCTTCAGACTGCGAAGGAATTCCTTACTACAACACCTATCTTAGTAGTACCAGATCCTCAAATGGACTTCTTTGTTTGTGTAAAGGCTTCATTGGTAGGGATAGGAGGAGTCCCGATGTAGGATGGCCGAGTTATTGCATTTGAGTCTTGCAAGCTCAAGTATTAAGAGCTAAATTACTTAACTCATGACATTGAGCTTGCGGTAGTGGTGCGTGTATGTATATATATAGATACAAAAACATTTCCCATAATTTTCCTAGGTAATGTAGTATAGTTTAGGTTTGGTTTCGATGTTTCGATGTGGCTAAAATGCCACATAGTAAATTAACGACACCATACAATTAATAAATTCAAATAAATAAATGGAACTTTAAATTATGGGTTAAATAAACTAATGTGGAGCATGGGGGTAGTTAAATAAATTATTTAAGGGGGTTAAAATGATTGAAGTTAAATGTGTAGTTAAATAAATTAATGTGTAGCATGGGTATTATTTACTTAGGGAAATAAAATTAAATTTAACTTAAGAAATAATTTTTAATAAATTTAATAAGAACCTAAGTGGATAAAAATAATTAATATTAAATTAGGAATCAATTAAATAAACTTAATATGTATATAAGGAAGGGATTTTCATTTGTAATAATTTTGGATAATAGAATATTATTATTTAAGGAATGGATGTATTAAAATAAATGTACCAGTTTTTAATAAACGTAATACGGTATGTTTATAAAAAAAGAAAATTTCCCACAATTTCCTAAGTGATGTGATATAGTTTTGGTATGCTTTTGACATGGAAAAATGTGAGAGTCACATGTAACCAGCTTTAAATTCAAACTTAATTCATTGTTTGGTGTGGTGGTTGTTTCTTAGAGTTTATAATTTCCATTCACACAAAGTGTAGTTCTTGTTTCCGATAAACTAGTTTTTGATTTGCTAGCCAACTTCGTTGTTGCATTGTCGACTTGGATAACAATCATTGCATGTAGTTATAATATTCTACACAAAAACATAAAAATGTGTGGGTCGCAAAATCTTGTACCATGGAAATAAACCCTCTAGTTATGTCACCTTCTTTCCGAGGACACTTATCTTTCAAAGACCATGTAGGTTGTAGTAAATTCATCCCTATCTCTAAGAGTTATGAAAAATGAGTATCACCGTAAAAATTCAAACCCTCATCCTAAATAAATGTATCCTTTGAATCATTAATCATGATTTTTCAATTCCATCACCCCACATGTGAAACATTTTAAATAACATGCTTAATCATTTTCTTCCATTCCCATGGGATAAAGTGTCCCTAGTTTTCAATTTCTAACAGGTTTCACAATCATCAATTATGTATATGAAGATCACTCTCCCATTGAATACAATACTTATTATGACAAAAATAAGCTAGACCCCTGTCTTTGAAAATGGAGTGTATCTTTGGATGGATAAACTAGTCCCTCCACATACTTTCACACCATTGGATAATAAATCCACATGTGCTCCTTCAAAAAAGAGTTAATGTTCAACTCAGTATCCACAAATAGAAAGATAAAATTATTAATAAGGAAACTTACATCTTTAAAATTTAGTATGGAGAATTGAAATCACAATGAGAAAATAAAAATATAAATCTTATATGAACATCTTTAAAACCTCATTTAATCCAAATATTTAAACATATAAAAATTGTATTACACCCTTAGATCCCACTACTATGTGTATAATTTTATCTATAAAACACATAGTTTAGGGGAAAGGAGCCAATGATCATGAATCTTAATGTAGGAGGTTGTTAGAGTTACTTAACTATCGTAAAATTTTAAAAAATACCCTTTAAAAGATTAATATTTTTATAATACACACATTTTGTTTTGATACATTTAAATTTTGTTGGAAAATTATTTTCTAAGATTTAAAATTGGTACTTTACAGTAAAAATAAAATTAATATTGGCCAAGATTTCTTTTGAATAAAATGTATTTTCGGGATAAGTGATGTGTCACATTTTATTGGTCAATTTGACCAAGACATGTGACTTTATTTTACTGAAGTTATTCAATACTTTTTTTCTAAATTTTTAGTATAAAGAGTTATAAATGTTGACTTGGATTTTAGAAGTCAGTGGTATTATACTTCAAATTACCACTCACATCATTTTATTAAGCCACAATCACTTGAGATACCACTTAGCATGGTAATATTTCTGACATGTTATTAGCCTCGGAATTCACAAATAGCTCTAAAAAAAGAAATGTTATTCATGTCATGCTAAAATTCCCTATATTGAGTAGAATTTAGGAAAAAACATTGACGTGATCACACTTTAATGTGCGAGATTCAATGCAATTCCAAGTTTGAAAAATTGTACTTAGATGTGATGTGATAACTCTTTTTTCATGTTTTTAATTCTAGAGAGTCGTTCCTCGTACTCTACAAAGCGTGATTCCTCGCATGATGATGTGCAATCCCTCACATGTGTGAAGTGTGATCCCATTTTCCAAGTGCAATCCCTCATACATATAACTATGATCCCTCACACATCGATGTTTAATCCCTTTCGTATGAAAAATTACAAACATTTCTCAAGATGAAGTGAGAGAATGACTAGAATTAGTGATCACTCACATATCTCAAGGCATATTTTAACTTAGTCATTCTATTCTAAAATTGTCTATCATTTCTACTTCTTGACTTAAATTTAGGGCCATTCAATCATGCAAAGAGCTCCACCCATTCTTTCATGTCTCATGCTTTAATTCTCTAATTGTATAAAATATGTTTATTTTATGGTATAGAGTTTTTTAGTCTTTATTGAAATCAACATAGTAGAATTAGTTATACCATACACAAAATAATTCTACTTATACATACATTCCAAGCTTGCAATACATGGCTATTATATAGCAAAAATAGCCAAACAACCTATGATTATTTAGGAGGTATTATAATAAATTACCCAGTAATTATTCATGGGTATAACAAAACTATATCCTAATCTAATATATGAGTTGTCTTTTAACAACTCATTTACATTCTCATACTAATGTATTATTATAAATATTACATTTACATATAATGATTACTATTCCAAAGGTGGAGCACTAATATGATATTTCCTAAAATTCCCCTTAGTGTGAACATGGGTAAAAACTTCCTGACTCAAATGCCACTACATAACCTACTCGGAACCTGGGTTCAAGGACAATACCAACATAATATTGCATACCATGGTTCAAGGACCTTTAACCCATGGATGGTTTTCCAAGTGGTTAACCAAAAAGATACAAAGGATGGTTTTTTAGGATAGTACTAAAAAGTAAGCTTAGATAATTTTTCTAGTGATAACTAACAACCAAAATATCATGATGTTGTATTAGTATCATTGGCTCTCATCACTATATCACTACAGGAATAACATAGGAAAATTTATCAATTCAGATTGCTCATAGACACACAAATCAAAAATGGAAATGGGACATTGATAATGTTACCCCCTTAATGTAAAATTTTCATTTATTCAAATAGTAACACTCCACAACTAGAGCACACCACACACAACCGCAAGAACTAAAAGCAAGGCATACAAACATGTCACCAAAGCTATGTGGCCTTTTACATCATTGGTGAATAACTTAGAGGTCGATGATTGACCTTCAAACTCATATGCCTCCTTCCTATACATAGCATTTCTTGCTTTCTACCTCAGAAAATGTGATCATGATGCTCAACTACACTCCGTAGTCTGTCGAACCACGAAAATGTATAAGGGAGGCAATTTTTCCCATATTTTTAAAATATTTTACAAGGACCTCTTTTGAAAAATGGACAAATTTGATATAAAGACTAATATGAAATAAAAAAAAAAATTACTTAATTTAACTTACTTAACATAATGAAAAAACTCAAATATATTGACAATTGAAGGACTCAACATAAAAATGACTCTAAACTCATTTTAATTGTATTTTGACAAATATGAAAAATGTGACTTGCTTATACGCGGAAAATACTAAATGACTTAAAATTAATATTGAAATAATTATTTAAATGGATCACTATATTTGATAACCGAATTAATAAACTTCTATTACTTAAAACATTACTTGACTTTTTTAAAATACACAAATATTAAGGCTTTTGACTTAATATTGACTCAAAAATTTAAAAATAAAAAAATAAAATAGATTATGAGACAATTACTCTTAAAGACATCTATATCAATGTAGTCTTTGCTTTACTAGACTATACTTATCAGTAGGATATCAAAAAAAAATCTATCTAAAACTCCAAAAATTCCAAATACCACGTGGACCATGTGGTGGGCTTAAAATTTGATTTGTGCTCTACATCATTTCAAGAAGACAACAAGTTAATGTAGACTTGAAGAGTAGGCCAATCTGAAGCTAAATATACATATGGATCGTAGAGGCATGGAAGTTAGAGACTTGTTACTTATCTTTGAGAAAATGCATAAGATATAGAATTGACATAACCAATCACATGAATGAATATGATCTACATTTTAGCAACTCCTTTTCTTCATTGGAGAAACTTGATACAAATCCCAAACTAAATATGTCAAATGATGAAACCAAGGTTGAATTCCATGATGAAAATAGATCCCTTTATCCAAATAAAAATATCAAATGTGAAATATCTTTGTCAATGCCAAATAAAATGACAATATTTTTATACAAACACTCATTTTATTTTATGAATTTAAATATTTTAAAAATAGTCCTAATCGGGCTTTAAAATAATGGCGTACTTTCAATACTAAAAAATTATATATGTGAAGAATAACGTGAGTTTTAGGAGGTAAAATAGATGTCGATCGATAAAATCTGATGATCTTGTACATGAGGATTCAATTTTTGTCAATCAAAGGTTCTAACGTGAATCTTTTTGTATTGTATTTTTTCAAAAAATTCCTATACATGTCAAATATTCAAACATGCACTTCACCTTTTAAATAGTGAATACATATGAGATCGTATCTAATCGTATCAGCCTACACATCTAACATAGAAATAATTTATTTTACAAAAAATTCCATCGCTTAGGTAATCAAGAAGTGGAATGGATTTTCTCCCGTACAACCTCTTAGGTCTCCATGCTCACTCTGGTACCATTGAAATCAACATAATAGATTAATTATATGATACACAATAATAGATAATTTTCCTTATGATACATCTATATACATCCCACCACAATACATGGCTATTATAAAACCAAACAAATAGCCAAACAACCTCCAATTATTTAGAAGGTGTTATAGCTCAATAATCGAAGAATATTATTCATGGGTATAACAAAACTATATGTGAACTCTAATATATGAGTGTCCATATCAACTCATTTACATACTCATACTAATGTAATATTATAAATATTACATTTACATATAATAATTACTATTCCAATGTGGAGCACTAAAATGATTTTTCCTAACATTTATTTGATTCAATTATGTGTATTGTTTGTTTCTAAGATTTTTATATCTTATTTAATATTTTACAATATAAGTTTATTTTTAATAATCAGTATATAATATTGAGTAGAAGTAACCCATGCTACATATTTTTAATTAATAATTTTCAATATCCAAGACTTAATTTAAATTAAATATATTTATGTCAAATTTAAGTTTCAAACAATGTCAAATTTTAGTTTTCATACATTAAAAATTATGTTATAAAAATGTTACCTTAATTCTTTACAATAACAATTACACTTTTTTATAAGGTCAAATGTTACGTAATTAATATTACGCTTCCTAAACATTAAATGGCCATTAAAACGTATAATGTAAAATCCACCACTTGAGAGTATGTTTTTATTTTTTCATACTGCATTTAATGTTAAGTGGTATAATATTAAATTTTAATCCACACAAATTCTATTAATGTCTATATTTAATGCAATAAAATGGAAAAATGTATACTCATTTTAAAGGAGACAACACCAAAACAAGGAACACATATACAAATGGGGGAAGAACAGAGTTACAAAAAATTAAAAGAGGTAAAGCATTGTTATTTTATTTTAAATAATTTCATTTTATACACCCATTTCACAGTGATTATAAATATTGCATTTTTAGTAGGTAATTAACCAATTTTCAATATGGTTCTCCACATGTTTTGATTCTTTTAATTTACAAAGCGTAGGACCCTCAGTATATTTATTGTTAGAAAATGAAAATGAAATTAAGTTTAGATAAAATATGGAGTACGTAAATTGTTTCATTTTTGAATGTTTATAGTAACTAATAAATTTACAGGACATGGAAATATCACCATTTTCCTTTTTTCATTTTTTGAATCCCAAGTTTTCAAATCAACTCCAAGAAATTATGTAGAAATATGGTTTTTTAACACAAAAAGTAACTATTGTGTAAAGGACAAAAAGAGTGCAAAACTTAGATGGAAATAGTGTCTCAAATTTTCAAGAGAATACAAGTGGCGCACATAAATTGGGTCCTTGCATTCCACATTCACAAATCAATCTAAATTATCCATATATTGTTGATGATGTTGATGATTCAAAATTAGAAGAAACATTTTCAATAACCCATTCATATGAAAGAGATATAAATAATGAGGAGCTAATGAAATAATACAAATAAGAGTTGTGGTCAAAATATGATGTGAAAACATTTATTTCAAAATATGAAGAGGTGTATGAACATTTAAACCATGGAAAACTTGGAAAGAAACATTGGGATAATATAGCATATGCTTTTGAATCAAGTTTGTGGAAAAACATTCACTAGGATGCAATGCAAATACAAGATGAATAGGTTAAAGAAAACCCTCAAGAAGGAGAAATAATTGAAAACACAACATTGGAAACACATTCGACATGGAATTTATATGAATATATGGATCGCATTACATAGAAAAAACATAAGGTTATTGGTTTTAATGGAAAAGAGAGGGTTAATATAACCACTTCTACTTCTGAAAAAGACATGAGAGGGAAATCATAAATCCCTTCTATCAACATTGAAAATTTTTAAGGAGAAAAGATAAAAACCCTTTGATAAAAATGGAATTGAGAGAAAAGGTGTGAAGAGAAAAAAATACTCTTATGGATATTTGAAAGAGGTAATCAAAAATAACATGCATCTATTCATTCAAACATTGTTTAAAATTGAGTAGGGAAGGCTTCAACTTGAGCATGAAAGAATGGAACAAGAGAGAAAGCTAATGGAGAAAATATTGGATGTACAAATTCAAGTCACAAGTCTTTTTTACCTAGGTAAATTACTTTTTTTTAACCATAGTAATATAGTATTGCATCATTCATTCCATTATAAAATATGGTATACATTGTGTAAGAAAAAATATCATGCATTGGAGTTAGCTAATACTTCTCTATTTTGCATTCTTCCTTTTTATTTCAGAACAATTCCAATGATTAGCATCATGGGCGCCACCAAGATCATTGACACACACATCCGAAGATACTATTTGTGTAACAAAACAATTTAAAAATGATGTCAGTAAACATGTATATTTTTGTTTAGGACAATATGATAATTCAATATGTGAGACATCAATTGAACCACATATCATTGGTAGTATAGTCAAAGTATGGAATACTTATATACTCTCTATGTAATTTATAGATGATAATATTGTAATGAGCATGGTGTTATTTTGTTGATAATTTTGATAATTTTGATAATATGGTTTATATTTGTGTTCCATTAAACCAAACAATGTAAAGTTCATGCGATATTTGAAATATGATAATTCAATATGTGAGACATCAATTGAACCACATATCATTAGTAGTATAGTCAAAGTATGGAATACTTATATACTCACTATGTAATTTAAAGATGATAATATTGACAATGAGCATGGTGTTCTTTTGATGATAATATTGTTAATATTGATAATTTTTGTGTGTGGCATATATGGTTAATATTTTGGTTCCCTAAAAATAATTGGCCATTAACCAAACAAATTAAAGTTCACACGATATTCAAAATATGTGCACCATTTGATAGCCATTAAATATAAATAAAATTAACAACATCCACATGTCTTTTTCAGTAATTCATGCACTAAAGAAAGTGGTGGTTCCCATGTAATTATAGATTTTCATTTATTAGTATATTTCAAGGAAACTTAATTTTTTAAAATTCTAGTGAGAACATTGGTGTAAGGGAAAAACTCCATAAGTGTAATAATTCATTGGAAAATATGATCATGGTTTGATTGCCAAAATTCTTAGCACGGTTTGTTTTCATGAAGGTGTCAAAATCGGTATGCATTCTCACCTTTTCCTTCCAAATTTTTGAAATTCTATGAATGTAGAATTTTCCATAGCCTTTTCAATGAAACCCTATTTTTCCTATGCTTCCAATAGTCAAATCTATCTATTCTTTAATGATCTTTGACAAACACTTCTCAACTGATAGGGTTTGACATCATTTTTTCATTCTATTTTTCGATCCCTAAATGATTTGCTAAATATGTGTGTACCTTTGTGAGTAATGTAAAACATGTTATGGGTATTTTTTTCAAAGAGGACTGAGAAATGATTCATAAAATACCTAACATGGACATCAATGATTACTAGAAGTGAACAAAATGGGTGTTGTCAAAAAGGCTGAGGAAAATAGATTTTGTTTAGTTAGGGTTGTTAATCATTTAGGGGATTTTGACTCGCTTGCTAGTGGGTGGTTTCTATAGACATTTCATTATAAATTAAATTGTAGTAATGAAATAATGATAATAACTTCTAGTAGATGAAATAGTAATAGTAACACAAATAATTTTTTTCTTGTTTACAATAATTGTTTGATTACATAAGGAAATTGTTGGAAATAAAATTTTATAAAAACATATATGTGACTGCTAAAGAAAAAATGCAAAGATTTCCATCTGTGTATGTTCATATTTGACAAAAATGAATAAGAGAATTATAAAACCTATTATTTGAGAAGTTTAGCTAAATAAGATTTTGAATAATGTTTCACTTAATCGATAGTTCTGAAAGATATATACAACATTTAGAGATTAAAATTATAGCTCCTTTTTTCTGTTTTAGTTAAATTAGCTAATGATATATCAACACTAAAAAGTATAAGATATCATGGATTTTATTTCTTAATGTGACAATAATCATATAGAAATAGGGATATATGATATAATGGAAAATTATGATGTTTAATGACAAAGGATAATTATACATAGGGTTCATAAGTCTATATGTTCATACTAACACTACAAAGAGTATGTTTATTATATTTACTAAAATTATACCATGGAATTTTATAATTGATTTACTAACTAATTATACATCACCATTTATTTTGAGATTTCATTTATAATTAAAATCTAGGATTTTTATATTCCTTTCAATTATTTATAGTAAATAGAATGAGAACTACATAAGGCTCAATCCCTCTCATCTGTATGTAAAGGTGCAACACTTGGCTAAAATGTTTCTAATTCAAGGGCAACAAACTAATGAGAGATAAGAAAAGCACTGAAACCAAAGAAAACATGTAATGCAACTCTTTCTTAGTTCAATAATAGATATACAAACCCCGTGAATAATGTCCCACAACCAAGGAACACTAAGTTTTAAATAATATTTTTCAATGATGATCATAAAGTGATCGCTAAGCTTAGTAAATGTTTTTTATTGGTCTAATTCTTGGTAGGCAGAGTCCGCTAGAACATAATTTCAAGCATGTGTTAACTCCAATCATTCCGATATTTAATGTCCTTGAAGCATATAAAATTATAATTTCTAATTAAAGAGAATATTCAACTGGTGTTTAGATAACACTAAGTTTAAACATTTTTCAAGGAGCTGATGTATTTTTTTTATTAGATCTCAAATAGTTTTTTAAAAGGGACTTAACTGAATCTCCACCCCTAATTCTATACATTAGGCTCAAAGCCGGATGTGCCAAAGTGATGCAATTCAAGAACCCTAGATCAAAATCAACAGGACTACAAGTTAAGATATCCTACCAATTTCATACAAAAACCCATAAAATCAGGGACATCCATCTAACTACATCCTCCTATTTCAAAATCAACATCTCCCCTCCATAGTCATAACTCTTTGAGAACAATTGGTTAAACTTTGAATCTTAAGCTTTTACCTAGTCGCACTAATGAAATCTAAGAAACACATTATGATTTTCTCTAAGAATAGGGGGTGAAGCTCCACCCGCATTGTTTTCTGTTTAGCCAGAGTTCCACTCGTAGTCCCAACCACTTCTAAATTGTTTATGGAAAGTTCGAATCAAAAGGTGGATCCTCGCTTCAAAAGTCCAGAACTCATGGGAATGCATTGGTTGATTTTCAATAATGGTAACTCATCAATAAGATGTTCATTCTTTCCACCACTAAACACATTAGCATTTAAGAGCTATGAAATGGATTTAGGGGTATTTTTAAATATACTTGGGGGTTCTCATCCTTAATGTTTCGATTGTAAAATTTGAGTGCCCCACTTTCTACTTCTCAAATGGAGAAGTTTCCCATTCCAAAGGATTCGCTTATTCATCTTTTTTGACGCATTGAATTAACTCATTCTTTTTGGATGGATTACAAACTCCTTCTCCGCCATTTCAGTCTATCCTTGAGTGTAGAGTTCCATTTTAACTACAAGTGAATTGGGGCTTGAATTCGGTTTCCTTTATTTAAGAAGTCAAGATCTAAAATTGGATTAATAATGTTTACAAAGGCCAATCGATAATCAAACATGTTGATGAAATACATATACACCTTTAGAGATTCCTTATTTCTCCCGCCTATTCCTTTAGACTACCCTTCATTAGATAATGTGCACCCTTTTCTTGAAAGCAATGGTGATCAATAATCATTTGGAAATAGGTGATATCATAAACCTGTGGTCTCAAAGAGATTATTGCCTTATAACGGCTATATGTTAATATGGAGGAAAGGAAGAGTGATGTTCTTTATTTAGAAAACCTCCATGCTTAAAACTTAATTGCTAACTAATTACAATCCTACTTTTGGCCTATGTTCAGTTTCCAAAATGTGAGATTTTAGGTTTATTTAAGGTTCAATAATGTTATTCTATGAATAATAAAGTATTTATAAATATTTTCTTTTTAATGCATTAAATTTCTTGTTAATTATTCCTAGTAAGCAAAGTTTGACTAGATTAACATGTAATTAACTCCTTTTGATAATTCAATAGTGATAAGAAGGATATTCCTGAGAACACTAAGTTCATTTTTTTGTCGATCAATGATTCTTATACACTAAATTAAGATCCAAAAATTATGTTTGAAACTTAACCGCTAGTGAATTAGGAATTATAATATACTTACGCTCTACCCTCATATTGTAAAGATAATTGTTTTCTCATTTGTAATAAACTCCGGGAGATTTTGTTTGTTTGGGACTAAAAGTTCAAATATTTTGATCGACTGGAAGTTATCAATTATAAGTTCATTGTGGCTAAAAATGCTTTCATACCTATCAATGATCAACACTAATATCTATGACCCCTACCAGGATAATTAAAGATTGGATAGGAATTTTATTGTCAATGATCCTTTAGATTAAGCTTTGTAAAAATATTTATTTGATTTAAAAGAACCACTAGATAAGAATTATTACTATGTTGTACCCATTAGTAGTGTAAGGATTGACATTATTTTACCTGTAATAATTTTTTTCCGTTTTTAAATAGGCTTAGATATTATACAGAAGGTAAAAATAGTTCATTATGGTTGAACTTAGCGACCACTAAGATCAAAACTACGTATATCTTGACCCCCCATAGTTTATTGTAGAAATTTTTCTCATTCTCGAAATAATCCTAGATACAGCCAATCAACCACTAGGATAAGAAATACTTATGTCTTTACCCCTCAAGAGTGCAAGGATTCATGTTCTTTTTCTCATTACAATAATTGTTGTGATTTTAAATAAGCCTAAATATGGAGAAGGTATAAATAGTTTATTTTTGTGGTGAACTTAGTGACCGATAAGATCAACACCACATATATCTTGACCACCCAACAGTTTAAGATTTTAGAAATTTTTTTAATTCTTACGTGCTCGTGATAATCCTAGATATAGAAAATCTCTAAAATTTTCATTTGTTGATCAACTTAAACTATCACTAGGATCTTGAACTACGTAAGCTTTGTAAAGCCTCAAAAGTGCTTGTATTGACAGAATTTACTCATTGCATTAATATTTTTACTGGAGTGACACATATGAAACACCATGGTTAAAATATGTATATCTTGACCCCTCAGTGGTGCATGTACAAAGTGTGCTTCTGGTCATTCCATTAATAGTAATTCTTGTGAATGATTGTCTAGCAACAAGACATATTCATGATCCTGCAACAAAATAATCAGACCTAAGTAAAGGTTGATCCCTTACAATACATGTATTATAAAAATTTCTCAAGTCAATAATAGATGTCCATTGAATGGTGTTTAGCTAACACTAAGTTCAAAATATTTTGTCAAGGTGGATGTTATTGACCACTAAGATTTATATATTTTCTTGTTAATGCATTAGTATTTTTCCATTAATGATTCATATATGACCATTAAGCTATAGGTATATCATGATCGATGATCATAATAATACTAGGATAAGAAGTGCATTTTATTTGTTAATTATTCATATAAACATATAAGCTCTAAAAATATATTGCAGGGCCTGACCCTAGCAATTGCTAGGATAAGAAATACTTATGTCCTGTACCCATCATTAGTGTAAGGATTAGAATTTTATTTCTTATCACAATAATAGCTAAGAAATAAGCCTAGATACAGAATCTCTAAATAATTCATTATGGCTAAACATAGCTACCGCTAAGATCAACACTACGTATATCTTAACCCCCACCACTAGTTTAAATATTGGAGAAATTTTTCTCATTATAATAATAGTTTTCTAATGGATAATACATGGATACATCCAATCTCTAAATATTTCTCATGGGTTAACTTAGCAATCACTAGGATCTAACTACGTAAGTCTTCAAGCATTAAGAGTTCTTGTATTGATAGTCTTACATCATTAAATTAATATTTTTATTGAGTGACACCTATAAAATTCCATGGTTAAAACTATGTATATCTTGACCCCTCATGGTGCATGGTTATAAACACTCTTTTCTCATTCCATTAATAGTAAGTCTGTGAATAATGCCTAGAAAACGCTAAGCTCTAAATATTTATAAATTATTGACCCTAGTAACCACTAGGATAAAAACTTCTTTCATTTATTTGGAAATTATTTTCTAAGCTTACATAATATTCATAATAAGGGACATATGAATGTTTCGTAAAATCAATTATGTCATTTATCTCAATAATTATTTCTTTTGATGATGTATGCGGTGTTCATTTCCCTTTAATTTTTCAACATGGAGAGAGAGAAGGTAATGTCAATGGTAGATGCTTATTTATATTCCAACAAGGATGAAAAGAGTAATTTAAGATACTATGTTCGATCTAGTTGCCTTACATGACAAATTTTAGCATTACTCGTATCTATTTTCTTCATTTCATTGATGAAAGTGTCAATTTTGATGTCGTAAACAAAAAGGGTATACTGAAGATCAAGTGCTACGGTTCTAAGACATAAGGGTGATAAAAGAACTAGTCTCCATTTAATTACCACTAAACCGTAGTTCTTCCTTTTTCAAAAAGTGATCCTTTCTTATCTACTTCATGTGAAGTCCAAGGATTTGTCATTATTTTCTAAATCAAGTAAAAAGAGAATATGTTTGTTTGTTGGGAATGCATACAAATGTTATTATAAACTTCTAACCGGAGTACTTGTACAACTCAAACACACTCAAGTCTTAGATGACCCAAAGGAGAGTAAGAGATGTTTTTAGACTTTAGAATTTGAGCCATTAGATAATATGGATGATTCTAATATGTTTGATATCCTTATTAAAAGGTTTAGACCAGGAGTCCGTATTGGCATAGTAAACTCATGAATAATCTATATGGAAATTCATCAATCTCTAAGGTGGATATTTCTTGATCCCATTACTTTCTTTTATTATATATGATGAAATATTCCCTCCTTCCTTAAGTCATGTGCTCTGTGTCAATTTAGTGAGTCAAATAAATAATTTCTCTACAAAGGGAAATCATTTTACGTGGCTTCTTATCTTCTCGATGTTTCCTTTGGTGTTCTCGAATGTCCATATTTCATCAAATTTAGTCTCCTTCCCGAGCCCTTTAAAAATTATATGCCCATCATTTATGCATCATTGTTTTAGATCACATATTCAAGATATATGCACTTTATCTTTATCCTTCTACCAACAATTACATGAAAGAGTGAAACTAATAATATCTAATGCCATCCTCACTTCCATAAGGATAAATGGAATCCATATTCTTCTATCTAGAATATATAATTATCATGATCATGGGCATCCTTACACCTCCTTTTAAGGTTTTCTATATTATGTGCCAAAAATATTGGCGTAACACAGAGGTTACATATCATATTTACAATGGTATTACTTTAAAGTGTAAGGAAAAGAAGATTAACACATATCCCCCTCCTAGTATATGTTGGAAGCATAAAATTTAATAAGTGGCCCATTAGAAGGTTGCCCATGCCCATATAAATTCATTTTATCTCCTCAACACACTTTAAGGAAATACGACAAAGGAAAAGGGTTTCCCAACATCTTAATTCACTTAAAGGATAATTAAATATACCATATGCTCTTGTGTATGATGATAATTACTGGTATGGACTACCCAAAAGAAGATAGCCTTGTTAAGAATAATATGAAGGAGACAGGGTGTTCCACCTCCAAGAGAAATTATTAAAAAGGAGGCTACAGAGAGAAAGTAAGCTTCGTATTCAAAACATTCACAACTAACCCTATGCTCCTTATCTCCACCAAATGAATGTTGATCTATGTTTCGAGAATTTTTTTCCCAACCAAATAAAGCTCCAAATTTGGTCTAGATATGCCTTAACTTCATCAAGTGAAGAAGAGGAGACTACCCAAACTAAAATATCATCTAGTTAAGCCCTAGTCCAACCCACTCAATCTTCTCAATCCACTTCACATGAAGTGAGACATGATTTCATAGAGAAATTCATAATTTCCTATAAAAAACATCCATATTGGGAGGCACAAGAAGATCCTTTAGTGAACATTGAATTCAATTCAAATATGGGAACATTGAAAGGTTAACTAAAATGAGGATGTCAACACACTTAGCCATTATTTGGCATGAAAATTTAGAATGCCTCTTCACTCTTACAAAGAAAAGGAAATCCAAACTATCCCAAGTGGTGCAATATGAGGAATATCCATGGAACCCTTGATAAGAGCTATAACATAAGTAGATCTAGAAGTGGTGAGGGAGTACATGCTAGAAATAATGAGCTTGAAACTCAATTATAGAGCAAAGTTCTCTCCTAGAATAGTTTTTGATGTAGAAGAGGAATTACATGGCTTTTACAATAATATAAAGGAATGCATTATTACTACAAAGGAGCAAGTGAATTCATTATTGAATAAGAATGATTTTTTTACATAAATGACATCATTGTGTACAAAACATTAATACATATGGGACTAGCCATTGAAAAATAAATTTGTAAAGATCCTACAATTTTTACCATAGTATGATATTGGTATAAGCCATACATATGCTAATTACAAGAAGGAAAGATTAACGAGAATGGAATGAACATGTAAGAATACTTTCTTTATGATTTGCAAAATATTATTTCTAGAGAAAATCGGGTTTTCACCTTCAAGCTTCGGTCATGGAAGTATTTAACAAAACCATGAATTGGTTTTTGATGAAGATTTCACAACATCGCTTAAGCAATTCTTGGTTAAATTTCAAAGATAATAACCGAGTGTTGTATCGGTCTTTATCTTTCTTTCACATTGTTGTCCTTGTCCTTCTCTGTTCTTCTTTGTACTCCTTTGCTCTAGGTTGATCAACCTACTTGCTCCTAGTGTCAACACCTAGGTACACACAAACACCATGATATATGTAATTCAACACCATAGATAAATATATATACAAAAAAATTCATACCATGCTCTACACACACCTATTCATATAATTACCTAAGATCAAAATGACCAGAGACTTGGCCCTCAGACCTATTTGCATTTTCAGACCCATTTAATGGCTTGTAGAGTCTCTGTCTTACCATCATGATTGAAATAATCCATCCTCCTCTCCAGATGTAAAACCTAATTCACTACTACAGGAGCCCAATTTTGTGCTTCAAAACATGTATTGATAAAAACTATGGTTATTTATATAACCACTTTTCTTAACTAATACAATCAAGCATTAGGTCTCTTAAAGAGCTATGAGTAGATACAAATATTTAATGAAGTGATATAACCTTAATTTACCTTTATGAATATTAAATTGATCATCCCAAATCTATTTCCAAGCCTAATTAGTCCTTACATGCATCAAAAAAATTTAAAACCTTCATTGTGATAAAAAAAGCTAGTAGTCTCGAGCTTAGATAGCAGGGGTTTAGTGGAAGTGACACTGTCCCATAGAATTTAACTCTATAGATTTAAGAGTAGATAAAAGACATTGAAAACACAAGGATTATAAAATTTTAAGAAATTTTACCATGTAAGTGTCATCCAAAATCACCCCCTCGAGGGTAAATTGGATAGCCCGCATCATGTCTTCAGTGTAAGAAAGTAAAAATGGCTTGAGGGAAAAAATTCAGGTTTAGGATCTCCCTTGGCTCTTTTCTAACTCCCCATCCAAGGAAAAAATGCAAGGAGTTTGAAAAAAGAATTGAAAAATCCCCAAAAATGGCCTCTTTAGTTTAGTGCGGAAAAAGATGACATTTTCATCCCTAGGTTACACAAGTTCACGCGAGACGGTTGAACCCAAGAACATGAAATGGCCACATTCCTTTGTTGTTGCAAAAATCAAAAAAATATTTCCCGAGATGGTCTTTGCTGACATTGGGACATTCGAGACGTGCATCACCGAAAATGGCAGCAGCAATTCAAATTAGTGAAATTGGATTTTTTTCCGTGCGGGTCCACATGGTGACACCAGGACACAAATACTGCTTACAGGACCCAGTAAGGTGAAAATTTAATCGAAATGAAATACGGTGGAGTAGAGGTAAAATTCCTCATGGCCTAGTCATCATTTGGACACATGAGCTCCCAAACCTGAAATTGCTGCACCAAGAGGAAATCGGTACAAGTGAGAAGGAGGCCCTGGACGGTCGGTCAAGTGCGATTGGGAAACGAGTTCGCCAAGGACCCAATTTTTCTAAATACCATAAAGGAATCTTGTAGGTGGAGCTGATATTTGTTTCCAAGACGGTCACGATACAAGGACCCGATATAGCCGAAATGCCCACATCTGAAAGGAAAAATCAATGCCTAACCCTCCCGAACTTCAAATGGCTATAACTTTTGCATTTTGCAATGAAAATGAACAAAATTAGTACTGATTGGAATTGTGTTTGAGACTGATGCAAATAAATCAAGAAATCCGAGAATTTGGAGAGTAATAGATGATGATTTTACATATAACATTCCCATGTTTAGAATAGTGTTTTATTTGGTAGTTGGGATGCATTCAATGAAGTATGGGCTGTCATTTATCACTATTGCAAGTTATGGGCCTGTATGGGAATCCTTTTACAAGAAACATAACATCATTTCACTCCGCTTATGACACCTTACAAGTGGGCATGAAGGACATATTTACGGATTTTCATTTTCCCTCGCTCTCTCTCTCTCTCGCATTTCTATAAATTAGAGTGTTGGGCTCATTGTAAAGCGGATTGTTTTTTAGTAGCAAAACTCTATCAAAATTGTTTTGTGAAGCCAATGTGCTCACAGACCTCATAGTGGACTCGTAAATGGTGATCCAAGCCATTATTCTGTAATAGATTGGATTGTGCATATCAATGAAGCAATAGATACAAGTTTTTGGATACACCTTCCTCATTGTATTTGTTTTCATTCTTCTTTCCCTTTCAATCCTATTACAAAAAAATTTGTCTACCTTATACTCTCCGGTGGATTCACTCTTATCATGCATGTATGGAATATTGTTGTGAATGCATTTGTTGGAATGTGGAGAACTATTATCACCCCTTTTAGTATGCACTTTGCTTCTATTTTTCACACATTGGGTGTTATTCTCACACCCTTATTTTCCGGTGTATCACCTCTTTAGTGTAGGGCTCTACTTTTATGCACTCTCTCCTTAAGTACTTAAAAGTTAGATTAGGATTAGATAGTTTTTTCTGCATTAGAATATATTGTGGTAGGTAGTTTAGGAGCAAGAACCAGCTTTCTCTGGAGGTCTATCTCAAGTAGAAAGTCCCAAAACTTGGAGATAGTACCCATGTTATCTAATCACACCATGAGCTCAAGCACACACACTTGTGAAAGTGATAGGGTGTTGTGATTCGGTGATAACATTAAGGATTTCCGAGATCAATGATGGCCTAATTCGAGGAAGTATATGTAAAATTGGATGTACAAGCTATATATGGGCATGTCAAGGCCTAAGAATTTTTTTAATGAGATCTCATGTCATCCTCTAACTATTAAAATGTTCATAGTTGAGGTGTCAATGCTACAGGTGAAGACTGTACACTTCAAGCTCATTATGTCTGGATTATAAGTGATTATTATGCACAAGAAAACAATCAACAAAGTGTAAGAAACATGTAAACATAATCACCTGTAACCTCTAAACTTCATCTATTAACCTTCAATAAATCATGTTACCCCTATACCTCAAGATTTATTAATGAATTTGTCAAAATCCCAAAATTTCATATTCAAAGAAACTTTCTTAGTATCTCTCAACCATACCCTAGAATTGCTCAACCATACCCTAGGCTTAGAAAATAGTTCAAATTTCTGTTATTTGATGGAATTGACTTGGATCCACGTTAGAATGGATTTCCAAGTTAATCTTAGCACATTTTTGGCCTTCATACACAATAGGCCTTATTTTAGGCATTTATAAACACACACACATTTGAAAATTCAAACTACACAAATTGGAGGGAAATGACATTCAACTCCTATACTTTCGAGACTCAACAAGAAACATGACACATCCATGAAACCACTATGACAACCGCATGATACTCGCTGCATCATTCTACCCCCTAACAAAAAGAAACCTTCTTCATGTTCTCCGTTGTCCTTCAACTCTACCACGCTTATACCCATATTGAGAAGATCAAATTTTTTCATCCATGTTCCATCCTCGCCTGGTAAGTTCTTCCATTTTTTTAGGTAATCGGTAATACTCCTTGTTTCTCTGGTCTTCTTAAGATATTTCTTGTCAAAAATAGCTTCTACTTATTTTGGTACCTCATTAGAATTTGTAGTTCCTACTAAACAACCTATTTATTCAGCTGTTTTAGGTCCATCTACAGCTCTCTTCCTCACCTTTGTATGTATACAAGTCTATAAAATTAAATATTGGAGAGATTCCAATCCCTAGAGGAAACTCTAATTAATATGCTTTATTGGAAAACTTCTTTAATATCTTGCATGGACTAATATTTTTCACTTTTAACTTGTTATACTCCTTAGGAAATATTTATTTTCTGAGGTGGATAAGAATAAGGTATCCATAATAAAATTCATTTATTTTATTATTTGATCAGTTCTCTACTTGTATTTGATGGCATTTCCTTCAAGCTTCTTCTTTACTTGTTCATGTAAATTTTGCATTTTCTTCGCAAACTCCTCTATATCTACACTTCTTATCTACATTTGTCCCAAGTTTCTCATCTCTTAAACTCCCCTAGGATTTACCATACAAAATTATGAAATGACTCATCCATGTGATTTTGTTTAGAGATTCATTGAATAAAAATTATAGCTTTGCAAGTGCAAGATCCCATTCTTTTGGGTTCATATTCACTAGACTTTACACTATTTCATAGACTTATATTAAAGAATTCATTCTAACCATCAATTTGAGTATAGTAGGCTCAGCAAAAAAATCAAATGTGTTCCTAACTTCTTCTAGAGGATTCTCCAAAAATGCACAATAAACTTTGTATCTCTGTCGAAAACTATGCTTATTAGCAAACCACGCAACCTTACAATTTACTGAAAGAACAAGCTAGCTACGTGTGTTGCATCATTTTTCTTTGTGCATGGGATAAAGTGAGAAATTTTTGTGAGCCTTTCAACTACAATAAATATATAATCATGACCTTTATGTGTCTTTGTAAAACCAAGTACAAAATCCATGCTTATGGAATCCCAAGGTCTACTAGGAATGGGTAGTGGCTTAAATAGTCTAACATTTTGACTACTGCCTTTGCTATAATGACATACTTTGAATTTTTATACAAACCTCTTGAAATCCTTACCCATCCCTAGCCAATAGTAATGATTTTTTAACTATTCCAATGTCTTGTTGAGTCTGAATGACATTGCACTTCCCTTTTATCAATCTCTCCTCATTTGAACTCCTTGGGATACAAAGTTGGCTTCCTCAATAACATGCCTTTCAAAGCATGTATTCCAACCAAGGACTTCTATCTCCCATGATTGGATTCCTACCAGCAATATATGCTTCCTGAAGTCCGCATCATCTTCATACATATCGCTCAAATATTCAAAACCCGTGATGTTCACTTGAGACTCTTGCAAAACCAAAATCTCCTACTAAAATTATCTACAACCTTGTTATTTTGACCATTTTTATGTTTTATGGTAAATGTAAATCCTTACAAAATTCAACCCAGCTAAAATGTTTTTGACTTATCTTGTTCTCATTACTAATAAATTATAATGCATAGTTTTCATGAACAAGAAAAACTCCTCGGGAATAAGGTAATGCCTCCACTTCTTCAAGGCTTGTATGAGTACATAAAACTCCTATTCATATGTTGAATATTTCCTTTTATAATCACTTAGCCTTTCATTAAAGTATACCACTAGTTTTCCTTGTTAACTCAAAAGCAACCCTATTGCCAACCCACTAGCATCACACTCTACTTAAAAAAAAATCTTATTGAAATTAGGTAGGGTTAGAAAGGCCCTTCATTCTGACAAAAAATCTCCTCTTATCACCCTTTATTATATCTATCATTGGTGCTAAAATTCCACTAAATTTTCTATAGAAACAAAGGCTAATCCATGGAAAATACTTACATCATATGCACTCCCTGGCTATAGGAATATCAATTATGGCTTTTATATTCTAATTATACATCTTAAAACCTTCCTTTGAAATGAAAAACCCAAATACACTAGCTCTATTTTTAGAAAACTACACTTTTTCACCTTATTCAAAAAGTAGTTTCTCTTCATGTAACTTAATACCATTCTCAAATGCTTTAAATGATCCTCATTTGTTTGAATAAACACCAAAATTTCATCCAAATATACTATAACAAACTTACCTGTGAATTTTTTGAGCACTTCATTCATTAGCCTCATGAAAGTGCTTGGAGCATTGGTTAAGCCAAAAGGCATGACTAACCATTCATACAAACCATCATTAGTCTTGAAATTTGTCTTCCACTCATCCCCTTCTCTGATTCTGATATGATGGTATCCACTTTTCAAGTCTATCTTAGAAAAATATGCAGCTCCACTCAAACAATCAAGAAAATAATCCATTATAGGTAATGGAAATCTATACATGTTGGTTATCTTGTTGATATCTCTAGAGTCAGTAAACATCCTCAATATTCCATTCTTCTTTGGAAAAAAAAAAATGTGGGGATATCACATGGTCTTAAAATCTCTCTTACCTGAGAGAGAGCCATGGAATGAGAAATAGAAGAGATAGTTTTATCTCATATTATTCTGAATAACACAAAGCACACGTACAGTATTTATAGGACAGAAATCTGTACTAGACTCCCTAACTAAATGGAGAAGATCCACAATAGTAGCAGAGAATGATGGAAGAAGAGATAATGTGATAAGATAGACACCTATGACACATCTAATAATCAACGTATCCTAACATTCCCCCCCTTATTACATTATTCTTGCAAATGTGACCTCTGAAAGATTCAAATTTCACTTTTCCAAGAGATTTAGTGAGAATGTCAGCAACTTGTACTTCATTAGGACAATACTGGAGCTGAATTTCATGGTTCAAGATGTGCTCTCAAATGAAATGGTAGTCAATTTCAATATGCTTTGTTCGTTCATGAAAGATTGGATTCTGCACAAGCTTCAACACACTCTGATTGTCGCAATAAAGAATAGGTGACTATTTTCCGGAATTCACAAAGTCATCCATAATGCGACGATCCATATCACTTCACACACGGCTCCTCGTGCGGCAAAGACGATATTCTACCTCTGTGGATGAGATAGAAACAACATTCTCGCTTCTTGCTTATCCACGAGATAGGTCCAGATCCGAGATGAAATATGTATCCTCGTAGTTGACTTCCTATCATCAGCGAGATCCAAGCATGGTCCGAGTCGACATATCCTCAGTAGGAAGAATTGATCATTCTTTTATATTCCGACCATAATTAGTTGTTCCTCGGACATATCTCAAAACATGCTTTGCTGCATTCCAGGTGACATTTCTTTGGCTCCCATGAACTCGGAAAGATAGCTAACAAAGATAGCAGGGATCAGTCTCGGTGTATGTCAAATAGATGAGCCCTCCAACCAATTGCCTCGTAGAGAGTAAAGATCTACTTGCGGTGAGTCCTGAATCTTGAAAGTTGCAAGCCTTTTTCCATGGGAGTGGATATAGGTTTACAAATGGACATTCTATACTTTTCCAGAGTGTCTTGGCGTACTTATCCTGGGAAACAAAGATGTGATGCTCCTTTTGCCATATTTCCAAGCCAAGACAAGAATGTAGTAGCCCCAAATCTGCCATGTCGAAGGTTCTTTTGAGATCATTCTTTACAATATCAACTTTGATCTTCTCGAACTACCAAAGGATCACAAGATCATCTACATAAACAACTTGAGAATGACAATTTTTTTGCCTACCTTCTTTATATACAAATTTGAATCGAGGGGCTATGAGTGAACACATGCCGCAAAAGGTGATCGTTGATCTTGATATACCATGCCCCGGGAGCTTGTTTCATTCCGTAAAGAGATTTGATGAGACGACATACCTTTTAGGCTGATTTTCATCAACAAATCCTTCAGTTGGGTCATGTATACTTCTTCTTTTAGATCACCATTTAGGAAAGCACTCTTGACGTCCATCCGCTTTGAAGTCTCCAACCTTTTGTGTCTTGCCGCAAGTGCGCAAACTACTCGATGGTCTTCATCTTCACGGTGGGTGCAAAGGTTTCTTCATAGTCGATGCCTTCTTTCTCGAGCATATCCTTTGCTACAAGTCATGCTTTATGTATTTCGATGGATCCATCTACCTTATATTTTTCTTGAAGACCCATTTGCAGCCTATGGGTTTCTTTCAGAGTGCATCGACAAGTTCCCATGTCCGATTTTTCATGAGCGAGTCATATTCTGCTTCCATAGCTTCCTTCCACCGAGTTTGACCGAGTGATTCACGAACATTATTTGCTCTGAGCTATTCATCGAAACTCATGAGTGTAAAGTTTACCTCATTTCTTGTTTGACTCCTTGTTTTGACTAAGGATGATGTATTTGGGAGTTGTTGCAAATGTGAGTCCTTGATAGTGCTTTGTACCCACTTCGGACGAGAACTTGACTACTTTTGAGAAGAACTGTGTCGTTGCCGTGAGGATTGATGTGGAGTCACATTCTGCAATTCTCCAAGGTCAACAAATAGTTCTCCTGGTAGCATTTCTTTTCTCTGAGTAGTCTCCTCCAGCTCATCATCTGATTCAGAGACTAATCGGTGAGATGTGTTTGGAAGTGGATCTTCTGTTGATACTATTGAGTCAAAGGATGACTCATCACAAACCACATCCCAACTCTCATATAATTTCTTTGTCTCAGGATCCATGAGACGATATGCCTTCGAGGTAGTACTGTAGCCAAGAAGGATACACGGGAGTGTTTTTGGCTCTACCTTCTTTCTCTCCGAGCCTCGACATGCATGTATGTTTGTGCAACCAAATACTGCAAAATGAGAAATTGATGGTTTTTTACCACTCCATACCTCTTCTTCGGCATCTTGTTTAGTAGAATCTTTGTTGGTGCCCTGTTGAGAAGATATACATCCGTTTTACCGCTTCACCCAATAGCGCTCTCCTAGCTTTGCTGGAGCTGATAGCATGCAATGAGCCATCTCCATCACTGTGCGATTGCGACGCCAACAATGCCATTTTGTTGGGCATATAGGGAGCAATCGGGTGCTTTGCTTAATGCCGTGATGGTTTAGGAAGGCAAGAACTTCTTTTGATGTGAATTCCCCCTCGATCTCGAGTGAAGTAGAAGAAGTGGTTGTCCTGACTCTTTGACAACACGATGATAGAAGTTCTCGAAAGTGTCAAGAGCCTCACTTTTCTCGCTTTAGGAAATATACCCACATCTTGCATGAGAGTGATCATCCATAAACAATTTGGAAGTATTTGTATCCTGAAAATGAAGCGTAATGGGCCATTCAGATCGGTATGAACTACCTCTAGACATTTCTTGGCATGGAAGGTGCTCGCTTGAAACGGTTCTCTATGTTGTTTTCCCTGCAAGATACCAGACAAATAGACAAGGAACTGAAAATTTGGGTAGTCCACGGACCATTGCTTTTTGAACTCATCCAGTGCAATGAACCGACCGACAAGTGTCCATATCTAAAATGCCATAAGGCAATTGATTCTATTGTTGAAGCGAGATAAAGCTACCGCAGTAAGATGAAACAAGATATCTAAAGCAAATAACTTATCTTTTACAAAAGCTTTAGCAAGAACCGTACTTATGTCGAGATTAAGCATGATTTAATGCCATTTTGAACAAGAAATTCAACCTTAAGGTGATGATTCATGAGCCGAGATAATCCGACAAAAGATTGCTAGTCAAGCCAGAACATATAGTACCTTTATAAGTGTACATTTTCATGGCCCCCGAGGAATGGTCACATTCCCTATTCCTTCTGCAATTTACTCTTTATCATCCGCTTGTATGGCTTGAAGGCCCTTGTTTCAGGATGTTGTGCCAGCAGTGATCAGTGTCGTGAGTATTGGTTCTGCAAATGTGACACCATCTCTTTGACTTTTGATCTTTCTGTTTGGGTTGCGCTAGATTTGGCTTCTCTAGGGGACCTTTCCAATTCTTCTGGCCACGATTAGGCTTTGAGAACAAGGCTTTGTCCTGAGACTCCCCATGCGATGAAGTGATAGCTTCTTCCTGCTGCAGCAAATTCACAAGCTCTTCGAATGTCACTGTTTGTTTAGACACATTCAGTGTTGTAACAAACACTCGAAATTGAGAAGGGAGTGCTCTCAAGGTGATTGGGATGAGAATTTTATCATCTACCGTTTCACCGAGTGCCAATAACTTTGATCTCAACTTAGCCACGTGACGCAAGAATTCCTCCACTTTCTCGCCGACCCATAGAGAGAGGTGTGTGCACTTCGATCAAGATGAAGAATCTTTGTCTGATTTTTGGCTTCATAAATGGTTGCCAACTTGTCCCAGGCCTCCTTGGGTTTCTCCACATTCCGAACATGCGGTTGCACATCGTCACTGATACTGAGCATTATCAGCATCAAGGCTTTGCACAAGCCATGTCATATTTTATTAGTTCATCGGGGGTTGTGGAGCAGTGCAATGCCTGGTGATTGTGATTCCCCATAATCCTTCAAATCAAGGATTGTCTTCATTTTGTCTTCTGTGCCACAAAATTAGGCCCTTTGAGCAACCGAGCGTGAGATGTGAAGTAACTTCGAGAGCGCATATCATTGTAATAAAAAAATTATTTATTTGAAAAAGTTATTACAATTTGACTCACTGCCGAGAATTATCAGCCTCGTAGATGCTCGCGATATTCACGTGCTGTGAGACGGCGACGCTTTGCAGGGCGTTCTTCTTCATCGTCCAATCAAGGCCGTATCCGTCTTCTAATTCTTCCCGTACTCACTTTGCTTGTGACAAACAGCTTGACGTCGAAAAGAAAGTACTCAAGGAGTCCTTCTCGAACAAGTTTGTCGAATGCAAGATTGCCGCAATTTCAAAGCTCGTTCAGCAAAGCAAAGTAGAACCCGGAGCTCTCAGGAGCTTCTCCACGGTGTTCTCTGGCTGGCGAGTTGATGTTGTGGCTTTCAGCTGTGGCGACCGTGTTGTTGACGCTTTCAATCGAGTTGTCTACACTCGACATTCGATGTAGTGTAGAAGAGACTGTTGTAGACTCAAAACTACCTCGACAGCGTTTGAAGGTCTCCGTGCACGTGCTACCTTCCTTCAGCAGGTGACTGAGTAACTCTCCACGTCCAGCTGCAGCGGTCTCCAACACGCTCAGGCAGTCTCCACGAAAGAGTTGTCTTCAACACGCTCAGGTTTCGAACATGGCTCGGCTGGCCGTGAGTTCGATGTAATTGATTTAATGCTTCCACGTGCTGAGGTCACATCTTTAATGACAAGCTCCTCATAATTCCACCAACCTTCCAAAGCCTTTACTAAACATCACGTTTAATCCTCCATGTGCAACGCACCAGCAAGAATGTTTCCTCTCCACGCAGCACACTCTTCCACGCAGCAGCAACAACAGGACTCTTCCACGTAGCAGCAAAGCTTCAGCGCTCTGTAATGGCTGGATATCGTAAACTAGATCAGTGAAACTTCAGCAGTTCTCCACGTGAACAGCAAGATTCTCCACGCAACAGCAACTGCCTACGTTGTAAAAGCTTCAGGCGCTACACAGGTTGAAGTGGAAATTTGTGCTCCACCCGCTGGATCTGGGCCTCCGACACTCCCTTCTCTTCTACCACGCTACAACTCCGAAGTCGTTGAGCTGTCGCACCTGCTGCAGCAGAAATTACAAAGCAACCCGACTCCAAGATCTTCTCTTACCGCTTTGCCTCTCGTGCTTTCGGGCGGTGTTCTCGACTAGTGACAAACCTCATCATCATGACATCGGGAACAGGATCTCGCACATTGAGCCAATCGACAGTGTGCTAACATTCCATGCACACACTCCTGGAACACACGGATGTGGCCGTGCTCCTCGACAACGAAGCCGTCTTGGCAAACCGAATGTCCAACGCACACAGTCGAGGCCGAGTTGCTTCTCGATACCAAACTAAGAGAGAGCCACGGAATGAGAAATAGAAGAGATAGTTTTATCTCATATTATTCTAAATAACACAAAGCACACGTACAATATTTATAGGACAGAAATCTGTACTAGACTCCCTAACTAAATGGAGAAGATCCACAATAGAAGCAGAGAATGATGGAAGAAGAGATAATGTGATAAGATAGACACCTATGACACATCTAATAATCAACGTATCCTAACATTACCATCCCTTTTTCCAAGAATTCTTGCACTTGTTTGATTTCTTCATTCTCTCTCGAGTCATTATATAAGAAGATTTATTTTTGCAAATTTTCTCTTGAAACAAATAAGTGTAATGGTGGATGCTCCTCAACGGTTGTAGCTCACTAGGAAAATAATCGACAACAATGTCAATGTGATCATTCAATATACCTCAATCGCTAAAGACAAATTAATCAACTTAGTGTTAGTTCCTACATTCTTAGGCTTAAAAATCATTACAAAATTTACCTCTTCTTTCTTTATCTCAAGTAATAACTCTTTACTTGCCATCAACATCACTTTAGAAATGTGCTCTACTTCTTCATGATCATTCTTCAATGGTTTAAGAGTGTGATCTGCAATCGCCCACAAATTTTTCCCGCACAAAACCCAAGAATAACCTAGGTCAAACTAGAAAATTTATGGAATATTTTTTTGTTAAAGCTCTACTCAAAACACTAGGTTAAAATTAACCATCACAATTCTCGATTTTACAATTTCATTAAATTAATGTTATTAATTTTCCCTTTAATAAAAATAATAAAATCTCTTCATACCCTTTTAGTAATTATTTTATTAACCTAAAGTAAGGCTTAGGCTTCCCTATCATTTATTTTAGTACAACTTAATTTATCCTTCACCAAACCTATTCAATTACTTTCAAAGGTATAGGTCTAATTATTAAACCAATAAATTTCTATTTTACCAACAAAGGGGTTTGAGGATTGCATTCAAATAACAAGGTCCCTAAATAAACACTAGGTTAGAAAATAATTACAACCCCTACACATACTAGAGTGGCCCCAAAATAAAGTCAACCCATGCATTTCAAATTTAAATTTCTCTCACCCACTTCCCACCTACCTTTTGTAGGGATGAATCTTATCCATTGGATGGATTCATTTGGGGCCCTTAGATTAGGAAAACTAACTAACCCTAAGTTTTCTTATGAAAATCTTATTTCTCTTTTTCGCTTATTATTTGTTTTATTTTGTTTTGTAGGTCAGGTGGAGGAGGAGGAGAAAGCCATGGGAGGCAATCTGAATCTCTTATAAATATGCACATTCTTCTTTCCTTTTTCAATTTTTATTTACTCCCTCACCTAGGGTTTCAATGTGTTTCATTTACTTTATTTATCTCATTATTTTAATGTTTTCCCAAATGAGCATATGGGTTTTGCCCCATTTTACAAGAACGGTTAAAAATGGTAAAAGTATATACACTTGTGTAAATAATGGTTATATACATACATACATACATACATACATATACATATATATATATATATGTATATATATATATATAATGAATGTAGATTGGTTCGGTCAGTGGAAGGGGACTCACAGCTTTGAAGAATGCAAAATAAATCGAATCAAGCGCACAAAGGAACAATGACAAGTTAAAGTATATGGTAGTTTGTTTATAATTAGGTTAGGGGAGGGTCGCTACCCCACCCCCATCCCATTTATTAATGGAGTGGGGGTGCTTAAACAACCCTTACCCTATTCAAATAAAATAGGTCATGGCCTACACACTACTCGGCCCCAAAACAATTTCCACTTGGTTTTTTTTTTTAAATTCTCAAGTTATTTAAAACCCATATAAATATAGATTATATATATATATATATATTCAATATTTAAGTTTATTAATATATTAAAATTATTATTAATATCAATATTAATAATATTTTAATATCAATATTATTTTTAATAAAAATGAATGTTTCTATTATTAATAGTATTAATAAATCTAAATGTTGTACTTAAAATTTCTTTTTAAAAATTTGATAATATTTTGATGAGATGTCTAAAACCAATCCAAATCCCACTTGTTACTACATTAATTATCATTGGGTTTATATATAATTATTTAAAATAACTTAATAATAAATTTATATAGTTCAATAAGGCTATGGGCTAATTGAAGTCATGTAATTTCTTTCCTTACTAGATTTAGGAATGAATCTATTTTATTGACCAAGTAAATGACAATTAATATTTAGGTTCTTTCCATCTATACATATAAATGTTTGACTCTCTTTCAACCAATACAAGAAAATGCACAAATATAGTTATCTTTATGTCATATGCCTTTTGAATAACACAATAAAGATTAATATTTCTTTCCTTTGCAACATACAAGTTTTAAACATTCTCACAAGAAACTTTCAACAATATTTCCAATAATTTTAAAACAAGAATAACACACCCATGTGAGATAATAAATCAACTAAAATATGAACAAGTTGTCTTCTTTTCAACTACATTTCCATTATATCAAAACTTGTTTCACTAAAAATGTTTTCTTTCCAACATGTATTACAATCTTAATAACAAATATTCAATACAACTTTTCTTTCAAAACAATACTATAAATCTTCCACCTTAAGTGGGAATTTTACAAGAAAGGTATCGATAATGAAGGATTTATTAGTCTTCTACAAGTGCTCCAAGTTCCAAATCTCCAACAAGGCTCCATCTTTTCTTCACTTGATCACAACAATAAATGGGGAAGAGGCAACACTCTCCACCCAACCAAAACTCCAATGAGGAGGAGAAGCAATCCTCCTCATTAGCCCCCGATCCCCAACCACAAGGCAATAAGGGATGGATCCAACACATGAAAACTATACAATGCTTCCACACTTACTTTCAAGCAACAATCACACAAGAAAATATAACCACAACATACTCATTTTTAAGCACAACAACTTCCTAAATAATGGCTCTAAAACAAGCCAAGTAGAGAAAGGAATATGGGGATACCCTTGTGCCTTCCAAGGGTTTGGATTCCCACCTCTAAAATCCTCCAAAACAAAATCAACCCCAAAATATCTTATACCTCCCTATAATTACAAATATACGTCTGTTATGCCTCCCGCTTTCTTATGGCTCCCACAATGAAAAAAATAACAAAGAGAACAAGGTGGGGCATCCAAAACCCACTCCCTCCTAAATACCCTGGAGAAGCTCTTATGCCTCCAACATATTTCATCCCTGTTTCACTATCTCAACGCAACCTAAAGCCAATTCACTACCCCACAACTTCAAGCGTAAACACATTCCTTCAACACATAACATACAAGAAAACAAAGAACAAAACAAGGGTGCAAGAGCCTACCTTTCCATGGAAAATCTCCACTTTTCAAGAATTCCAAAATGAGAGAGCCCAAAACCAAGAAAGTAACCCCCAATACTTCCCAAAATTCCAATAAATAGAAAAGAGGGAGAGGGAGATGATGTGTCTCCATGTAGGATGCCACATCATTTCTTCTCCATCCCACATTACCAAAGTCAAACCCCGTACCCCAAGGAATAATAAATGGGTGAGTGAGAGGAATGACAACCCTCTTAGACACACCACTCTAAACCACACCCTTAAGGAAAAAATTTAATCACATGTAAGAAAGTGTAATTAAATATCACGTTTTACCTTCCAAAACACATAATGGGGTTTGTTTTTTACCCTCACCATTAGGTATGGTTGGTATAAGATATTAAGATGTGTCGGACAAGTTTAACTTGTCCCACAAGCCTCCAAAAATGGACCTTAAGCCCAAATCCGAGTTTCCTAAGTAGGGTGGAGTGTACAACACTCAAAAATCACATACACTCAACTAATAAACACAATAACCAAATGCCCAACTACTCCAATAAATGATTCCTCATTCACATCCAAAATTAGATTAATAATATAAATAGTAATATTTAATTAAGACACATAAACCAATTAATGATAGAAGAGAATTAAATCACTAATTAAATCACATACACCAAAATTAAATTAAATAAAGGAAAATAACTATACACCAACCCTTGGTCACAATTGAGGTCATTTCCCCATGGGACCTCCTAACAACAATTAACAAAACAACAACACTACACAAGTAGACATGGTAACCATTGTTGTATCCATCCAAAAGATTCTTGATGTGGTTGGTCTCCAATCCCCTTTGATTGTTGTGATATAATTACCTGTAAAATCACACAATACCTCCTTCGGCCTCGTGGCCACATCAAAACATCTAAGATAAAATATACGCATATAAGTCAACAATCATCCATATATAAATTAAATCATCATCTAGACAAATAATGTTATTATTTTAAAATTCCAACAACATCTCAATTCTATATTTCATTAATACCAATAAGATCACAAGATTAGTTCAACTGCTAAAACCTACTCAATATGACGAGAATGCCGAATGTTAGAAATATATAAATATGTCAACAACACATCATCATCAATATAAAATGTCTCTCTAAGAATCCACACAAATCATACTATGAATCGAAATCCATCAATAGTCCAAGTATCTCTATCATCTAACATCATGCTAAGCCAAAATGATACAATAATATCCATGTATATAGTCAACAGTAATTGAAATAAAAATATAATAAGTGTCGAAGGGAAGTGGGCACTACAGATCCACTCCATCCTTCATGAAATTATATGTGTATCTTCTTCCATCATGTATATCCCTCACATTGTTAAATTGCCAAGGTCTCCTTATAATGATGTGGCACACATTCATGGGCTTGACATAAAAACAACTTGATCTCTATATGAACTAATATGAAATTCCCCTTACACTACTCATTTACCAACAATTGATGCCCCTTTTGCAGCTAAGAAACCTTATATGGTGTTGGATGTGCTTCTTTCTTCAAGCCTAGCTTTTCCACCATCTCAATTGACACAATATTGTCACTACTTCCACCTTCTATTACAACCTTGTAGCACTTTCCTTTTCTCTTACACCTAGTTATGAACAAATTCTTCCTTTGTGGTGGTTCTATAACTTCCTTGTTAGGCTTTAACAAAATTCTCTTCGTTAAAAGTAACTCACCATATTCCCGAAAATCCTCCCCCGCTTTGATGTTATAGACTCTTCCACTTCTTCTTCAGCTTGAGCAACATGGACACTCCTCTCACGATGCCTAGTTGAAGGGTTCTCTAGACACTCATAAGATCTCATGTGTCTAACATACTTTTCACATTTATAATATTTACCCAAGAATCTCCCTCTTCCTCTTTGATGGCCTTAATATCATCTACTTCCCGTAAATGAGAAACCTCCAATTAGTGATAAATATCCTCTCGGTGCTTTGAGAAAATTTCCTTCTTCATTTTTGTTCTGCAGCTTGTCTCCTTCCACTTGACTGCCTAAATTTTTCCTTGAATTCTCTACCTCTTCCTCTTGAAAATGAGCCACTCTTTCTAGCAATCTTCTCCTCAGCTTTGAGTGCTAGTTGGTAAGCTTCATCAATTGTTCTTGGAGACAAAATATTGATTTCATCCTGGATTGCAAATTTCAGTCCATTGAGATATCTAGCCACCTTCTCTAGATCATCTTCCACTTGACCTGCTCTTATGGTCACCTATAATATTCCTCTCAGTATAATATTTTACATGACATGTATTTATGTCTCATGTTCTAGATTGTCTTGAACAAGTTATTTTGTAGTATTTGGGTAAAAATATTTCCTTCAAATTTTCCACCATTTTATCCCAAAGATTTAAAATTTTTCTTAACTTTGTTGATCCTCTCTTTCTGTATTCCATCCCACCATAGGGAAGCATGAATCTTCAATCTTGTCACTATAAACTTCACCTTCTTATCATTCTCCACTTCTTCATATTCAAAGTACTTGTCCATATCATTAATCCAGATAATGAGCTCTTCTAGCTTGAGACTCCCTTCATACACTGGAATATCTTCCTTTTCCTTAGAACTAACTCCTAGAATTGCTAATCAATCTTTCTTTTTCTTCTTTTGGGGAGGTATATTCATAGTTAACTCTTCTAGATGCTCGTCATAACTTTCTTCTACATATTCAATGCCTCTTCTCTAATACAAATCCATCTCTTGTAGTTTTGTTACTATAATTCTCACCTCTTCCATCAGTTGATTCTATTTTCTTAATTCCTCCAATAATTGTGCTTGGGTTACTCTTGTTGTTCCTCCTCCTCTAGCTCCTCTTCTATATGCCATTCTCTACAATCTCTTTTCTATATCATGGATCTTTTAGATTGTGCACAATATTTATCTTTGATACCAAAATGGTGTATCAGTCTTTATATTTCTTTCACACTACTATTCTTTTCCTTGTTTGTTATTCTTTATACTCCTTTGTTCAAGGTGGATAAACCTACTTGCACATAGTGTCAACACTTTTATTTATTTATTGTTTAAAGGTTTTGATGGAATTTAACCAAGAGTACAACTAAATTCTCAAAGGTTAAGATAGAAAAACCAAACCATAGTGGATAACAAAAACAAGGGGGCAATACACCAGCCAAAAGCATAAACTAACAAAGTACTAGGGTAGGGGCAATCCACCAATAGCAAGCCCTACTAGTGTTAAAAATTAGGTACACATAGAAACCATGATATATGTACTTAAACACCATAGAAAAATATATATTCTTAGTAAAGATGCATACTACAATATACACACACCTACTCACACATTCATTTAAAACCAAATGACCAGACATGGCCCTAAGGTCCTATTTGCTTTTCGATCCATTTAGTCGCTTGTAGCCCTGTCTTAACATCATGATTGAAAAATTCCTTTTACTCTATAGATGGTGTTGGTACCGAAATGTTTTCTCCTTTTCGACCTGAGCAAAGATCGAGATATGGCATGAAGCTTGAAGTCAAGATAGATCATGACGTGTGTCATTTTGTATCCGGGTAGGTGATCTAACTAGAACTCAGATTTGTGGAGAGATGGATAGCACTTTGAAAGGATTTTGATTTAACCCTCACTATTTTAGGTTGTGCCTTTTAACCAAGGTAAAAGAACCTATATTATGAACCTTTTTTATGTAGGAGGTGGAGATATCCTTATACTGTGCATATTGTATGGAGATGGCCTTGGGAAAACATGATCAATCTTCCATTATTCAAACTCAATAGAGCTGTCACTACTAAATGATGGAAATGCTTTCAAGACAAGGCTGAGGCTGCTAGAGACATGGTGTGATCCTGATTTTCCTTGTGCATTTTTGTAGATGGGTTAGATCCTTTTGTTTACACACAATGCAATGTAGGGGTAGTATGGGTAGGATTAGTTTGTTTGAATGAATTTTTTTGGTGGGTGTTGACAAGAAAAACTAGGATATATCACATCTTTGACAACCTCTACAATACTTTAACAACTATCGATAAAATGCTTAAAATAATCAGGGTATTCTTTCAACTAGAAGAGGCATAAATGGAATCCCAGTTGCACTCTTCACACAATCTTTGAGAATTAACCACCAAAGCGTGAAGTGAAGAACTCAATTAAACACAAAAATCCATGATCAAACCATGCCTAAGGTACCCCAAATGCTTACAATCAATCTCTCCGCTTAAGGAAGGTAAAGTGATTTTAAATTTGTTTATCTCTTTATCGATGAAGGCTCTTCGAACATGAGATTGCAAATGCCACTAAACTATCAACAAGAAATGGAGATTCTCGTGTGATTTCTAAATACTTTCAATGCAATATTGTAACAAGAACAATGAAAACTATTTCAGGCATTTAAAAATGATAACATACATCATATTGCCTAGAAAAACACATTAACTCAAAAGCTTGTTAGATTCATCAATGCAGGTAGAGTTTCATGAAAATCTCGAGTTGTGTGATGGCTATACACTTTTAACCAACTCACATACATGAAGATCCAACACAGAAGAAATTATTCTGGTTCTTTGGTGGGTTTTTCAGAAAAATGAGCTTTCTCTCAGAATTTTCTCATGATTTTCAACTTCCAACCCCATTTACAATTTCTCCAAAATGCATTATATACCTTATGCCACATTGGAGCCTTCTTTCCCAAGCAAAGAATATGCCATGGGATCAAGTTTGTTACAACAATTCTCATGATTCAATGAAAATGACATCAAAAGAAAACATTCGTAGGCTGTCAGGTGTGCCCAAGAAGATTAAATCATTACAAACATCTGATCATTATCCATCCTCGAAGGCATGTTGTTCATCATTGAGGCAAACAAACACCTTTTTCCTATAATTTTCACCGTTTTACCTTTTCAATATACCTCTGCAACTTTTGATTTTGTCATTTCATGTGTTTTCTTGGGTTGGGAAAAAAATTTCTTCAAAAAATCTCAAATCAAAATATTGAGCCATGAAACCGATGCCAATGATCCTAGGAGGCCAAGATGACACAAAATCACTATAAATTTGATGAATTTTGGTGTAAAAATCGTGATTCCAAGCTTCCTGGAGCTCCCATGGTGGTCAAAACAAATGGATGCACAACAATCGTCGATCTTATCCATATTTTAATCTTGGCCCTCCACGCCGGAAGATGCGGACTTAGAAATAAGCTTGAGTTACCTTTTTTAATTTTTGGATAAGGTCGAACATGTGGCAAAAAATGATTGGAAACAAATTCGGCTCATTTTTTAGTTTTCCACATTTTTGAAAAAATGGAAAATTTTGAATTTTTTCTCCACCCCTCCGCCCTTGAAATTTGGAGCTGACACATGGCACATGGTGGGTCCCATTGAAATCGCACTTCAATTCTATGCATTTTGACCTTTTTTGAGTTTTTGGAAAATTTTCACTTTTGCCCAGCAAGCCCGCACCTCCGATTTCTCCCTCACCACGTGTCGCTTCCTCTATCGCTAAAATCCATGGGCCCAATTCTCATTTTAACTCCCCTTTTTTCTAAGGGAAAAAATTCAATTTTCCTTCCACCGGCCACCTACCCGCTTTCTCCACCACCACGTGTCGCTTGATGATTCACTAGCGGGCCAACACTTAAAATTTTGATTTTGAGCCCTTTTTTACAAAAGGGAAAAAATTCCCTCCTACCTCCACTAGCCCTAAGAACCTACCTTGTCCTCTACCATGCACCCATCAATGATTCGCTTGCGAAATGGCTAAATTTTTGATTTTAACTCCTTTGTGAAAAAGGGAAAAATTCCCTTTACCTCTGTCGGCCCGCCGACCCGCTCTGCGCCTGCCGTGTTGCCACATGTCCTCCTCTGATTTGAGTGGGGCCAAAACACATTTTGAAGCTTTATAGAATTAGAGCCAAAAACTCTAAGTCCTCCCTCAGCCCGCTCCTCCCTCTTTTGGTCTTTTAGGACATGTGTCCACTCCCGATTGGCATGGGGCTTCAGACCAATTTTTGAATTTAAAATTTTATCAAAATAAGGTCGAAAAACCTTAAGGGAATCTGACCACCCGCCATCCCACCTACCAATCAGAACATGCCACATAGGCAAATTTGGAAAAAATGGGTCCCTGGGCCCGAAAATGCCCCATTTGCTTGAAAAGGTGAAAAATGAAAAGTTAGAGTGCCTCCCCACCTTTCCTCAGCCAATGCAAACCCGCCACGTTGCCAATACCTTCTGAGGATGAATTTGATGGGAAAATGACGCCCGTCTAATCACAAAATGTAAAAAATTCTAGGGATGCCCTAGAATTGAATTTTTTCACCAAGGATGGTAGATTTTCAATTTTGAATCAACTGAACCATGTTTTTTACAACATTCCCGATCTAGGATTTGGATTTTCAAATACAAACAAGTATGAATTGATCAATTTTGATTTTTCCATGATCTAGCAAAGGGAAAAATGACATAGCCCACAAAAATGGAAAAACTAGGGCATAGAAAAGGGAAAACTTGGATTATTCTTTCAAATTAGGGAAAAACAATAAGTTTGCAAGAATTTTTAAAGCATTCAATTGGAGGGGAATAATTTCAGACCATCAATTCAAGGGTAAAATGTTTTTGAGCACATATAGATTTGGAAAATTTAGGGCAACATGGTGCAAGCTCAAAAATGGCACCAACATCAGCTCTTTCTTGGGGATGGGCACTCCCAGTGAGTGCCACCAGGATAAAACATAGACCAAGTGCAAAAATATCCATTGGGTAAAGGAGTCTAGAGCCAAAATCACCAAAAACCAACTGAGAACCTGACAAAAATGGCTGCCACACATCAAGGTAAACCAAAAACTGATAAAACACCAATAATAGAGAAAAACCAAACACTATACACTATACAAGCTGTGCATACCTCAAATTTGGGGATTAATCCAATAAATGTTTCAAATGTCTGCCATTAATAGGCAGCTCCAGCAATTCCCCATCTAAGTCCTTGAGAAAGAAAGTATGTTCACCAATTTGATATTAATGGCATAAGGGCCCATCCATAATACATCAAATTTGCCATGTTTTCCCTTTTCTTCATGCCTACTATCCCACAAAAAAACCATAACTCCAACATTGAAGGCTCTAGAATGACCTTCTTCTCAAATAATCTCTTGAATTTTTCCCTAAACCTAACATTCCTTTCATGGGATGCTATTCTCTCCTCATCAATCTCAATAATCAGATTGATCCTCGATTCATATGGGCCAAGCTCTTGATCTTCCAACCGTTGGGAAAACTGAAATGAAGATAATTGTAGGTGTAAGGAAGAAAATATTGAGTTCCATACACCAATTCAAATGGGATTTTACGAGTATCTCTTTTAGGAGTTATGTTATCAACCCAAACTACAAATTTCAATTGTTCACCCCATTTATTCTTGTTTTGCTCCAAGGTTCTTCTAATGATCTTCAACAAATTATTATTGTTGGACTCACCTTTTGCATTCCCTTGGGGTTATAGTTTGAAGAATAATTTAGATTGATTCCATATTCATTGCACATTACCATTAATGGTTTGGCTCTAAAGCACATATCATTATCAGCTACAATCTTGATTGGGACTCCAAATCGCATATAATTTGATTAAAAAGAAGTCCATAACTATTTTTTGTGTTGCTTTCTAGGTGGGGATTTCCTCTACCCACTTTGTAAAATAATCAGGTTGCTACAAGGATCCACTTATTGATAGTACTAGAAGGATCTGAAATCTCACCAATGAATTCCATACCCCATCAAGCCAAAGGAGCTTCAATTGATACAGTCAGAAGGAAGGGAGCTTGAAGTTTTCGGTCTTCCAAAGAAATGTTGGCAACTATCACATTTTCTAACCAGTTGGGTTGTATCTTTGAATATAGTAGGCCACCAATAACCAGCTCTCAAAATCTTATGTGTTGTTACTCTTCCAACAAAGTGTCCTCCACAAACTCCCCCATGTAAATCAACAACTATCTTGGGAGTTTCATCTTCAGATTATGCATTTCAAGTGGACACCTTTAGGGTTCTTCCAAGCTAGTCCAAGGTCCATGATGATATATTTTTGAGAAGCCAACTTGAGGGCTCTTTTCTAAATTTTATTTAAGTGACTAGGGAAGCACATGGGTGTGAGGTAGAATATCTCATCTTTTACAACTCGATCTTACAATTTTTTAAGAATATCTACCCTTTCTTCCTCTAGCTGATTCACTTCCACATTCTACAAGTTGCTCATAGCCATGAGCTTAGCAAGAACCAAACCTCTTACCAACTTTGTGGTTTGGATGTCCATATCATACTCTTGCAGCTTCTTCACCCTCCTACAACTTTTTCTTGAGATCTCCATCTCTCGATAAGATGTCTTTCACCATGATTTGGGGAACATAAAAAACAAATTTTGTTGCTTTCACCAAGGCAAATTCTTGTTTCTCCATGATTGTATACTTCAACTCAGCTGCTTGTAAAGCCTTAATAAAGAAGGTAATAGGTCTCTCAGCCCCATTCTCATCCTTTTACAGCAAAACAAAAGAAATGGTATACTCAGAGGAAAAGGAAAAGATTTGGAAATGCCTCTTATAGTTTGGGGCTGCTAAAATAGGTGCATGCTTAAGTGCATCCTTAATTCCTTCAAAAGCTTGAATGACAGCCTCCTCCCATCCGATAACTTGGTCCTTCTTTATCATTCTTGTGATTGGAAGAGTCAACTCAAAAAATTTGGAAACAAACCTTCTTATAAAATTAATTTGACTAAAGAAACATTGATGCCTTTCTCATTTCTTGGGATAGGTACTTTGTTGATTGCTTCCACTCTCTCGGGGTCTATCATAACACCATCTTTTGACACATTATGACCAAGCAAACTTGGCCTTTACACACCAAAATGACACTTCTTTGAATTAAGAGAAATTCCATACTCCCTACATCTCGATCAACATCTTCCCCAAGTGCTGCAAATGATCATCTCTTTGCTTGAAAACACAATCAAATCATCTTGTAAATCAGTAATAAAGTCATTGATGTAACTAGGAAAAGAAACATCCATTGCTCTCTAAAAAGTGGCACCAAAGATTCATCAAACAAAAGGGCATCATAACAAAAACATATGTTCCCCAAGGAGTAGTGAATGGTGTCTTATGTCTTTCTGATTCTTTGAATACCACTTGATTGTATCCGAGAAACCATCTAATGTAGAAAGCAACTCAAACCCTCGTCACGAGCTACAACATATTTTCCATATTTCACAAGGGATAGTTGTCCTTCATTGATGCTTTGTTTAGATTTCTAAAATCCAAAAAAAAATTATGTCTCCGTTCTTCTTTCTCGATCTGCACAAGGTTTACAACCCAAGATGAATATCTAGTGGGCTAAATAATTCCTCCATCTCTCAACTTCTTTAACTCCTCTTGCATTTTCATGGAGAGAAGTGGATTAATTGGCCTTTGCCTCTATTTGAATGGCTTAGTATTGGCCTCAAGAGGTATCTCATGTTAAAACAAGTCTTCTATATGCTTTTAGCTCTGTAATAGGACCAAGCAAGGTAGTCTTGATATTTTTCAAGAGGTGGGCATAGGAATGTTTTTCCTCTTTTCTTAAATTTCTGCCCAACCAAATCTTCCCCTGGTTACCATTAGTGCCCAAGTTATGCTCTTCCACATATCTTGAGGTAGACATTTTTCTATTTATGATGCAACCATCATTGTTAAAATTTGACTCAAGTGCAACAAGACCGCTAGAATGGTGTTTGTTTTAAATTGGATGATGTCTTTCTCAAACAAAGTTTCTCTTCCTTGACCATGCATACCATTGTCTCCCGATCAATATTTCGATTTACAAAATCACCTTGATTTTGTAAGAACCTTTGTACTTGATAATCATCATCAAACACCTACCAATACTTGATGTTTGTGATAGCTGACCTAGTTAGCACTTCAATATTTTATTCACAATAAGGTTAAATCGTGCAATTTTCAAATCTAGAACCCAGAAATGCCAACTTATGAGCAGCAGCATTGAGACCTCTGTAATGATACATAATGTTAAACGAATCAAAAATTTCAATTAGGTCCCAAACCGCATGCTTATACTATTTCATACTGATTTTTGTAGCATACAATTTTCTTATTTGTTTGAAAACCATCTCTCAGTCTCCTTTTGCAACAATATCTTTCACTCCATGCTTCCATGAAATTCTTAACCCCAACAACAATTCCTCATACTCAACAATGTTGTTAGTGCATTCAAAATTAATTTTGAAGGAAAAATAAATTCTTCTAAACTAGGAGAAAGTAGAACTATACCAGCACCATTGCCAAATTTGGAGCAAGTTCCATCAAATAGCAATGTCCATGGAGAACCTACCATATCAATTCACTTTGATTTTTCCATCTTATTTTCTTTTCCATCAAGCAAAAGAAATGAAATTCTCAAAGCATCTACATCGAGAAACAACACTTCATAGAAACATTTTTGGGATCTTCAATTAGGTGCAACATCTTCTTCTCACCATAAATTTTAACAAGGCTTCCCTCAATGGGAATGGTGGCAAAATACATGTCCATCCAACGCCGCCACTAACACTCACCTCTATTTTCTTGACAAAATCATACCCCATTTGGCAAGGAAGTCAACAATTACAACATCAAGTTTCAAATTCTTACCCGGATAGGCTATAAGTTGCACTACCAAACCCTTCACACAACCAACCACTGACACTTCCCTTGAATCCATGGAAGTACACTTCCCATAGTGCAACTATCACTTTGATATATCCAACTCATTCATGACTTCTAGAGGCATGAAATTACATGATGCACCAAAATCAAACATATAATTGTGAATTAGCCTATGTTTTATTATCAAATTTATCAAGAATGGATCAACATTAAATTGGGAATCAACCAAATATGTCCCCAAATATACCTCAGGTGTCTCTTCAAGATATTATACTGTTGATGGTGTTTCAAGGTCAACAATGATCTGAGGTGGAGTTTCAACAACATTTACATTTCTTCCTAGAGTAACCTTCTCTTCTTTCAATCCCAAGTACTCAAATGCTCTCTTCTTATGCTCAGGAATTCTAAGAAACTCAATGATTGGAACACTCACTTTAATTTGGCTCAATACTTGGGCTATGTCATAGGGGACACTCTTTGGAAAAACAACATTAGAAGGGAGACAAGAAGATTCATTAGATGGTAGTGGATTCTTGGTAGCTTGGGCATGAGGAGGATTGTAATTTTTGTTTGGGACAACAGAAATTTTGACAGGTGCTTCTCTCCTAGGAACTTATTTTGGAATTCTTGTGAGCAATGGTGTTTTAGGTTTGGCTTGAGGCCCAACTCCCTTAACAAATTTTCTTCTAGTGTTATAGTCTTTCTCTTGAGCTACAACAACATTCATCAACAATTTTCTATCTTCCTCTGAAGGGATACCACCATCATACTTCTTAATCATCAAAGCTCTTAAGTATTCAAATTCATTGTTAGGAATTTCAAAAGACTACACTACATCAACTTCAAGAGTATGAGGGGGATAAATACTTGTACCTATTTGATGCAATCCCAAAAAAAATTCAGTTGTCCTAGCACTTATTACTTGAGTAGATGTTGCTCCTCCTTATGGGCTTGAAGAAAAACCCATCATGCAAATATAGTCATCAGTTCCATCCTCATAATCATCTTCATCAACTTGTTGGTCCACTTCACATGGAGGATGAGGAATAAAACATATATCACACCAATCCATATCAAGTAACTTCTTCAACAACAAGAACCCTAAGCAGCTAGAGGGTCATGAAACAATCTACTTTCACGTGCTTATGGTTGTCTATTTCCTCTCATAGGTCCTTTACCTCTATCATCTTGTCTTTGATCACCCCTAGGATGATTTCCAATTCTATCATGGTTTTGTGCTCTTTGCTAACCTTGTGAAGTATGCACACCCTTCTCGCTCTTGCCAACTTGTATGAGATTTCTTTGAGAGCCCCTACCAAAGTTTTCACAACCTCTTCTAAATTGGCACCTTTGCTAGCTTAAGGTTTTTTAGGGTTTATCAATTTAACACCATCTCTCTTGAGAGGTTTCCCAATTGCTTTAATACTATTTTCAATTTGAACCGCCATGGTGAAAGCTTGTCTCGATTGGTCAGGGTTCTTTTCTCTTAGGTAATAGGCTACCTTCTTATCAAATGCATCTACTTATTTGATTAAACAAGATTCATCACAAGGCCTCAAACCAATAGATAGACTTCTCGTGAGTTTTGATAAACCTTGTGTTGAAGTCATGGACCGATTCATTAGGGTTCGTCTTGATATTTTGAAACTCGGATAAAATAAATCTAGGATTAGTCTTTTCACCATATTTCAACCTAAATGAATTTTTCATTTTAGTCCATGAATTAATAGAATTATCAGGTAGAGCCTTGTACCAATCCTCTAGCATCCTCTTCTAGTGTATGAATAAACAATTTGACATACACATCCTCAAACTCTATCTCAAAATATTCCATCATATAATCAAAAAGTTTGAGATGTTGACCACCGCAATAACATTTTTACCCTATAATTTTGGCAACCTATTTCGACATCTTTTGGGACAGCATTTGGGTAACCATGCATTCCTCTAAAATTTATAGGACCAAAGGTGTTAACAACAAATGGAGGTCTAGGCTGAGGCATATTGTTTGGTGGGGGTGATCCAGAGGTGAAACACACCGATGAGGAGTGAGAGGTCTCTGGGAATGGGAACGAAAACTTCCAAATAGATCTCTCTTAAGGTCTCTCCTTGATGATCTCTAGCAAATTTAGAAAATACTGGGAGCAGATTTAGGAGAAAGCCTTTCAAATGCACAAGAATATCCCTCACTTGCCAATTTAATTTAACTTTGAATATTTAGGATAAGATAAAAGTCATCGAGAACACAAGGATTCCAAAATTTTAATAAATTTGATCATGTAAGTTTCAATATCAATGATGCCCTAGTTTTAGGGCAAGTGTATGTAAAATTGGATCTACAGTATATAAACGGGCATGTCAAGACCTAAGAAAATTTCAATGAGCTACTTGTGGTATCCTCTAAATATTATAATTTCCACACAAGGTGTGATGCTACAGTGTGAAGAATGTACACTTCGAGCTCATTGTTTGGATTTTAAGTCATTACTATGTACAAGAAAGCAATCAAAAAGTGTAGGAAACATACAAAAATTATCATTGTAACCTCTAAAAATCATCTATTCACCTTCAATCAATCATATTACCCAATCTACCTTGATATTTATTGATGAATTTTTCAAAATACCAAAGTTTCATATTCAAAGCACCTTTTCTAAGTATCTATCAACCATACCCTAAAATTTCTTAACCCTAACCTAGGCTTAGAAAATAGTTCAAACATACCTTATTTGATGGAATTCACTGATCCACATAAGAATGGAAATCCAAGTTAATATTACCACATTTTTAGCCTTTATACACAATATGCCTTATTATAGGAATTTACAAACACACACACACACACACACACACACATGTTTGAAAATTTAAATCATACAAATCAAGGGAAATGACATTAAACTCCTAGATTGTCTCGAGACTCAACAACAAACATGGCATAACCATGAAAACACTATGAAAACCTCATGATACTCCTACATCCCTAAAGTGAATGAAGGGGAGACTTAAAATGTCATTCAGATTATTTCCAAAAGAAGGGAAAAATACGTAAAAATAAAGACTCTTAAGGAAATTTTCGCAAAATCATTTGGTATTCAAAAGGATTTACTTGATAATCCTATTGCTAAATAGAAACCCAATTGTTCACACAAAAAATATAGCCAAAGATTCTCATATTTGCAAAAAAATATATTGAGCAGTGCATGACAATGAGATGGTAAAATAGGTCACGAATGAGAACAACAAACCCAGAAACAACTATGCTCTCATGGACTCGGATCAACAACAACCCATAGTTATTAAAGAAACATAGTAAATCATAAATTGTATTATTTGAGATATGTGGTAAGAAATGTAATATGTATGACATGTTAATTGAATAATATTTATAATTGATCAATGTTCGTGTAGATATTATGAATTCTATACTCACCTAAATATGCATTTGTTGTTTTTATACGATAAGCTCAAATTGTTTTTCTTTGATGTGGTAAGCTCCAAATATGTCATTTTGATATGATAATTTAATTCTTCACTTATTAAATGCTCAAGACATCGAATCTTGAAATATTCTATCGTGGAAGCAACTAGATGCCATGTAGCTCAAAATTGTTAAAGCATACCGCTAATAACTAGTAAACATTATGAGTACACATATTCTAGTGGAAGCTAGCCACCTAGAATATTAACTTAACGTGTTAAATTATTGCTAATGTTATGCCCCAAATATTGTGTGTTAAATCCTAATGAACTCTAAGCTTAAATTATTACATCATTCTAAAGGCTAGCGACCACTAAGCTCAAATCAATTTCATTTAAAATGTTAAATTCTATTGAAATATTTTTGAATATATTATGTTGATGTAGTACATAGAGGCCACTAATTTCATACTACCTTAATTTAATTTTTGAAATCCTAGTGACTGCTAAGCTCCAAATAATATGTTGTGGTTATACACTAATGGATGCTGAATCAAAATATCTTTCTCTATTTTATTAAATCCTAAAGCCACTATGTTTGACATATTATGATGTGGTAGTGTCTTAGCAGTATAACTTCATGACATATGTTATTGACAACTGATAGATAAGATCATAATTTGTTTTGAAATATCCTAGCCACCGCTAAGATCGCAATAATTTACTTATTTTTAGTTAAATCCTAGCGATGAGCATATCATCAAATAAAATGTTCCAACATAAGATAACGGATGCTAAGATAAATTTTTCACTCTTTGTCTTTTTATAAGTGTTAAATTATTATAACCGCTATGTCTCAAATATTATGGTTCAAATCCTAATGAGAACTAAGCTTAAATTATTACATCATTATAAAGGCTAACATGCGCTAAGGTAAAAAAATTCATTTAAAACGTTAAATTAGGTCTAAATATTTTTTTAATTATTATGTTTTGGTAATACATAAAGCAATGATAATTTCATACTACCTTAATTTATTTTGTTAAATTATAACGACCATTAAGATAAAAATAATATGTTGTGGAAATACCTTGTGGATGCAAGACTTGAAATATCTTTGCTTATTTTTTAAAATCCTAAACGACCACTATGTTCCAACTATTCTGATGTGGTAGTGTCTGAGCGGCTTAAGAGTTCAAAATAGCCATTATTTTGTACCGATCACTAAGCTGAGAAAATGTTTGTGATGTATAACCTAGCGGTCACTAAGCTCACAATATGTTACATGATTTTCATTTAATCCTAGGGAGATAATACCTTCAAAAAATAGGTTACAATATAATATAGTAGACCCTAAGATAAAAATTTCATTCGCCATCTTGTTAAATGATCGAGACATCTAAGCTCAAAATATTCTATCATGTGGAAGAAATTATATGCCATGTAGTTCAAAATTTGTTAATTTGATTTGTTATAAAGATACCACCGACAACTCAGTAAACACTATGAGTATGCATATTCTAAAGTAGATGATAGCCTCCGTAATCTTAATTTAATTTGTTAAATTTTTGCAACCGTAATGCCCAAAATATTATGGGTGAAACCCTAACGAATGCTAACCTTAAATTATTACAAGGTTGAAAAGTCTAGTGGTCTATAAGCTCAAATAAATTTCATTTAAAATGTTAAATCCTGTCAAAAAATTTGTTAACTATTATGTTGTTGAGTACGCAATGGCCACTAATTTCATACTACCTTAATTTAATTTGTGAAATCCTAATGACAGTTAAGCTATAAATAATATGTTATGGCAATACCTAAGATACGCTAGACTCAAAAAAAAATCTTTATTCGGGATTAGTGTCTCAAGGGCATATAGCTTTATGATATATGTTATTGAGAAATAATCACTAAAATCATACAAACCATCGAGGCATAACCTAGTGGCCTCTAATCTCATAACATCTTACTTGTCAGAACTTTATGGGTATGCATATTCTAGTCAATGCTAATAGGCCCTAGAATATTCATTTAATATATTAAATCCTTATGACCAATATGCTCCAAATATTATGGGTTAAATCTTAACGAGAGATAATCTTAAATTATTAAATCATTTTATATGATAAAGACCGCTAAGCTCAAATTAATTTCATTTAAAATGTGAAATCTGGTTGAAAGTGTTATTTTAAATATTATTTTTTGGAAGTACGTAGAGGTCGCTAATTTCATACTGTCTTACTTTAGTTTGTGAAACCCTAGGAACTACTAAGCTCCAAATAATATGTTGTAGAAATACATAACGGATGCTAGAATCACAATATCTTTCTTTATTTTGTTAAATCCTAGTGAACAATATGTTTCAAATATTACAATGTGGTGGTGTCTTAGCGACCAATGAATTCAAAATATCCATTATTGAGTACCGATCGCTAAGCTACAAATATGGTATTGTGTTATACCCTAGTGGCCACTAAGCTTGTAATATCTTTCTTGTTTTTGTTAAATTATAGTGACAACTAATATCCAAATAACATGTCATAGAAGATAACCTAGCTTAACACTACGCTAAGAATATAATTCATTAATGTATTGATTGCACAAAGCAAGCCTTATTTTCAACATATTAGTTTTTCACCTTCCACGACACTTCACTAATAATATTGTGGCCTTCCATAAAGAACCCTTATGAATTAATATATATGACAACAATCTATCTTCCACTAAATATAAGTGGCCTAATGATAATATTGTTTAAAAAGAATTATAACGTCATGATAAAAATAGATAAATACATGGTGATTAAAATATTTAATATATAAATTGAAATACATAGTGATTAGAATACTTAATATATAAAACTTAGGAATATATATAATATGTTTACCTTCCATCGAACGATAATTTATCTCACAATTAAAAACATAATATGATTTAATGTTTTAAACAATTTTAGTAACTTCAATATATTCTCACAATGTCAACGCAACAACCATATAAACAATGTACAATGAATTATTTGCCTCAAAGTTATTTCGATCATCATATTAAAATGAAAACAGTAGATGTAACGAATACCAAAACAATATTTTGAGTCATGCTAAACATTACAATTTTAAAACTAGTGATTATGTGACTGCCATCATTATCGGGAAAACATAATCTATAGGGGTACATAGATCGCTGAAAACTTGAAACCCTTTAAATGAAATAATAACCAGAGATGAAAACGGATTAATTTTTTTTTGGTCAGCACAAAAATTCCTTATTTTCTTTAAGAACAAGGTGATGTGTAGAAATGATCCAAGTAAGCGATAAGAAGAGATAGCCATGGAGCACATTTTCATAGGATAAAGTAGGGCTCGACTGATGTGAAAAATACAGACTATTAACCACAAGGAAGTTTTTAAAAATGATCGGAAAGGAACTGGTAAGTGGTGACAGCCATGAAGCACATTTATGTAGGGGTAAAACATGGTCGAATGACATAAAAATGAAAAGATTTGGTCAAAGACATAATGATTGAACAATCCTGCAATCACAAAGGTGCACATTTAATATAGTTTAATTTTTTATAACTACCTAATTTAGATATGAGATTATTTCATTCTTGGTGATTCCATTCAAACCATTGTCTTTTGCATCTAACTATCTACACTATTTTTCTAAACCCCTTTCACTTCCCCAGTTTGTTTGCATCCTTTTTGTTACTACCTGATTTTTCCTTTCTGTTAATCCACAAATGAGATTATAATTATCGCTTGATTTTTCCCTAGCTAAAACGACCAAGATTCTTGTATTTGCACCGCAATTGTCGATTGCTTGTACTATTCTATGATTTCACGAGCTTATGTTTTGCAAGAACAAAAATAAAACCCTAAAAACTAGTTCTCCTGGGGTATTTAATATGTTTTCTCGGCATAGTCCACATTAGAAATTTTGAAAATATAAAAATAGCAGGATATGGAAATTTTAAAATTAGAGCGGGGGAATTTGTGTTAATATTGAAATTTCAAATTTTGAAAATGTGAAGGAATTCACAATTCAAAATTTTAATTTACCACTCATTAAGAATAGGTGTTGATATCAAAAAAATAATTAATATTGAAAATGACTTCTTTTGTTATCATTTATAGCTAAAAATAGTTCAAACGTAATAAAACATATAATATTATAATAAAAGAGAATAAACAATGTGTATGAATGTATAGGCACATTTATTTGTATTTTTATCAAAATCGACCTAGATAATGTTAGATGTAGTGTGCTAATGAAAATAATTATCTAATTACTTTGTGTCATGTGGCATGTTTTAAACTTTATAATTAGAAAATATTACAATCGACACATTTATTATGAAATTTATATATAAAGAAATGATTATAAAATATTTCAAAACTATATAAAATCATGATATTCTAATATAAATAGCTACTAGTAAAATGACAACATGTGGCATGAAAATTCTGAAATCCTAGAAGGAGTTTTTTTAATTAAAACAATGAAGAAAAGTTGCTCCTCAAAGTTGGTAAGATAGTGTTTACAATTAGAATAGGTATTGGTTTATAGCTAGTGACTTGTAAGCTATATCATGATTTTTTATTCTATCGCTATTTCCAAATTAAGTAATCGTTGTGCCCAACGGACAATATGTCATTTCAATCAATAAATAAAGCAGCTTAATGATCGCTATGCATTTTATTTTATAAGGACCGATATGAATTACATATTGCAATGATTTAGCTTATGAAAATACAAAAAAATCACTTACTCTAGAGGTATATATAGGTATTCAAATTAAAAATATATGTCTTTACGAGATAAATATGTAGTGTAGCAATTGGGGCTAACATGTAAAGTCCACCCAAAATGATACGATTACAATCAATGAAAAACACTATCAATCTAAATTACAACAAATAGTGATTACAATGATAAGTGATAATGATAAGAGCCATGCGGTCCTAAGCTAGACCATTGTTTGTTATTATATAACTATTCACAAATTAGAAATCATGAGCCTAACGCTTCACTACATTATTCCATTCAAAAGTATTAGAGCTTAGCAATACACTAAACATTTTCTTTGATATGAACCAAAAGTATTGATCCTCTCGATGGGACATGGTAAAGGAATTAGCTCGACCAAATAATGTGTAACTAATTTTATACGCTTATAATCATTGCAAATTATAATCGACCTAAAGATGTAAAGATAGTGATTACTACGATAACATGTAATGAAAGTATCCTAACTAGGACTCTAAGGTAGACCATAAGTTGTTAATCAATAGTTACTTGTAAATTGAAAAATTGTAAATCCTAGAATCCACTAGGATTTTTATTTGATACGAACAAATATGGAATATAATTTACATATATATATCTTAGGAGAAATAAATAAGTCTTGAATCCTCTTGATATAATTACGTGAAATGAAAAATACTCTCGATCTAAAGCAAGATGCATGTATAGTGATTATAATGAAAATGGTAATGATAGGAGCCTAGTGACCGCTAAGATAGACCATTGTTTATTATTATATAGTTATTCTCAAATTTAAAACTATTGAGCCTAATGGATACTATGTTATTCCTTTCAACTAGTAATGAAGGTTTGTGGTCGCTAAGAATTTTCTTTGATAAAAATTGAAATTCTTGATCACTCGGATGGAAGGAATCAGAGGAATTGGATTAACTAGGTTATGTGTGGAAAATTTGATAACATTATAATATTTAACAATTACAATAGATCTAAATTTGTACAGATATATCGGTTATTATGACCACATATAATAATATGATCGTGAGCACCACTAAGCTAGACTATGATTTGTTATTCAATGACTTTTTTTTGAAATTAAGAAATTGTTGAGCCTAGCAGTGGATACCCTTTTTCACTTATACAAATGAATATGGATTAAAATTTTCAAAGATATAAATTAGGAGAAATAAATGAAACTAGATTCCTCTCGATGAAATGTAGCAGATAATTGGGTCCGCCATGTGAAGTTTACCCAATATGTTACACTTATAATCAATGAAAAGAACTTACCATCCAAAGATTAACATATAGTGATTACAATGAAAAATGGTAATGATAGGAGCCCAATGACCGCTAAGCTAGACCATTGTTTGTTATTATATATCTATTCTCAAATTTAGAAATTGTTACACCTATCAGTCACAATGTTATTCCTTTCAACTAGTAATGGAGCTTAGTGGTCACTAAGAATTTTATTTGATATAAAGAGAAAGTCTTTATCCCTCTCGATGGAAATTAGTGCAAAAATTGGCTCCACCAGGTAATGTGTAGCTAATTTGATACAATTATAGTCATTGACAATTACAATCGATCTAAAGTTGTACAACTAGTGATTACTACGACAAGAGGTAATGAAATTATCTTAAATCTACTAAACTAGACTATAATTTATTATTCGGTAGTTATTTTGAAATTAAGAAATTGTTAAGCCTATCATTACCTAGGATTTTTCAATAATACCAATGAATATGGCTTATAATTTACAAAGATATATTTTAGAAAAAATATGTCTTTATCCATCTTATTTTAATATAGTGCTGCAATTAGGTCCGACATTTGAAATCTAGCCAATACGATATAATTACTACCATTGAAAAAACATATCAATTAAAGATGAACATATAGTGCTTACAATGACAATCAGTAATCATAAGAGCTTAGTGGCCACTTAGCTAGACTATTGTTTATTATTATATAGTTGTTTTAAAATAAAATAAATGTTGATCTCTGGAGGCCACTACGTTATTCTTTTCAACTAGTAATGGAGATTAGAGGTCCCTTTTTTAAATTGAAAGATTGTTGAGCCTTACTACAACTATGTTATTTCTTAAAATTAGTAATGCATCTTATGGGTATCTACGCATGATATAATATAAGAACCTAACTCCATTATATGACATAAATAATATATCTTATGAGAATGATATAAGGCTTCATCCATCAGTAAGGCTTTGTAGTAAATTACTTGATCCGTCAAGAATAGTCAAGCCAATATTATAAATTTATATTCATTAAAAACATATCTATTCAAAAGTGTAGAGATAGTGGTTACAACCACAAGAGGTAATGTGGGGAACCTTAAAGCCGATAGACTAGATAATGACCGTAAAATCCTAATAAAATCAAAGATTTATTTCATTCCTTTCCATTAGTAATTTATCTTTGTGGCTACATAGAATTTTATTTCATACGAACGGATGTGAATTATGCCATACTCTAATGTTTAATTTGAAATAAAAATTGTTTGGTCTTAGCGAGAACTATGTTATTCTTTGCAAAATGTGTTATTGGGAAACTAAACATTTTTATGTTTAACAAATTTTGCTTAGAACCGATGGACCCCTTATTGTGTTTTGTTTCTTGTACACTCTCTCAAAATTTGAAAAATTAAATATTAATGGCCTTTACGCTAGTACATTCAATTGGTGTTAATTACCAACAAGTAATGTTGAAAAATGACCACTCATATGTTAACCTTAATCCTCTCTCTTGCTAACATCCATGTTTAGAAACGCTCCTTTCATGCTATCTACACAATGTGGATGGTCACGTAACATGGATAATCCTTCCAAAATATGTTGTGTGTTAATTGTCAAGAAATATTTTTCATAGTTTCTAGTATTAATGATGTGATCCACAAAATATGATTTATAGTAACCAATTAAAGGTTAGATATCATATCCGGTTGAAGCATGACAATCGCTAATGTTTACATTAATTATCGACCAATGATAAAAAGTAATGTACTATAGATATTGGTGATTGCAAAGGCTAATACTTACATTCATTATCATATAATGGAAAAAAATTACTCCATATGTGATGTAATTATTAATATATTATACTCCAATTATAGGTAAAATATCTTCCATTTTTGTAATCCATTCTTGGAAATTCCATTCATCAAGGCGTTGAGTGCTTGAAGAAAAGATACGAGGAATGGTTTTTTTTTTTGAAACCCATGGCAATGACAACTAATACAATGAAATGTGGTTGTTTTTGGTTATAGATGATGGACATAAGGTAGCCAAAATGGTTATATCCTCTCGCAGTTGTTGATTTGAGTAGACTGTGTGTCAATTCAAACACATTGACCGTGAAAATAATAAGTGTCTTAATCTGGATATGGAGTTGATGTTTCTTTATTCAGAAATAGGAAATGAGGTTCTCGAAGACAAAACATAATTTTCCTATTCAATATATGGTTGGGATTTTGGGTTGGTAGTAGATAAATACAATACTAGTTGTTCAAATGCAGAAGACATTCATAGTGGCATGCATGCAATACTTATAAAATTATATATGAGGTGATATAACCTCTTCCATTTGTCTTTTCTTAAATAGAAATTTTTACTTTCACCAACTAAACATGTCAAGTTGTTTAATCTGTTGAGGAGAACATATTTGGCTAAATTTTACCTCAATCCATCTAGATCAAAGTTGCATAGGTTGAAAAATAATACCAAATCCACTGCATTACATCAAGAAAGTAACCACTCTATTCACGAAAATATAACCTTCAACTATTCATAATTTTGATTACTTTTTATTCAATCGTGAATTATTTTCAATTGATATTTCTAGGTGCCATGTACCACCTCCGTGAGTATCGTATTTTCCTATAGATGATGAGAATGTTGACCTTATTGTGCACTCCATGTCGATAAATTTTATTCATACACGAGGGATGCAATTCTTCTTGCCTTCTTGAGTCTAAGAATAAGGTTGTGTTATCCAATTTTTCCCCTCAAGTAAAATTAAACAACACGACCTTGCACACTGAGAAGATGGAGGGATTCATTCGGCCATAGGAGCTTGCATTTTGGGATTTCGGGGATCGACAAAAGTTCAGAGCTGATCTTGGTAATGGCAATGCAAGGTCAGAAAATTAATGGCCAAGGGAACATTCAAGGAGTTTAAAGCTCAAGAGAAAAGAATAGAGGCCCAAGTCCAAATATTTCAGACTTCGAGAAGTCCACATTTTGGAGACAATGCGTGGAAAAAGGAAAACAAAGTCTAAAACCCCGAAGTTTAAATTTCGAGCTTCAGATTTCATACTTTTAGAGATATTGGTGAATACGAGCATGTGAATAGTTCCTGAGGCTCGAAAAGGAAAAGTTTTGAAACCCCTAAAGTCTCAAATTCAAAGTTTTGAGAGATAGGAAATCCGGTCGAAAAAAGTGAGCAAAAATCCCTAAATCATGAAAATCAAAAGTCCGAAAGGCATCGATTTAAGAGATAAAACTTGGTTTCTGTGGTCAACGCTGGGATTTTTAGACTTTCGTGAGGTCGCAAATTTCAATCTTTCATAGGTCGTGGGTTTTAGAGGTTCAGTTTCGTAGTTTCGAGAACTCTCGACCTAATTTAAAGGATGAGAAGTGTCACGGTTCCTCGAAAGAAAATGTCTGAAACTCAATGTCTAAATTTCTGAATTCGAGTAGTTCCAGTAGTTTCGGGGTTTGTATTTTCAGAAATTTGGAACCCCATAACACAAAAACACATCTAAAAGTCTGAATTTCTGAATTCTAAATGTCTAAAATTTTAGACTTCAGACTTTCGTGGTTTTGGAGTTTTCTCATGCACCCAAGTGGATGAATAGTAACTTAAACTCTGAATTTGAAATGTCCGAAAGTCTGAATTTCAGGATTTTTGAGGTTGCATGCATTTTGGACACCGTAAAGGGAAGATCAAGAGTTCGTAATTTTTGCAGAATGACACCCCAACCTTCAGATGGCCATAACTTTTGAATGAAAGCTCGGATTTAAGTGTGACTAAGTTTTTCAAAGTAATAAATATAGTTCTCCATCAAGGAATAAGTTAAAGGTAAAATATCACTACTTCAAGGAAAAACAAACATATTTTCTAATGTACTTCATCATTTCTTGAAAAATTATAGTCATTGAAAAGGTGATTTTTGATCCAGCATTTAGATCATCAAATTTTAGATTTCGTGGTTTCTAACTTCCAAAATGGTAGAGATGAAGTGGTAGGTAAAACCATTAATGAAGGTTGGTGAGAGGTAAGGGGCATCATGAGTCTACAGGCCTAGACTAGACAAGAAGAGAAATCACAACAGATTGCTTTAAGCACAAGGCAACCATTAATGAAGAAGGATATTTTGAAGATCACAAGGCACTCATTACAAGATTAAACAATGTTTTTTTGGAGGATTTTGGAGCATTTTGAGATTCTATTTTCTCTCTCCTCCTTTCAAATCTTCTTCTATAAATTGTAATGAGGGGCATTGTTCTACTGTTGGATAATTTTACATTACACCCTCCTTTATTGTCTTGTCTGTATGTGGATTTGTGGAGGTCAAACCTCTAATTCAAACCGTAAATGCAATCTTGCCTCTTTTGCCATTATAATGTATCTTGTATCCAATTTGTGGAGAAATAATACATGTCTATAGATTATTTCAACCCTCTCTTGTGTTCATTTCTTTCATCCAATCTCTCATTGCAATCTTGGTTACATGTGCATCATTGTTGTGTTACATATTTGATGGTATGTGTTTAATGGTGAATGAATTAGTGATAAGAAACTGATTTGTGTTGATGTTCATCCTCTTCAACCTTGTTTCACATTCATTTCCAAGCAAGACAAGTTATTAAGCATTCCTTTGGTGCATCACCTTTTTAGTTTAGATTTAATTTATTATAATCTTCTTAACCCTGTCTTCTTTGCAAGTTAGAGTAGATTTTGGAGTATATCCTCTACAAATTGAGTGTGTGTGTGTCGAATAGAGGAATAGGAACTGCCTTCATCTAGAGATATTTCTCGATCATGTGAAGTCACATACTTTTGGAAAAGCTCCATGTTATACAATCACACTGATAGTTTTAATCTATCAAATTACAACAATCATGGGTTTTGTGATTACACATCAAAAGGTTGTGGAGCTCCAAGATGTGAAATAATTTGAAGCGATGACATTAAATTTTATTTAATAAACAAATAGCATATAATATGTGCACAAAAAAATATTTTGGGCTTAGATAATTACAAGTCTTTACGTAAGAGGCTACGGTTTCGAAGGGCTCACAATTTTTCTAGCAAATGCAACTAATGAATCCATTACTAATATTTGCATAAAACGGAATGAAGTGAATAGAACTTGGATATAGACAATGTTAGATTGGTTTGGAAATCGCTTGGATGTCCTCAACATCCTGGATTGGAAAAAAACAAAATAGTGGACTGGAGGGTAATGTATTATAATTTTATTGCATTTTTTATTAACATTTATCTTCCTTATATAAAAATATAAAACATATGATTTTTCTTTGAGTGTATAAATTTTAGAATCAATGCCTTTTTATTTTCAAATGGACACAACTAATAATATATACCACAAATGGACTTTTATATTATTTCCGCATGATATATGGACTAAATGGACTAAAAATTTCGAGTTTTTTAGATCTTGTGGCCTTGTTTGTTCACCTATTAAAGATAATGAGGATAAATTTCAACCTAATTCATTGGAAAGATTCACAACTAATTCATTTAGGGATACTAGAGGAATGAATGACAAAGAACTATTAGATAAAGTACAATCAGGGGATGTCTAGATAATTGGCCCTATTCAAGCAAGCGTAATAATAGGGACATTTGATTCTTTCTACCCGAGAATAAAAGGAGAAAGAAAAAGAGAGAAAAAATTCTACAATATTTTAAAGACAAACATCCAGACATTGATCTATTGACATCCTGTAGTGAATCCAATGTAATTGAAAATTTAAATTACATGAATCACACTATCGCTAGTTATCTATACTATTGGGTGAAGAGAGAAAAGGAAAGAGAAAATATGATTCCCACATAGGGGAAAAAATCTAAGCAAAAAAGGACCATGTGGTGGAAGAAGTTCTTCCCGTCGAGGCTCAGATAATAGTAGACAACTATGTCGTGTCAATGGAAGACAATATACTAGTAAGGATGGAGGACAAACAAGAATTTACTTGTCAATGTGCATACCCATTTTCACTTTCATCAACTCTAGAAACTATTCCTGCCACCAATCCTTTCAATGCATAATGTGTTATCGCTGATTTTTTCAATTTTTCTACTTATATTTCTTCTAAAGTAATAATGGATTTGCTAACAGTTATTGGAACTAGTGTGCTGGATTGTATTATTATTGTTCTCATACCAATTGAATATTAAAAAATGTTGAGAGAAATAGTAAATAAATATATGGATGGATGTTACATACTCTATGATAGCAAGAATAGACAATTTAAAATTTTGTGTATTATGTACACAATAACCGGAGTCCACAACTGTGAAGATAAAAATGATGAAAGATAATAAGTTACTAGGGATTTAATATAAATATGCCAAAACAATTGATGTCTAAAAGGAAACAAACATCCTTTTCATTTTGAGCGATCATATGAGTTTTGGTTTAAGATGTTAGCTTGATGTTGTTCCTAGAATTCATTAGCATTAGTGCTTTATGATGGCAAAGTGTCACGCTGCATGCATTAGTCAATCCAATCAATCTACTATTTTTATTGTTGAGACTCATAGTTAGTAAATATTTTTGAAACATTACAATTATCATATGAAGCAAGGTTCATACCGAATACAACTCGAACATGTGATTATGTTAAATGTCTTTCAATTGAAAAAATCTTCTTACAAATTTCTTATTTATGCAGACAACCAAAGAACAATAGGATTTGATGTACAAACATATCAACTTGATGCTACACAACCAATTCAACATGGTGATTGACCTTCAATCATTTTATAAATATGTTTAATGAGCTCTATTTTCAATTACCATTGCTTAAATTTTTTTGGCAATACTCTATGCTCACCAGCTCTTATGACAGATGAAAGAACTCAGCCACATTATGCACGAATATGCAATCAAATCATGGTATGTTAGTCATGTGAATTTATAAATAAGAACCTCTACTAAGACCTAAAAATGTATAAAAACTTAATGGTTTATGTAGAGGACCAACAACCAGAGAAAGTAATAGTGGAGTGCGCGATGGTAACCAACATGAATATGCAGATAGAACCAGGTATGTTAGCCATGCATATTTTTAAACATAACCATTTTTAATGCTCACAAATTTATAGAATATTATATCAGCTAATTCCATAACATGAACCATTTTCAAATAAGTAATTACCAAATAACCTATTTCAAAAATTCATGGTGGCATCCAACTACATAGTTTGTAGTTACCAGTTTGTTAGTTCTCTTAATAACCCTTTTACTATCATCATAATAATACAAACATTATAATTGATTCTTATTATACGAAATGATTGCATAGCGTACTCGGTCTCTAATACACATTAATATCTAAAAAGTGTTCTCTGTTAATCGGTGGTTCAACGGAAATAAATGAACCGTAGTGGCTACTACAATTCATTTAGAAGACATAGAGCATTTTTCTTTGTACTTACCATATTACCATGGAGACTTGTATGTTTTTAAATTATGATTTCATTTTCCAAATAATGAAATTTTTATGATTTGATTACTTTTGTTTGCAATACATATTGCATTAAAAACCAAAGCAGCATATGGTCTATGCATGCAAATCCTGAAGCTTAGTTGGTAAGTGGTAGCCATATAAAGTGCTTATATTGAATTTATAATTTTACCACGTAGATCACTATGTTTTTTTCAAATACGCTTTCATTTTCCATAGCAATATCTATATTAATAATCAATATATTGATGTTTCTTTGAAACAAATCTTGCATCAAGGGATTCAACTACTGGTAAAGAAGGTGTAATCCTACAAAGAAAGGCACACCGGTAAATGGTAGCCACAAACTCAATTTTTGATTTTTTCCATTTGTTAGAATTGATATGAGACCGATTAAAAAATATATTTTCTCCCCAAGTAGATTAGCCACAATAATTACTTGCTTATTTTATATTTAGAGGGATTTATATATAAGAAGAAATTAACACCCTCTTGGGACATGTCATTTGTAATGCCCCAACCTACTCCGTCTCGGCCAACATCATCTTCCTGACTGTGTGAGGATGGAGACATTAAATCTTGGCGTGTAATATTATAGTTAAGAGCTAGTTAGGTGCTACATGCTAATGGACGTTGGTTAATGATGTGTTGACTCTTGTTATTACTTTTCTATGGTTATTCCCAAGATGACAAAAAGCTCAATCACTATCAATCAACTCGCACTTATTTGATTTGGTAGATTTGAACTTTGAACTGTTCTCATTAAGCGGTTCACTCTGACCCAACAACTGCTTTAATGTTACGTGGAGGCTCATAAAAGAATTTAGGTGGAAATCATGGTTGGGGGTGGGTGGCTCAACCAACACCTGCCAAAAAAACATTAAAATTTCCCCCTCTTGCGTGCCGAACAGCTCCAGGTCGCATCATTGTTTGCTTTTGCAAAGGGATTCGCAGTCTTCTGTCCCCGCCCCTTGTTTTGGTCTACCTGTTGTTTTCTGCCTAAACCACGAATGCTTGTTTGCGCCCCATCAAATGCTGCAACAGATGAATTGCTACAGCGTGTTCTGGATGGTGGATTTCATGGATGGTGAAATGAAGGTCTATCGCCCTGATGTTGCGAGGGTGGGCGTGTGGTTTTTGAATGAATGAGGGCAAGGCGATACAAGAGTGATAGATACAACTGCAATAGCAATGGCGACGGTCTTTGCTGCTCCTCCACGAGCTTCATATAGTGTCCTGGTCCGGCCTGAAACTCACTCTGTATTCAACGTGAAAGGTTTCGTGCAGGTAGAAGCCCGTTTGAGCGCTCCAACAAGCAGGTTGTCCACTATGTTGTTATCTGTTCAGTTCGACTGCATCCTCAAATTCGGGATTCTCCTTCAAGATATTTTGTTTCAAAATTGATTAAGTGACAGCAGGAGCATTACCAGCAGACCTGATGAAGATTTATTGCAAAGTTTTTCTATTGAAACCTTTCTGTTTGTTTCACGATGCAACCCATGGAAGAGGATCTCTTTGAGGCAGATCTGTTCCATTCCAGTGTATTCATGAAGCACAATTTGCTTTGCAAGTATGAACTTGTCAGGAGATCTTTGCAATGTTGGAGAAAATGTCTTGGGAGATGAAGGTAGCAGGATATTGTTCAGATCCGCAATCACCATGTCAAAAAGGTATGTGTGTTTTGCATTTGTTTTAGATACCCATACTGCTAAACGCATATGAATCTCAACTAAATGGTAGGCAGAGGATTTCTTGTGAGATGGATCCTGTACGCCAAGGAATTTGATAATAATGAAGAAAGCTTACAAGTATTTGGGCGATTTACATCTGGTTTGCTTTTTATATGTGTCCACAGACAGAAAGAAAAAAAAAATAACCGATAATACCATGTCTAGCAAATCAGTGTATCGCATTGTGTGAAAATGAGTCACCACACAATGTCATCCCTTTCCCATATCTATCTCAAGCTGAGAACACTTTGTGGAGAGGGTTTGCACATTCTTCTGCTCACTACAAATTCAAATGCGAATAATCCTCCTGTACAGTCCTCTACTTATCGTCATCTATTGCATACTTGCATTGCTAAGAAAACAGTTTCAGAGGGTAAGGAAATTCAATCTCACATCAATGACAGTGATAGGAGATTTCCATTTGCCGTACTAGCATTCTTCACTCGTGTGCCAGCCTCTTTGCCTTAAACCAGGGAATACAGGTGCATGGATACATTATTAGAACCGGGTTGGAGTCTAATGTCTTTGTTGGAAGTGCACTTATTGATTTATATGCAAAATGTGGAAATTTGGGTGATGCACGCTAGGTGTCTAAACAAATGCCTGAACGAGATGCAGTCTTGTGGACTACCATGATGGGGGTATATGCGCAAAATCAGTTTTGTCGGGAAACCTTGAAACTGTTTTGTAAAATGCAGTTCAAAAATATGAAGCAAGATGGCATTGTTCTAGTGACCGCTTTGATTGCCGTGGAAGCTTGGCAGCTTTGATACATGGTAAAATGGTCCATGCCCAAGTTATCAGGGCTGGATTTCATACAAATTCCATTGTTGGGAATGCAGTCGTAGATATGTACACCAAATGTGGGAGTGTAGATGATGCAGCTCTAGCCTTTGACAAAATAGTCAGTAAGGATTTGATCTCATGGAATGCCATGATTGCTGGTTATGCTTACAATGGAAATGACAAGGAGGCTCTCCAACAGTTTAAATTGATGTTAGAGGCAGACATGAAGCCAAACCGAATCACTTGTTTAAGCGTCCTGTCTGCATGCAGCCATGCAGGACTAGTGGCTGAGGGATGCCATTATTTCGAGGTAATGAGAAGAGAACACATCAGCCTGGTAACAACTAACCACTTTGCTTGTATGATTGACCTTCTGGGTCGTGCGGGACGAACATGTGAAGTTGAAGGAAGTGAAAGCTGTGTTAATGACTCTGATTAATGAAAATACTGATATTGATGAAGTGATTGAAACTGTGAAACAACGCCACAAAGAGTCAAAATTGCCTGACATTGAAATTGTGCGTCTCTTACGGGATGCGCTTGTGGATGTTGTCCAGTGGTCTGGCAAGAACCAACAACAATGCTCGTGAACTGCTTGACAAAAATCCTCTTCAATTGCTTGTCACGCAGGATCGTGAATGTGGACCGCTTAGAACAGCACCTGATTCCAGCATTTGCGCTTCTTATGCTTTGACCCGCATGCGAGTTCTCAGATGACTGCTTGAAGCTGGAGAAATAGGCAAGATATTTTTACACCTTTCTACTGCTATTATATTTACAATTATTGCGAAATCGAACCACTTTTCCTTGCATTGATTTGTCAGTTGGATGTCATGATGGGAGATTTCCCTTTCTGCTTGTTTCTTCTTGTTTTAGCTTTTATCGTTGATAGTATGTGGGTCGAAAGGATGTGTGTGCCCTCTCCTCTGAATGTTATATTACTCGAATGATAGAACTTCATCTGTTTGTTTATGTATTAATTCTTCTCTGCGATTGAGTTGCAAGTTATTATGTTGATCAAGTTAGTATTTTCGATATCACGGAAGTAAGTTTACAATAACTATGAAACCCCCTTCCTAGCACCCAAGTTTGTCCTTGACGTTTTGTTAGCTCCTTCGCAAGTCCCTTTGATAACCTTTTGGCATCGAGAAAGAAAGGTTGTAGGATTGTGTGAGCAATGCGTGGGCTAGCCAGCCTAGAGTTTTGATATTAAAAACCGGTAGAATGAAAGGTTTGTGTGCAATGTGTTTTTCCGTCTCGCGTGTTTAGGCTCTTATACTATCCTTCATCTTGTTTCTAGGCTTTTAAGGCCATCCTCAGGAAGTACCTTGACCATCCCTATCAACTTGAACCATAACTAGCCTTTCGGATCAACTAAGCTCGAGGTTTCTTTGTGCGAATCCAGTACCTCGTTGACACTGGAATAGTTTTGGTCTGTTTCCCCTCTCGGAATTGTTGTTGATGACATTTTTGTGTACTCTTGTGTGACGGAACTCCCTTCTTCTCTCGCGTGCTTGCTATTAGCCTGTAAGACTTGGACCCTTCCTGGATGATTGGTAAATCTATTTGTAGTTAATGGTCAAAACTAGAATACTATGCTTTCGCCTCGAAACTTATGTTGTGTGTAAACTCTATTTGTTTTCCGGTTTGAAACTCATTTATACATGACTTTTTGTGTTAAATTTTGAAACCCGTGTTTCCCTATTTTTTTGGGTCGATCAACTTTTGTTCTTTTAGAAATGTATTATTTTAGCCTATGCGTTGGTACCTTTGATAAAATTCTAGATGGTTGGTCTATTTATATCAAATCTCAATCTTGTAATTATTGTTATTTACTTACTTGATGGGAATTCTGTTCTTTGCTAGATTGTTTATATCTCCTTATAGGGCCAAGGGCCATTCTCATACGATTATTACTTTCGTTGTTTTGCTCCTAACTGAAGTACAAGGTCTTCTCCTTCTTTGATTGGCATGATGAAGACTTTAATATGACTTGATGTGTTAGTAGTGTTTAGAGATTTGAACCAATTCTTGTAATAAAGTGCTTCCTTTTTGTGATATTGTTAGATAATAGTTATGGTGGTTTTGTGTAGCCTTATCTTGCTCAGTTCTCGTGAACTGACTCTTGTAGAAAATTTGTTGCAGATGGCTTACGTGGTTAGATGATGGAAAGACTTGTAGATTATTGCATCAATCTTGGTTATGATATTCCTTTGTATGAATGTGTACTATGTTATAAAATTTGGAAAGGGCCTTTGGACATTTTAGAAGAAGGGTCAGTGCCTAGTAAATGTATTGTAGAGTATTGTTGTTGTAACTGTTGAAACTTTGGCTTGTTTGGTTATCATGTGAAAGATGAAATTTTGATTACCGCTTGGTTATGGGATATTCTAGTGAATTTTAATCCTTAGAATAGTAGCGGGGCATGTCCCATGTTATTACTCTCTTGCTCCCTAGTCTTGGTTCAATAGAGATAGTATGTCCCTTTGATTGGTGCATCATGTTGGAATGAATTGATATAACCTTGTTTTGTTTCCGCAAACGAGTACTGTTAAACTTTGCTCTTGAGTTAAAATGTTGAGTTGTAAATCCTCCTAAGGCTTAATAGCAATAAGTTTGTAAGCACTATGAAGTGAGCTGGATAGTCCTTATTAAAATTAAACTAATAAACATTATCCTTTTATGGTGAAACCTTAAATGATCTCATGGTGAAATCAATGGTTAGATTTTAGAAGATGATAGGATTTAATAAGTAGGAGGGAAATTGATTATTTAAACCTTAAATCTCTCTCTATCATTTGAAATGTTCTCCTTTGTCAAACTTAATGAAGTAAAGTCTAGATGGAACACTTAACCAATCTTGATAAACTCTTAACCTCGATAAAAGACTGATAGTAAACAATGTGACCCTGAAGCTAAATTCTGTTGTCCTGTTCTGTTAACCCTTGCCTTGATTCATGGTGATATTTCTTAAGCAAGGTCAAAATTTAATCCTTAAACAAGAAGGCTATTGTTATGAACCCTAAGCGGTACTTTTCTCTCAATCGGAGCTTATGCCTTCACCTGTGCAATAGAGTTGTGGAACATGTGTTAGTGGCCTGAGTAAGATTAATTAACCTTGTAAGAAACGGAAAATGTTCTAAAATCAAATGAATAAGAAAGATTTGGACATCAAATTGATGATCCTAGTTTAGAAAGCTTGGCCTTAAGTTTTTTAGTCAAACAGTTGAAAAGAAAGAAGTTCTTCCTTGTGAAAAGAATGGTGTGAATCGTTACATGAAATTTTATAAGAACGTAAGTTAAGAATTAAGAGACACTTTAGTAAACAAGAAAATTTAACAAGAAATTCCTCATGGGATGCCCTAGCTGTGAGTGTGTCATGTGGAATGGACTTTCATGTTGTCTTGTCAATAGAAGAGTACATTGTCCTTGATAGGTGTGAATGTTTCCGTCTTGACCTTGTGGTCTCCCCGTAACAGTGGTTCCTAGTGATTCAGTTGTAACCTTGTGACGACATGTTGTGTCGTGTTGTGTCAAAGCAAGTCAAAAAAAAAAAAAAAAAAGTTATCCTGTATTTCACTGGGTTGTCCTTGTGTTGGTATTTTTGGTGTGCTACATCATTCAAGTTCTACACATGTAAACTATCAATGTGCGAGGTGGCCTAAAAGATTTTATAAAGCCATTAACAACAAAATATGGATTCTTATCAGACAAACTCACTTTTGTTGATGTTGAAAAGCTAAAAAAGGCCTTCAATAAAAAATTATCGACTCACTTGAGTCTAGTACTCACCTGGGTAAAGGAACATTACAATATAGTCGATGGAATTGTAATAAAAGATCTAGAAAAGGTTTGGAGTAGAAACGATGTTACCTACAATTATGAAGACACAATGTGTATTACATTAGGTGCAAAAGGAAAACCTCCAACAACTTTTATGGTTTGGATGACAAGAAGAGAAAATTGCTCAAAATATATGTGGTTGATGATCGATTTGTACAAATAATTATCACTAATAGTTTTGAAAATGGATTGAATGTGGTAGAGGTCATCAAATATTTGGAGTGAGTAAATGCTAAATAAAAATTTAGCATTTCAAAATGTTATTATGATGATACAACTTAACATTGTAAATAAAATGCAGATCATATGTTTTAGTGATGGTTCTACGTAACTATTTAAATTAGGATTATACGATTATAAGTTGAGAGAATTTTAATTTTTCCCGATTATAATTTCAAAGTGTGAGTGTATAATTTGCAAATGTGAATCAACAAAAAATATTTAATGTAACAAATTTTTGAGCACTTTTTATAAATGAAATATGTATTCTTAAATTAATTCCGAGCAAACTTAAATACTAGTTTTTTCTTCGATATTAGAAAACATATACAACTTTCCAATGCAATGAAATTACTATGATATGGTATGTAAAGACTCATCGAGGTGAAACATGACATTATATTATAATAAATTATGCATAAAAAATATTCCTATATAACTATATGAAATGAGGAACGCCTTATATTTTACGTTTGTCACCACCTACAACCATTTGATTTTTTTGATATAAAAATATCAAAAGGGACTTGTTTATTACTTTATAATGTATTCACCACCCTTAACCATTTGATTTTAGTTTTTTTCATTTATAGATATGAACACATGAAAATGATCGTATTTGATATAAACGTTGTTTTTCCACACACCTCTACAAGGATGATCCAACATTTAAACAAGCTTAAAAGGTTTGGTGGCATTGAGCTAAAAAAATTATTTTCTCATACCTAATGTGAAAGAGTTCTTGTAATGGTGCAAAAACATTTCAAAATAGCAATATGGACATTGGCAAGAAAGTCAAATTTTGATGACATGATGCTTTCATTCCTTCAAAACATTGGCTTGGAGGTTGCAAGCTTTGAGTTCATATTTACACAGAAGATTGCATCAAGACCAAACACTCTGATTATGAAGGTTATGGGAATCCCAAATTATATCTCAAGAATCTTAACTCCATTTGGTCGCGGTTTAATGCATCATACAATTGTAAAAATATAGTGTTTGTAGATGACTCTTTACTGAAAAACAAGTTCAATGATGTTGTAAAGTACATAATTGCTGAAACATTTAACATAAATTATAAGTCAGAATACAAATACTTATTAGATGTATTGTGGATTTTTTAACAAGCATTAAAGGATGTCAAAGATGTTCGGGATTATATTAGATCACAAAAACAATTATAGAGAGCTTCTTTATTGGAGATTTACTATGTTTTATATTGTTGATTTGGAAGCCCATCTTTAGCAACAATGTTAGATTATAAATTCAAATTATTCTTTAAATTTTTAGTATAATTCTACCTTTAATAAAGGAATTTCAATTTATTTCATAGCTATATTTAAATACTAAAATATATGTCGGATAGTTTTACAGCTTAATTTTAAATAAGTTCATATCCATATTTGAATATAAAAATTTATGCCATGTCTCTTATAGTTGATTTTATATCTAAAATTACATATGAAAATATATTTGGTATGGTTTTCCAATTAATTACAATCTCCTACACCGCAGATCATCGCCCTCTGTTAATTTCTTCATAACATCTTAAAAATTCTCTGGTTGCATTGAGGTTCAACCACACCATAATAAATGAAGTAAATTTGAGATCTAACTTTAAATATGAAAATATATGTGGAATGGTTTTACAGTTAATTACATTCTCCTAAATTGAATCTTCATCCTCTTTAAGTTTCTTCATAACATATTTGGTAATTCTTTGGTTTCCCCAAGGTTCAATCAAACCATAGTAATTGAATCTGAAGTGTCTCACATCTCATGAATGTCATTAGCCTAGAAAACACTTGGCCAATGGCGTTTGAAATATTCAAATTTGTAAATTTTAATCTTAAAAACATCTTAAAACTGATAAGAGCATTATTCCAAAGCAATCATTAAGCCTAGCAACCGTTAGCCCTTATAAAACAAAACATGTATCTATTCTATATGGGCTAGCAGCCACCAAGAATTATTTCTCATATCAATGTTGGATTCCCTGAAATCATTAAATGTTTTTTCACAGATTCATAAATTTAAATCGTGACCAGATATATTGGACTCCAAAAGGAGAATTAATGGATTCCAATATTTTGATTTTCGATTCCAATATATGTGATTTTGGAGTACAATTAATTCCAATATATGTGATTTTGGATTCTAATATATGTGATTTTGGATTCCAATATGTGTGATTTTGGAATCCAATATGTGCGATTTTGGAGTGTAGATAATTCCAATATTTGACATTTTGGAATCCAAAAATAGTAATATTGGATTCCAATATTGGCTATATTTTTTTACTGGGACTGAACAAGTCATGATTTAATGAAATAATCATTTAGAATATTCCAAATTGTAGTTAATCATCCATACGGATAGACCTACAAAAGAGAATAATGAACAAGTAGTCAAACACGCATGTATATGTGTAAAAACATGTATAGAAGTATGTAAAATGAAAAGTATGAAAAAGGAATACGTGCATGTGATCCATGATGAGGAAATAGTGTAGAAAGGATCCCGACAATGATGTAGAAGAATGATAATTTTGGGATATCTCACACTAGTTGTGATGACTCCAAGTTTTATGGGAGATCTCATGTCAATACTCTCGAAGAAGTGTATGACAAAAATTCTAGTGTTATCCTTTCACCTTAAATTGTTTTTTTGCAATGTAGGACACCACTATATATGGTGTGTAAAAATACTATCTAGTTCAACCATTTTTTACACAACGCCGAAAATGAAAATGATGTATATTGTGTGCGAAGGACTATCTACTATGTAAAATCTGTTGTGTGGAAATCTATAGACTTTGATACACTAAAGAGTTTTGTGCAACTTCCCCCTCATCACAAAAATACAGGAAGGGTCAAGGGTGTTCATGCACTACTATCTTGGTCTAGGCATGGGTGTATGTGTTGTAGTAAGGACCCAAGTTAGAATCTTAGCCCTATCTAATCTTGATGATGGTATTGTACAGTCTCGTGTTGTGTTGAACTATGTGTATAGAATATATTATATGGTGACAAATTCACCCAAATTATGTTCCCTTAGTTTTGGGTGCATACGACGTCGTTAAGGAGTATGCAACCCAAAGGAGGAAAAACTATTGTGCTGAAAATTGTTCCCTACAAGGGGAAGGATTGTGTTTAGTAAAAACCAAGTTAGATAAAAAAACAAATGGCTAGGAGACAAGTGTTAGTACAAGAAAACATGCATATAAAATTTAAACAAGTAAACAACAAGACAATGTGTAAGCTATGATACAACTAGACAAGACGCAAGAAGACAATGTATACCATAAAAATGAGTTTCAAACATGGGAATCACTCAAGATGTCCCAATAAAATATAGGCCAATGAGGAAAAACCATACAACCGTACAAACAAGACAAAGGGAAAATCCTGCAAACAATGAAAACAATGACAAATAAGAGCAAAAAATGTAATAGAAAAACATAGTGGAAAATAGATATGTAATACAAATTCTACACATGGAACACCATTAACATGTTATAAATATAAAAGGTATGTCAAGGCATGTATAATCCAATAATAATGTGTTATGAAACAAAATGAAACAATAAATCCTTTAGTGAAAAAAGCGGATGCCCCTGAATCCACTTTGGGACTAATGATAGGTATTATGCCAACCATTTGTGCTACGTGTATGGATCTATAGAATATGTGATCACAACTAAAAATCAAGTGAACGTGCATGTGTGAATGGAAATGGGTAATGACATAGAATATATCTATCTTGCATGTGTAATAAATTGAATATGTAAAAGCATAAGTAAACAAGAGTACATGTAACACATAGATGTAGTATGCTATGGATGAGACAAAATGAGATGCATAGTGAATGATAGGAGAATCGTGCCCCCAAGTGGAAGTGTATGTATGAGATGTGGTTAATTTATACATTCCCCCTCAACAGTCAAGAATCAAAACTAAATGATATTGCATCATGAGGAAGTAGTTTTAAGTGTGTGTATTATAAATATGTGATCATCAATGTGTAAAGTGTATACTCTAAGTAAGTGAGTGAATGAGTAATTGCATGTATGAGCGTGGTGAGGTCCATTTGAGATGTAGACCCTCCGTAGTCGAGTATCAACCATGAGACTAGAGTGATTCTTAGGGTAATGACCAAAGTGTGTAGAAGTAGATAAAATAAAAATGTAACTTGAATGTGTATACTTTTGAGTAATGTACATTGTGATTAAAGTTGCGAGTAATATTTTGTGTTTTTATAACGCATTTTGTGTGATATTTGTAATGTGGTGTATGAAAAAATAATGCTAGATATATGTGTTATAAATGTTCCATGTTGAAAATGTGTGATATGGTCATGTGTGAGAATGCGTAAATTGTATAGTGTGTTTTATGTGAGGTTCATGTGTATAGTATGTCGTCAATAGTCAAGTGTGAACCATAGCAAGAGAGTTCATCATTGGGTAATAATGATATGCACGTGTATCAAGATGTGTATGTTGTAAGTGAGAGAATAGATGTGAAATGATGTGAAGATAAGATGTGTGTCGATGCTACTAGGGGAAATAGGTGTGATGCACCCTCCCAAGTGTGTGATGATGAGGACGTTATCCAATGAAAATTAAAGGACGAGGTTCCTACACCCGATGTTGGCAGAGATGAAGACGTGTGAATGTGCTCTATGGATTTTTATATATGAGATAGATGTTGTGTAGGTGAATAAATCCTATAAGCATACTAGGGAGGAGATAGTTGATTCGTGAAATAGAATGCATAGGTGATGGACACCTATGTGAAGAAAAACACAGAGGTGATTGACACCTATGTGAAGTGAAACATGGTGGTGAAGTATGCTTAGATGAAGGAGATTTCCCAATGATGTACCTAGACCGATGCGATGTACTATCATATCGATGAGACCATGTAGGTCATGCGTGAATAGGTGAGCTACGAGAAGTGTGTGATTTAATTTTGATAGGCAGCGGACCTTGTTGCCCCTAGTTGATGCAATGGAAACATTAAGAGGACGTTGTAGCCATGGAATGGATGGTGGAACATGATTGATACAAGTGAATCTATTGTTGGGAATGAATTTAAGATCTGCAGTGATTCATGGATATGATATAATGAGATCTGTGAATCCAATTAAGGCCTAAGAGCATGTCACACCCTTGAATTGTTTTTCCCACAAGAAAAGGTACTAACATGGTCACATGATTGATAGTGACTTGAAGATTAAAATCCCTTATGATTTATGGATTGGGTGTGAAATTTATGAGAGTTCCATGATGGATCAACTATATTGTTATTCATATAAATGGATCGATAGAAGTACTAATGTGAAAATGATCGGGAAGAGAATGTAGCATGGTGATCATGATCGGAGAAATAATAATTGGTGGAAAAATTTCAGCATGAGAAACTATAAAATCAAGATCCCACGATGTAAGAGGAGGAACTTCACGATATGTATGATTAGTTGAGGAGTTAGCCTCTTTTTTTTTCATGTTTTGGAAGAGCATTTTTGAAGATCTTGAGCATATGATTTTCATTGATGGTTGTAGAATTCGTAGGATTTAGAAGCTCAATAGAATTTTTATCAATTATATATTCAATGAGATTGTAATTTTGAAACAACAATTTATAGAATGTCCTATGCATTGATGACAGTCACATCTGAGTTTTGTTTATCATAATTATGACCTTTAGGATGAAATGCATCTAAATTAAGCGTGAAGGAAATGTGATGAGATTTCTTTTGTTAAGTCACGGTAGTAGAATATGTGGAATGATAATTAATTTGGTGTATGTTCTCTTAGGCGATTTCCATTAAATATCTTTAGTATTAGATACAACATTGACAATATTTTTTTCTTCACATGTTTGGTTGATGAACTCGAACATTGATTTGCTTTGAAAGTGTCTAGAAGATGAAGCTTGGTCGTGATACTTAAGATTTCCTATAGATAAGAGTTTAGTTTCATATAGCTTAAGAGTATGGCATAATTGATCAAATGATGGAGATGTCTCAAAGAGAACACACTCTTGGAAAGGTGGAAATATAATTTTAATGAATAGTTCTTTAAGCCGTGAATCCACAAGTACATGAGACACTGACTTAGCTAAGTTTTTTTGTATCATAACGTATAATCCGTTAGATGTTTGTTAAATCCTTTTTTAAGTTGTGCGAGTTGAACATATGATTTATTAGAGCCAATATTGATAGAGACATGAGTGAGGAAGGAATCGTATAGATGTGTCAAAGATGTTATCAAGTGGACAAGTAGGTCATAGGACCAATGCATTGCATGATCTTGGAAAAATATTTTCTAGTAAAGTATGATCATCCACATAGTCTAGGCATGCTAAATGAAAAGTTCAAAGATGTTCTTGAGGGTCGCCATGAAAATTGAAAGTGATTGAATTATGGGTATCAAAATTGAGATGAAATGAATAGTCAAAGATAGTAGGTGCAAAAGGAGTGTGATGGATTACAAGAGAATCCAAAGATGGTGATGTGTGAGAAGTAGCCAATTGTAGATGACAATTTTTTCTACATATCGTGATGTAAAGAATTTAAATAAGGATTGTTTGAAGAAGATCTAGGGTACATATTAGAAGCATTAGGTTGTATGATAGGAGCGGTAGTAGTTGGAATGGAGGTGGAGATATGAAGAGGTTGGGTGGAACCCATGACGGTCGAGGAAGAACTTATGATAGGTGTCGAAAAACATTGCGGGAATTTTTGGCAACGATCAAAGTGTGAAGAATATGTAGAATACGGTAGGACTACCATGCATACAAAATCTTGTAGAATTTTTTTGATTTTGTCTAATTATTCTTGATCAAAATTGATATCCTCATCATATTATTGTTCACTATCATATTTTTGTATTTTGTTAAGCAAAACATTATAGGAATTTCTAAACATGTTTTTAGTTGTATCCATCGATGCATATAATTGAGCCATTGATTTACACACCCTATGCAAAGATGGAGGAAGTTCAAAATGCTCAAAATACCAAAAACAACCACTACGGAAATGGGCATAATAAAAAAACCCTACAAAGAGTTTGGATTTGAGTTTGGTGTTCACCAAAATATTTAACAAAAATATGAATAAATATGCTATAAGAATGTTGAATCTGATTGTTATAGTAAGATAAATGAATAATCAATTAAGTAAATAAATTAATCCAAACAAACTAAGCTAGAAAATATGAAACCCTAATTACAAATAGGAGATAGAGAAGCTTAGATAATTTGATGAAATCTTTATATTGCATGTAACTAGAAAATATAGAAAATACAAAGCACAAATTGTCTCAACGAATCTTAGAAAAATTCAAACATGGAGGAACATGTTGGAGAGGGGCACACAAAGATGCAAGGGCACCTACGGGCGCCATAGGCTGAAAGTGAGCACCTCTCGACTAGAAAAATTCTTAGAAACCATTTTTGAATTATCACAATGTGTTTGTTTTCCTTCACATTTGGTCACTAGTATGCCAAAATATGTTCACTTTGAGATCGTTGGAAAAATACAATTAAGTAATGACCTACAAAACCCTTAATGGAACATCAAATCCTAAAAAGAAAGAAGTAAAATGAGGAGTCGACTGTCCTCAAATGTAAAACAAGAAATATTATGACTTAGCGAGTGTACTACATTTCAAACCCAATGTAGTTATATGTGTGTGAGTTAAAGCGTTCCCTAAGTGGCTCTTGTGTGTGTTGCACTTGATAGTGAGAAAAGTAGTTAGATGTAAAGAAATGTAATATATGTTTGCATGGAATAGAATAGAATCCCCTCGTATGAAGTGTATGCAGAATAATGCAGTCCCTTTCCCTTGAATGGATTCTTGAATGCTCTTGAACAAGTATTTGGATGTAACCTTAGGTGGTGATAACTAATGCTTAGTGCTTGGTTTTTTATTATGATCACATAACTTTATATTTATATTATTCCCTTGGTTCAATTTTGTAATTAACCCTAAAAATATGACTACCAAAAAGATAAGATGCTCAAATGGCTAGAAAGGACCCAAAATATGTGAGAAAGTATAGAGAGGTCAAGGGTTCCTAGGGGTATGGGGGTGCCTAGCGTTGCCATCTGGATGGGCGCTAGTGACTAGAATGAGAAATTCTTAGGTATGAAAACTGAGATTGATCTATAAAGAGTATAATACAAAAAGTATTAATATAAAGAAAGAAAAGATGACAAAATATATGGGTTAATTAGTACTTTTCTTACTTTGGAATCATATGAATAGTAGTATCTAATCATGACTAGATAATTACCCAAAGCATTTGATTTTGTGTCTATATAGAACTTCATAAAAATAAAATAATAGTGAAATGGGAATCAATTAATATGGACATTAGGATCCAATAATAGTGAAATCTAAATCCAATAATATTGATATTGGAATCCAATAATAGTGATATTAGAATCTAATAATAGAGAAATTGAAATCCAATAATAGTGAAATTGGAACTCAAATGAGTCCAATACTTGACAATATTGAAAGACTATATTACTAATAATGGAATCCAATACTAGTAATAATTGAATCCAGTATAGACAAAAATGGAATCTAATATACATAAAAATGATGATATATTTCTACCAAACTTGTAATACTAGAGTCTATGTTTACGGGATATGTCCATATTTACTAAAATAAGCAATTATATGCTAACAAAAATTATGATTACAAGTGCATTATCATTAAAATTACCATCACATATTTATAAGTGCCAAGTTAAAATCAATCATGATCACCTATAAATTACACATTTTAAAATTTTATGCTTCTTTCTTGTCTCTAAGACTTTAAAAAATCCAAGTTAAATCCTATTCACAATGATCTTGTATTTCCCAAACCCCTATGGATTCTGTAGTCTCTCAAGAACCTTTTCTTGGCACTTCCTACAAGTCATATGTGTATAGATCAAGAACGCATTAGTTCCCCTATCACAGTCTTCTCGGTTGCATTAGACCACATTTTTGGTATGATCTGAAAACGGGTGCTTGAAATTAACACTTTTAATCATTTCAAAGGATCTTCAATTTTAATCAACTTAAAAGGATTTTAGACTTCCAAAAATTGATTAGAATCTGATTTAGGACTGAATTGAAACTGAAATTAAGTTTGTAATTTACTCAAAATTTCATTGTTCGTTTAAAGCCCCAAAAATCATTGTTTTAGATTTAATTGATTTCCCAATTTTATCAATTACTGATTATAGTTGCATCCATATTCATATTCTGAATTTAAATTACTTGCAAATATTAGAAACTGAAAATAAAAATCAGAAAGAAACACCAGATTGTTTATGGGGTTGAAATTCCCTACGTCCCCGGGTTCGTGGTGAACCAATCCATTAATAATGTTAAATATGTAAATACAATAACCTTTACATTAACCAATAATGAATCAAAAACCTATAAAACTATGTTTCATACCTTCGAAGGATGTTAATGGAGCTCAGCCTATGTCCTTCACCTTCTTGATCCACTTGCAACAGTGTCTCCCTTTGGTTCTACACCTTTGTGTGACTTTAACAGAAAATAAATCTATCACAAAAGATCCAAATTGGATAAATTATCACACTATTGTGATTTTCTCAAAATTCTGAGCAACTTTCATATATAACTCGAGATTTGGAAGTGAGTAGAAGTGCCCCAAAATTGCACTTTTCCAAAACTACCTCCTTATTCCCTTGACACGTATCGACACTTCCATTACACAGTACAAAGCTCTATTTATATAGGCAAGCTCATTTCTATCCCATCCGAGTTGGGTGGCGATTCGGTCGGCGTGATGTGTTTGGGAGCCCGAAGTTAAGGGTTCAAAACCCAACGGCGCTATTCTTTTGGCGGTGTTTGTTTTTGCTATGAAGTGGGATATCCCACATTTGGCGGTGGGATAAGGCTTTAGGCTTATTAAAGCCTTTTCCATGCATGAATAGTGGTCAAAGGACCACTTGAGGCTTAACCGCCCCACTTCCCACTCCTCTCCACGTGGATTTCCACACATGGCATTTACACCCCCTCAAACGCTTCATCTCCTTCCTTTCACGTGGACTTAGCAAAAGGTATGGGGTTGGCGGTTATGTATGGTTTAATACTAATGTTTAACATTAATATATGGAGGTTTGACATATATGCATGGCATTTGAAAATTGATTTGAAATTTGACCCACATGAAATATGACGAGTAAGACCACCTATCGACCCGCGATTGGAAAATCAAACGAATTCGATTCGTGGTAGCATTTTTATCCTTTTTCCACTTTCCGATGCTGACTGAGCCACTTGGCCAATTGTGCACGCGTCCACGTCACCATTGACCAATGTTGACCTTCTGGTTGACCAAACTTTGACTGGACATATCTTGAGCTTAGAGTGTCTGTTTTTCATGTTCTTATAGTCGTCGGAAAGCTCTCTAAAGGCTTTATTGCACTGGAATGGTCGAGGAAGTTTAGTTAACTTTTAACACTGAAAAATATCCCCGATCATGGTAGTATATTTCATGCCTGGTCTTGGGGCACCTTAAATCTAACAAATTAATCTATAAGTGCAACCTCACACAAATCTACACACTTTTTTGTTTATTCGTCAGTATCCATTCATAGTTGTTACCATCATGATGTCTTTCCATGAACCCCATTTTGAGGGGTGCCACCTATCTAGTATAAATACAACTATCTCACTCATTTTTATCTCACGACTTGTCCATCAAAAACTACTTGACAAAAATTGGAAGATGTATACACTATCGTAGGTCAACCTAATTCCTACATGTATATATACTCTACACCACCCCTCCGTAAACCCACATCATTACTTTACCCATTTACCAAACTTTATTGCAATTTTACCACCCGTAACCAAAATTAAAAAATAGAAAAAAAAACTAACCCCCTAACAAACTCCCCACGAGCCTAAACAACCTAAGGACCATTATAAACCCTGAAATTCTCATAAAAGGAGATAACTGAAGCCAAATTGAACCATTCCCTTTAAAAAAGACAAAATTGGTTGTGATTGGTTCAATCGCTGCCGATCGGTGCATGTTTGAACTGATTTAGTTGGAATGGCCTCAATCATATAAAAACCCAATGCCATTGCCTAAGGATTCAACGAATTTATAAGTGATAGGGCTGAATCTTTGACTCGTGTGTTAAATCTTTTCAGTGCCAAATCAGAGCCTTAGATTGACGTACGGAACCTAAAACATATCAATACATCATTCTTCATTTCGAGAGGCAACAATCTCAATCCAATCATTTGAAGCATTATTTCCGCAAAGGGATGTCCATCTTCTGAACTCATAGACATATATATTCATGTTTAACAATCAACGTATAATTCTTCAATACTTTTCTATTACACTTTCTTTAAGAATTAGTATCATTTCATATTTGTGATTCCACACACAGTGATCGATACCAACTGTGTGGATCAACACGGATCTTCCACATCGACGTTGATTCCTATAAAAATATTGTTCTTTTTAATCTTAACATATTTTGATATAGTTTACTGATATTTCTAAACTATGGCTAATATCCTCCTGCTTGTAAGCTTGGTTCTTTGTTTGATGACCTTTTTAGGAATAGCTTATGAGCCCAATGCCACTATGATATCCCCATATTCCATTAACCTTTCATGTGGGCACAAGCTTATATCGATAACATTGATGAGACCAACGTCTAGGGGGACAAAATTTTCAATCCGCCATAGCCCATCATCAAGGACGTCGATAAAATCCTAGCATTTAAACATTGTCTACCGTAGTGATTATCTATATCACTTTATATTTTCAACTTTAATCTTACCATTGATTATTTCCAACTTAATTGTCCAAAAGCGAGTTGACACCCATTGAAGGAAGCCCTTTGGTTGATGGTATTTTCCTTTTTCAAGCAACTCGCCCCATAATTATCTAATATCGGTTTGTCAAGTTGACTACTTGCGTGCAAGTTTGCATTTCTTTGGACGAGGAGCTTTACGCATGTGTTTGGATCTGTCATTTTTCAACATCCACCATGCAAGTTTCGTTAAACCCTGCCATTTATGAGTTTTAGTGGTTTGTTTTATAAAAATTCAATCCCAAAATCTACGAAAAATTTTAATTTTAGTAAGAAAATTATATTAATATGTCAGCCATAACAATAAACCAACACACCATTACAATTCTGGATGCCATTCATAACACCTCTCAAGCATAACTAGGTTGAACTAACCTCTACTATAACATATTAATGTACATATAGAATATGCACCATTCTCATACATTTTATTTTCGTCTACTATAAAAACACTAGGGCCAAGAAAAAATAAAATAGCTAACCTATCGAATACTCAAAAGTTACCATAATGCACATAAATTTACATTCAAATATACAAATCACCTAAGAAGTTGTAGACATGCGAAATAATTTTTAACTATAAGAACAAATAGCTCACACAAAATGTTTATACTATGTTGCATGTTTTCATAGGCTTCTATAAAAGAACAATACATGAATTTGGCTTAATTCATATGAAAAGAATAAAAAATCACTTCATACATTATTTTTCTTCCTTTATAAGCAAAAAAACTGCAAATTAATCAGTACACAATAAAATGCATCTCTGTTTGAAATATTTTTCCTCCTTTTCTGAACAAAAATATTGCAAATTAATAAATACACCATATAATTCATCTTTGTAGGTGTCTATCATAATTTAACCTAAAAATTTTCAAAAAGCAAACTACACAATAAGAAAATAAATTTATGTTCTTACACAAATTTCATTTACTAGATAAGAACAATTCTAAAGGGAATTTCTCTGATGAGTTTGTAAAGGACACATGGTTTCACATTGAAACCGTAACAATAAATCATTGCAAACTATAACACTTGAGCCATCTACAATGAATTTTTTTTTCTTCAACTATTACAATTCGACATCTACAAAGATTTTTTTTGTCTTGACTATTCCATTTTAAGTTATCATTTGATATCACACATATCCAAGTAGGTAGAAATGTCTTATCTACTTCAACTTGACACAACACTTAGATACATCAAATGGATTAATAGGCGGGACATCCTTGCGTCTCCTTTGCATCACCTAGATTACTGCGCTATATTTCTATTAGAAACCTTTAAAACATATATGATTTGAAGCATTTTGGATGAAGTCTAACGTAGATATTATCTTCATTTTCATATATTGATATTCATTTATTTTCTTTTGATTCGATTTTGATGTGATATCCATTAGGAAAAGATAGACCAGGATTCCTTGAGATTTCTCCACCTTTCACCGCCTTCCACCTGTTTAATAATGTAGTCATTATGAAAACCCAGAAGCAATAACGTCTATATTAATCTAAATTCAATAATTAGTAAGTATTACCTGTAATTTGTAACTAAACAATGGAGAAACATGGCAAGTTCCAGTTTGGCAAGTTCCATCCCTGGACAAAGTCTCATGCCGCCACCGAAAGGTATGAAATTCTTGCTACTAAATTGTCGGCACTGCACGAAATAAATCAACATAGTTATAGGTAATTTTCTTCTATTTCAATAAACAACAATAGGAGAGCCGAATAAATGATGAGATTGCAACAAAGTTTTGACTTGAGAGCACAAACGCATCAGTCAATACAAAGAGAAAAACAATATAATTAGAAAATAGGAAAGCCTAACACACACATATATAAATAAGACAGTCAATAAATACTCAAAACTCCAAATTTTCAACAGATAGAAAATTAGCTATATGAACGAATACAATATTCAAATAATCACAGCGAATATCCAGAACTCCAAGTCTTTAAATCCCATAATTCCAAGAAAAAACCAATAGTATAAGAATACAACCATGGGAGCTCCAATTAGAAATATAGGCACCCAAGAAGTTTAAGATAAGAATTTCGACTTCATAAGGTACATAATGCAAGAAGAAACCCAATATAAAATGGAAAATAGACGAGCCTAAGGCAAATAGTAAACATAAATGAATAAATAAAAGTTTCCAATTCTCACAGAAAATACCCAGAAGTCCAAATTCAATAAGGAAACAAATTCATCTGACTTATCTCATGACCATAGTCCATCCACAAGAAACAAAAGGAAAAGGGTAAGTTTTGATCGACCTCCCATCGGTCCGGGTTAAATGAAAGTGGATCAGAGTATATAGTAGGATTCAGATGAAGCGCTGGAGGGCACACAATCACAATCCAGTCTGCTGGAATGTTATATCCTGCAACAAATTGCAACATAAATAAAATTCCCACACTGAATGAAACAAAGCTTTCCGGTCCTTACTTAGACTTGTAAATTCAACCTTTAAAATCAACATCCTTCAATGTTTTCCTGAAAATTACAGCAACTATATTTGCCAGCCTTAGTGCCTCGATTATAACCTGCATTTTAATGATATCTTCGTCAATCATCAAGCATACGAATCTATGTTTTTCATGAACTGGCGAGGCTGTGAACTTCATACTTACTTTCGAGGTATATTCCATGCTCGTATACTCTTTCCAGGTAATTTGCGAATTCTTTTCTCTTCTGCTTCCAAGAATTGCATCGTGTTCTTCCTATAGAAGTATAAAAATCTTTATCGAAGATGGTAAAATTGCCGCATAGAATTGAACTGTAACAATTCATGATGCAGAAAACCTGCAGCAATCATAACTTACTGTTAATCTCTGCAATGCTTCAGGGTGCTCGGTGATAAATTTAATGGCTGCAGTGCAAGCAATCGTTGTAGTTTCGTAGCCGGCAAAAAGAAGGGAAAAAATCAAATCCAATGCAATACTCCTAGTCACTGGAGTTTCTTCCATCTTCAGCTCGTCCACCAAGAGATCAAGGAAATCCCCATTTCTAGTCTCTGGGTTTTCCGATCTTTGACGTAGCATTTTGTCCAGCGTTGCCAACGCTTTAAATTTGCCCTGAAATTACATGAAAGTTCCAAAACTTAGATTTTAAAGAGTAAAATGAATGGTCAAAGGTGAAAGGGCTGCAACAAGAATTAAGAACCTTTAGACATTTGTAATAAGTTGTCCCCGGTATATTTAATGGAAATGATAAGAGTCCCTCACTGAATGCCGAAAAATTATCCCTTAGACATCCTGATCCCTTGATTGGCTTATAGCTGACCAATATCTTTGCTGTGATTTCGAATAAGATCTGCCCAAAAAAGGTAATACAGAAATTTAATTAGTAGTTTGAACTCTGGATGGACTGCAGAAGACCACCTACTCCAAGAGAGGGGGCTCCATAAATATTTCTACAGGTGAGAAAATTTAGGATATGTTATAGGATCTCATTGGATTGTTATGGTTATTTGTAAGTAAATATAATTACTTTTCTCTCTAAAATCATCAAAAAAATAATGGTGGGAATGCATATTATAATCCACCAGCTCCCCCTCCATCCATCTCTTAAGTTTAGGGGTTAAAAAAGTGGAGCTTCTATTTTTTAGGCATATATTCCATTATTTCCTGTAGCTGGCTTTAAAAGTAAGCATGGGACCTTCCTGTCCAAGAAAATTGAAGCTGTAGCCCCTCTATGGGACCATTTTCTAATCTGTGCCCAAATACAATTTCTCCAACCTATTGAAGAAATTGATATCATTAAGGCCCAAGGGTGTGGCCTGAATGTGGGGCATGAGTGCTCCCAACCACCCACTATGGATCTAATCCCCAAGCCCCAAGGGACCGATTACCCTTACATTTACACAGCAAGTATGCGAGGTCACTGGATCATTAACTTCTTTAATATCTAATTTTTAAAAAAATTACTTACTCTTCCACATTCTTGACGGATGTTTACAACTTGCCCGTTCCAAGTGCATATGTTTGACATAATATGGTCTTCTGCTTGAATCAGAAGTGTTCCTTTGATATTATCGAAACCAAATTTAGACAAAATCATTCTGCGTAAATACTTGTGCATTTGACCGTGAAGGGTGGAGATGTTCTGTTCCCCAAGAGCGTTACGAAAAGAAGTGGGAACCAGCTTTCAAACAATCGATCCTCTTGCTGAAAAACAAACTGATTGAAATCAGAGTCTGCGGACACCACCGTAGGCCTTCCCAATAAGTGAGTTTTGAAAAGAGATCCATACCTACAAAAACCAAAACAAACCCAAACAAAATAAATCTTAAATTCAGCATGGGAATTTCAGGATTTCATATGCACAGACACCATGACCAACCTTAGCATTCTTTTATTGATAAAAGGACTGATGTTGTAAGAAGTATCTGTCGCAAGAAACTCCAGAGTTTCGCCTACAAAAGGCAAGCCCATACTACCTGGAGGCGTGTTTTTACATGTTTTGGATCGTCCCCATACATATGCCACTACAAATGCTACAACCACAGTTACCACCAAAGCCCACATGATCTTACAACTGGTTCGACACGATAGATTAGAGAATCCGATTATTTATACTTAATCTTCCATGTGTTCAAATATTACAGACCACTCAAACATATTATTTTCGAATAATATTGGATAAAACTAACCGCTAGCAAAATACTTGTACCGTCGATGGAGTTGGATTCCATCGGGCGCTTTGAGATGCACAGGTTTGGAGCGTTATTAGATTTTGTTGATATTTGATTGTGCGGAGCAGGTTCGCAACAAGTGGAGAATTCTTGGATGCATATTTATTACAGTAGACAATAATGCATCAATCGCATTATCTACAAAGACAATGAAGGCGGTGATTAAAATCAGTCTCGCGCTTTCTACCGTTCCTTTGCTCACACAAACTTTACTTCCGCTTCTCCTTTGACAACCCTTCGGGGAAAATTTTGTATTACATTGACATTTTTTGGATCTATTTTTACCTTTTTCTCGTTCACTAGTGTGCCCATATTTTAGACCTTTTGTGTGCGAATTTGCCAAGTTCGCATATAGTTTATTTTAGAGGAAAAAGTCCAAAACTCATCACTTGTGTTCTATATCTTTCTCTTGTTCATTTGTTTAAAAAAATAAGATAAGTATAAATATCAAATGATGAGTCACTTAATGAAATGTATGTTCCAAATAAAAGTATCAATAGGATTTGAAATACATTTTCTTATTTTAAATTTAGTATCTGTTTGTGTAATTTTTTAGACCTCTTTTTATACTGTTATCGCTATTTTTATCAAGTATAAATATTATAACTTTAAGTAAATAATACACTTTATAAGCATTCATATGGTACTTTTTATTACTTGTAGTGACTCCTCACGATAAAATGTCACTCATAATCATTATAAAGTTGTAGTTACTTTCGTCTAGATTGAATATCCTAATCAACCATTCAAGTAGTCCATAGAATTCCCACATCCTACTTTGTGATCCCCTTAAGTTGATGCCTGAAAGACCATCGTTAGAACATATAACTCTTAAAATCATCATGACATCGATCAAAGGTGTGAAACTTTGCTAGAATCATTATCGTGAGTCTTTGTTCATACTTGACATCATGGCATGTAGTATTTGTAGTGCCCCATATTTGACACGACTAAGACCATAACATAGAATGTAAGATTCTAGCAAAATAAATTAAATACATTATTTTATTAATATTTAAAGCTAGGTGGAACCATAGCCCAACATTTAATTAATACTACTTTGTTTCCATAATTATTTATGGGTTAAATCACCCCTCTATTTATAATAAATTTTCTTCTGATAGGGTCCCATTGGCCAACTTTATTAACCCATGCCTATTGCTAATTTATTTGATTATTCTCTTAAATCCCAAAATAACATTTTTTTAACCCTTAAATTAGCTAAATGAACCCATGTCAAATATTAGAGTATTAACCAATTACTTAAAATACACATTATTATTTTATACCTACCATGGTCCTTATTTTTAACCCCTAGGTTCTCATTTAATTTATGTATCCCAATTGTAGTGCCAACCTAATTGAATAAAATAAAACAAATATGGAAATTCATAAATTTAATATAATAAAATGAAGCTTTCCTTCTTAAAACAAGGCCATGATATGGCAAATCCTGCCGAAGGTTTTGTTTTGTTGTTGTGGCTATTGTATTTGTTGTAGTGCATTAGACGGGCGTTTACTTAGACGAGGTTGTTCCTCGTTTGTTGAAGATCGAAAATGTCATTGGCGAAGTATTGTGTGATCGCATGCTTGTTATTACTTGTTGTACAATGAAAGCTTAGGTCGTTTGTCGAAGATGGGAAACATCATTGGCGAAGCATTATGTGATCATGCGGCTGTTATTTGTTGCAAGGATAAATTGGAAAGGACAAGTGGCAAGTACGTTGGATTCAAATTTAGGGTACTACATCGACGTTGCACAAACATGTCCGAAAATGAGGGTCGTTGAAGAGTACGAGGATTAATAAAAGATATTGTTGATAAATGTTGGTTTTAGTTGTTATAAAGTGCGTAGTTAGAAGTAATATGTTGGCCGGGATTGGTTTTAGGATTTGTAAAAATAATATAGAGATACATTAAGAAAATAGATGTGGTGACATAATGTTCGTATGTATAGTTCGTAGTTATATTTGTTTGAAAGTTAGGTAAAAAGAAGATCACCAAAGTTTTAATTGCATTATCAATTTTGTGTGATATTTTAGAAGGGTGCGTTTGTGCGATGCCGTCTATGAAATGGATTAGGTAGATATTAAGGCGGCAGTAATAGTCACACGCTTGTATTGTAATGGGATTTATTGTCATTTGCAGAAGGCGGAATGGTGATGACAGGTGTCTGGAAAAGGCTAGATACGTGTTATTCTGTACCGTGTTTTTGGCTGTGCTTTGCAAAACTTGTTTTTTGATCTTATGGCGTGGCAATGGCGGAATTCTGTATTTGTGTTTGCAGGGGACGCACAGTAGTATAATCGTAGAGATGAGTTTCTATTTGTCTTTGTGCTTTACGATTGTCTCAATTTAGAGTCAGTAAAATAGAAGACATTGAAATTATTTTGTTGTGCAGTTGTATTGTGTTTTCTGTGACTTAGATTGAGTTTGCAGAGAGCATTTAGTTCAAAACGAGGTTAGACTTAATTTCGTATCAATAGCTGTGCAAATTGAACAAGTTTTGTATTTGTAGTTTGGTTCTGTTACATATAATTTGTCATGGGCGGTGCAGGTAGATGAAGAATACGGTGTTCTGCTTTAGAGACGGATGTGCGGTCAAAAAAGAGTAAGGTGTAAGTAACATAATCCAGTAGCTTAGATGAATAACATTGTTAGGGACTGAGTTTATGCCATAAGTTGTCTGGTTAAATCGCAGTAAATTGTTATTTGTGAAGGTACAACACAAAACATTATGACTTGATGGTAATAAGTTAAGGAAATGAGACGAAATAGTAATTGAATGGATAGTGAGAAATCTGTTGACATTTATTGATACAGAAATAAGCAATATCACAATTCGAATACCCATGCTATTGCTTTGAATAGAATGTACCATAGCAGGTTGATTTCTGTGAATTGGCAGTGCTATGTGAGGAAAATTGGTCTGTGGTAAGAAATACCTTCACAGTTCGTAAGCTACAAAATATGTACAGTCCTTTTACTTGTTTTGGTTTGTGCATGTTTAATCCTGTGCTTTTTTCAGAGAAACCTTAAAATTCAATTTTTTTGAGTCATTTTTACATGTCGTTGCAAGTGTTATCGTAAGGGAAAAGAGATTAGTAACTTTGTCTGTTGTGTTTGTAAGGCATTGATCTTTTTTAGCCTTTACTATTGGCATTTAATTGTGAGCATCTAAAATTTTACTTGGCATTGTAGGAGATGGGAATGTTTGTAAACCAAGATGACGATGTCCTTGGATTAATCAGACATCTAAATGAACAAAATGCTTCTGCTTTTTTGGAAGCAGAGGAGACGTATTTTTTTCAAAGTTTTATATTCTTGTCATGCAGTATTTAGTTAAATTCAGATGAATGGATGGGTCTGCTGTCATAATCGCCCTCTGTAATGAAAATGGAAACCTTAACTTTGTCTGTGATGGCTTATGGGAACAAATAACTGACAAAGAAGTGGTTGTGACTGTGTCAAGAATTTGTGCAGGGCTTAGGTCTTCAGTATGCAGTTTCAGTGTTGATTTTGTCTGTTCTGTTTTATTTCGAGTAGTTATTCTATTGATGAACAGTGTGAAAGTTCAGTGCAGAGAAAGAGTGAAAGAGACAAATGTTGCTCTGAGACATAAGTGGAGTAGCAGGAAAAGGAACTTTGACAGTGTTAATCAATACAATAAGTATTCAAAATAAAAGATAAAGAGCAGGAAAAACAAAGTAGTAGCCATCATGTACAAAATCAATACTAAAACTGCACACTGAAAATGCCTTTTCCATGGTCTAGTTTCAAACAAGTCATTAATGGAGAGCATGGCAAGACAAAGATAGAGTGACCAGGTTTATAATCAAATACAAGTAGGGCGTTAGTGTGGCGAAGCTTTTTTAGTTAGTCGCAAATGCAGCTACCAAGAGATGTGCCTTGAAACATATTTATGAAATTTTTGAACCATGCCTGAATGAATACGCTGTGTAACATGTTCTTCTTAATTAAATAAATTATCAGAGGGTTTGATGCAGAGAAAGAGTGAAAGAGACTAATTTTGTGTGAAAGGGACGAAGTATAGGCTCCTCAATTGCAAATGATTGCAGCTTTAATGGTCTTTACGATGTGATTTTGATTATGACGGTTCCAAGACAAGGTGAAAGCGGGTTTGCTGAAGCAAGTCAAAACACATTTAAGGAAATGCAATTGAGAGGTTTAAAGCCAATATTGATGACATTTTTGAGCATTCCCTCAGCCTGTGGCAAAATGGGAAGTTTGGAACAGTGTTCCGAGCATAGACGTTAAACCTGTGAATTGCATTTGCTTAAATGTGTTTGAAGTTGCTTTGGCAAATGCAGTTTGACCTTGTGTTGGAACTGTGCTAATCAAAATGACATTGTTAACACGTATATCTGTTCCATTTTTCCAGAACATTATCTTTTGCATCTACATATTCAGCGGCGGTTGAAATACTGTTGTTCATAGTTTTGGCCGATGCTAAATAGCTCAGCTGCTCTAAACGTATGGTATCAAAGGCCAAACAGTAGAGGGTTGCACTAATGCGGTACTTGTATTTAATTATAAAGCTGGTGACTTTTTTTTCTTGTCTTACCATGCTTTCGATTAATGACTTTTTTGAAAGTAGAGCATGGAGAAGGCATCTGCAGTATGCAGTTTTAGTATTGATTTTGTCTATTCTCGCTTCGAGAAGCAGTGTATATGCACACCGCAATGTGTGCAAAGATCATTATCACAGAGAGACAGTAGCTGGTACTTTGTTTTTTTCCTGTTCTTTATGTTTTAGTTGGAGTCTCTGAGCAAGATTTGTTTCTTAGACTCTTTCTCTGCGTGGAACTTTCACAGTGTTAATTAATACAATAACTACTAAAAATAAAAGATAAAGAGCAGGCAAAAGAAAGTGGTAGGCATCGTGTAGTGCGAGAATAGTGCTGCAAAGATTGCAGTGTACATAGCGACAGGTGCTCTGAAAAAGAATAAACAAAATCAATACTAGAACTGGATACTGAACATGCCTTCTCCATGGTCTAGTTTGAAAGAAGCTATTAATCGAAAGCATGCTATGATTGACACCTACCAAGAGATGCGCCTCGAAACATATATATGAAGTTTGTGAAACACATTTAAGGAAATGCAATTGGCAGGTTTAAAGGCAAGCTGCACGAGATTTCTGAGCATCTTCGCAGCCTCTGGCAAAACGGGAACTTTGGAACAGAGCTTTGACCATAGTCGTTAATAAACAAAAGTCAGAAAAATAACATTTGTTACATGTTGTAAAACTGGTTTTTTAAAGACTATGTTGTAAATAGGTAGACTATGTACGAATTTACTAGAGAGGTTCATCTCAGGCTTTTAAGGCTGAACACAGAAGGTGTTGCAGGATAGGAGGTCTATTTTTTGTCTGTTTTTGAGTTTGTGACTGTGAGAAGGTTTCAAATCAGTACGGGTATACTGTGTTTCGGTGACAAGAGAAAGTGAGATAAGAGACTGTAATAACCTTGAAATGTAACGGCATGAATTTGTGAAACTAAAGGTATGGAACAATGAGAGATCAAAAATGTTTTGTTGTTTGCCTTTGTGCATTATGCGGCTGTGTTGTCTGTTCTGACATTGCAATTTAGCTGAGGAGTTTTGTGTAACAGTTGGCATGGAAAGTGATTGCATTTTTGTTTGGTTTTGTTTTTCAGACTATTCATGTTTTTGTAGCGTGACAAGGCATAGTTGTAGCTGGTCACATAATCTGCTTGAAAGCGAGGCAGTGAATAGTTTATATTAGACATACAACAAATCTGTAAGAAATAGCAAACAACTGTAGGTGACATAGTAAAAAATAGGTGACAAGAATTAATGTCTTAATATAAAAAGAAGAAAGTCAGAGATATTAGATCCTTGTATTTAAATCTTGTGAAAAAGGTGGTCTGTTACAGCGAAGTAATAGTTAGATATGTAAGCAAATGGCAGGAAAGTAAAGAGTAATGAAAATAGACAAAAAGAGTTGTATTAGTTGTCTGATAAGTAACATAATTACAAAAATGCTAAAACAAAAGCAAAGCCTATAATATGTAACAAGTAGGCTAGGCAACTGTTTGTTGATATTGTCAAAAGCATAGATAGTAATAGTCGATTGTTACGCGCATACGGGAGCCTGTTATGAAATTTGTTCGTGTATGTGCATGGCTTGCAAAAATGTTCCAGAAATCTGAAAGAAGAAAATGAGTATGTTAGACTGGAAACAAAGAATTAAACTGATATGTAATGAATAGAAGTGGAAAATGCAGATGCTTACCAAAGAAAAGAGAAAGCTATGTTTCTTTGATTGTGGATATTGAGTTGTCAACTGTCAAGGTGAATGTACCTTTGATTTGGAATTGACGGAGAAGAAATACAGTCTTTGAGATGTCTTGTTGATATTCTTCATACTGTGTTTGACAAAGGAGAGGGAAGGCTTTTTGCAGTAATGGCTCTCGCAATGTGCAGTGCAGGGAGTCATCTATTGTTTGCAAGGAGCAATGGAGAAAGTGCTTATATTTGTATGGTTTTGATGTATTGCAAGTTGCACAAAGTGAAATTTGTTTCAGTCGTCTGGATCAGGTTCTGTGAGACGGTCACATTCTACACAGAATGCTTGGAAAGGAGGAAGGTATATGTTCTTTGTGCGAAGTATACCTGCAATCTGCACAAGGAAGATGAAGTTGACATAATTGATAGATTTGAATTTGTTGATGGAAGATAACTTAAAAAAGAGAAATTGCAGTGTACTTGCCTCTGTGTTTGTGTTTATGAGAGACTGTAAAAATGTTTTTGTAGATTCATCATTTAAAGGGTCAATGAAGGATGAATGGCCTGCACGTACAACACGTGAACCCTGTAATCCTTGTCTGATAAAGTTTTTGAAGAGCAATAGTGGTATGTTCCCTGCTGCAATGGCATCTCTTATTGTATGACACAATGGAACGTGAAAATTTCCCAAATGTACCTGCAATGACAAAGTATCATGTCTGGTTAAAATTGAAGGGAATAATGCAGTGCAATGTATATAAAAATGAAAGAAGGGAGTGTGTCAATACTGTTGCTTTTCCATTTTCAGTGTCAGAGTCTTTAACATAGAGGTGAAAAGGTCGTTGATGTGGTGGATTCCTGTTACAATTGCGGCAAATGACCCAATGGAGAATGTTGCATTTGAATGAAGAAGCTCTTCTATTGTCATGTCAGGTGTAAGTTTTCGTGTTTTGCAAACTGTGGGTATGTTTTCCATGGTGGTTGTTGCATTTGCGACAAAGAACAATTTGCATCTCCTCGTTCGTACTTTGTTTTTTCTTTGACGGTGAAACCAATAACACGCAGGCCGCAACCAGCGACCACAGTGGATGCAAATTTGTGCACGAAGGTGTTGCTCATGTTCAAAGTGATTGTCATTTGACCATTTTTGTCAACCAAATCAGCATGGAGGATTTCAGCTTTTGAGGGGGAGATGTTGGTTGCATGTGCTGGTCCATAGACGACGAGGATATCACCTTCAAATACAGTTGCAACTTTTCCTGCACAAATGTCAAGTATGGAGGATGGCTGTTGTGTTGCTGGTTTTGGACTGCATTTTGAATGGTGTTAGGATGCTTTTATTGAAAGGATAAGTGTGATAATAAATGAATAATGACAAGAAAGTAAAGAAACGTTAGAAAAAGATTACCGTTTAGAGGATTCTTGCAAAATATCATTGCTATCAATGTCCTTGTTCTTGGAGGTGTGTTCCATGTCTTTGTTGTTGTAACTATCTGCAAAGCATTCAAATATGTAAATGGTTGTTGTAGAGCGTCAAATGAAAAGGAAAGAAAAGAATCAAGAAACTAGATATTAGTTTTCCTGATTCAATAGAATAATGTGTATGCACTTACAATTGTGCAGTGTTGTTGTTGGTGTTTTTGAAGAGAGCAAAAATTGTTGGGTGGTCAGTCCAATAAGCAAATCTTTCAAATGTATTACAGGTTTCAAGGATTGTGTTTGACCATATATGGTCGATCATGTTTTTAGTGAAGACACTTGAATGTCTGTATATGGAAACTGAAATTGTTTTTTTGCATAAATGCTAAAAGCATTGTTGTTTTCCTATTTTTGTTTTGCATGTCGATGTTGAAGTCTCCAAAAATGTAGGTGGGAATGGTTAAATCAAGGGATCGGAACACATTGTCAAGAACAATGAAAATGTTTTCCAGATGTGCATTTGGCGCAACGTAGACATTGACAATAGATATGCATTGATGTTGTAGTAATATCTTTGCCAGTAGTGACTCTACATGTGCATTGTGAAAGTAATGTTTTTCTAGGAAAGCTATATTGTTTGCAATAAAAATTGCTAGACCATGGACATGGTGTGCAGATAAGCATTGGTATCCGTCTAGGTAGTCAATTGCAATGGGGGAAGCAATGTGAGTTTCTTGTAAACAGAGAATGTGAGATTGCATTAATTCATGGTCATGTAGAATGGCCTCTCTGTGAGCATGAAGACTTCGGGTATTTAGCGAAGCAATTATAATAGACGAAGAAATATCAGTTGTGGACAATTCATGCTTGAATATTCCATTTAGCTTCATTTCGAGTCGTTCCATTTCTGTGTTGATTGTCTGTTTGATGCTGAATTTTTTTTTCGTAAGCGGGGACAACAAGTAAAGGCTGGAAATGGTTCTGACTCATGATAGAGCAGTGTATGCCAACCCATGGGACGATACGCCAAGGGGACTGAAAGCAAGTCGTTCAAGTGTGAGGCCTTGTGCTCTGTGTATTGTGCGTGTTGAACAAAGTTGTACAGGGAATTGTTTTCTTATTGTAACCGGTGTCTTCAACGATGTTCTATGCAAGGGTCTAGCAACTCGAACAATAGGAGTCCAATCTAGTTCTGTTGTCATTGTTGACAATTGCGGATGTTTTGATCTTTGTTGTTTTCCAATACAGGGATCATTGAATTTTATCCATACTGCATCGAAGTCATTTGTTGTTGTATATGTTTTGAAAACTCCGTCAGAACCATTGACCAATCCGTCTTGGATGTCGTAGTTCCCTGCGAAAAGTTCAATTAGCATGTTGACTTTCAGTTCTATATGTTGTGGCAATTCTATAGTTTTAGAGTAGCTTTCCATTTGTTCTAGTGTTGTATCTTGTTCATCGATAGAGTCGATGACAATTTTGTGGCCTGGAGCAAGTGCAAGCATTTTTTTATTGTGTTGAAGAACATCTATGTTTTTGTAGAAAAGGAATGGAAGTGTTGGATCAACTGGGATTGGCCGAATACAGGTATGATTGAGGTATGCAAGGTCAGATTCTGAATGTTGTCCAATGCGAATTCTGTTCAGGACAGAGACAAAGGCAACATCTTTCTGACGCATTGTTTCAGTCAATTCATATATTTTGACATGTGTATTCCAGAAGTCATAGGTAATCAATTCTCTGGAAATTTTGGGGTTTTTAAACACAAGATACTATCGACTCGGGTCAGTGCTTGGTAGAAGTCTCCGCAAAAGATCATGTCAATCCCTCCAAACCAAGTCAGGGCCATGTGTTTTATTTGACGTAGTCGCTGGTCCGTGAAGTATAGAAGTTGACCTCCCACCAAGGATATTTCGTCTATTAGAGCAAGTCAGTAATTGTTGGTAGTGCTTTGCACAAGAATCCAATCGCTCATTGGTTAGTGGGCATAGTTCAGATCGATTGAAAGGCAAGAGGAAAGCAGAATGGAGTGTTATTCCACCGGCATTGTAAGCAGCTTTTCCCGTGAATGCCAAGATCAAGCCTTTGATTTTCAAGGGGTCGCTATGCATGGAGCTATCGTAAATACGAGCCAATGTTTCAAATATCAATTTTGCAACAAATGTTTTACCTGTGCCAGCACCTCCTGTTAGGAAAAGGTAGATAGGAATTGATGGGTCTTTATTTTTCTTAAAGGAGATGTCTTTCAAAATGGCTTGTTGTTTCTTATTGAGAAGTTGCATTTGTTTGAAATATGTTCTGTTGTCTTGGATGCTAGGGTGTTTTGCTAGTTGAAATTGTTTCTTTGCAATGTCTGAATGTTGATGTCGATTATGGAAAGGTAAATCATGTTGTATGTCATAGTCTTCAAAGGGGAGTTGTTCATGTGTAGTTATCATTGTCATTTTCTCAGAGGATTCGAGAGACAATTGCACATCGTGAATTGTCAGTGTCCATGTCACCCCATTTGTTGTTAGTAGTGTAACGGTATTTGGATTCATTGGAATGGATAGTGTGTTTGTGAAATGCATATGCATCTTTCCAAGTTGCAAATTTGGTTTTTAGGCTGTGTTCATTTTCTGTAAAAGGGATGTAAAGCAAAAGCTTTTCACGGCAATAGTTGTCTATGTCAACATATTTGCTATAGTTGACAGATCTGATGATCAGCGGCTTGTTTCGAGGTTTTTTATTTTTGCTACCATTGTGAATGGAAACAAAGTCAGCTAAGCAAATGGAATGCAAAGAATGAGGTCATGCTATGTAGTGGTCTATGATAGAGCGGCACATGATGTTTGTTGATTCATCTGGTTCTTGTTGAAGTAGACTTGGAGGTTTTAGAATGAATGTACGCTCTTCGGGATTTGAAGTGTTTATGAAAACACATTTTCGTGATGTATTGTTTAAAGGGATGGAAAGAACTATGTGGACTGCTTGTTGTGCAGACATTTGGTGGGTATTTAGCATTGCATTGCCTAGGCTTCGTATCATCTTGAATAGCATCGAGGTGCATCTTTTGGTGCTCAGCATGCGAATTCTAGCGAATGCTTTTGTCATTGTTCGATCAATCTTGGTCATGTAGGAGCAGCAATATGTTGCCGCTGCATAAGCATTTAGCACATATTGAGCATCGGTATTTGCTTGCCAAACCATGGGCATTTTCTTAGAAAAGCTATTATTCCATGCTTGAGCTAGTTTTCTTTTGAGGAGCAATGTTGGTTGTTTGAGTGTTGATTGTATTGCTTGTATGTATGTTATTTCGTCAAGACCTAGTTCACGGAGGAACATTTCATGTGTGATGCAAGTATCGTATCGTTTGCTCTCTAGAACAAAGAAAATGGAATGTGCAATTGCAATAGCAGATTCTGTTGGTTGTTCTGCAGGTTCAAGTATTTTTGTACAAGTCATTGGAGGCTGGGGGAAATTGTATCTGCACTTGGATTGTTTTTTTCTGCAGCTTTGTGTGTGGTGATGGCATTGCAATTGAGCGATATGTTGAGGGAACGAACTAGTGTCACATGTAATGTATTGATCAACGTATGACTCTATAATGTCATCGCATCGCTTTCCAAAGACTGGTGCATTTTTTGTCCAGATTAGCCAATGGCTATGAGCATTTCCCCTATTTTGGAATTCCGTGACCCAAAAGAAATCTTCTATATGGCCAAAGAAGGATTTGTCTTTGCAAAGTAATTGTCTCAATGCATAGAGTCTATGTTTATAGTAACGAGTGCATGTAACGGGATCGTTTTTAACAAAAAAGTTAGAGTTGTTGTAATCTGAACGTGTTGGCTTTTGTAAAGGGACATTGTTCTGATATTGGGTGTATAAATTATTGAGGGCCTCGGTTAGTGGCTGCCAACAATGCTCTGCACTCGAGAATGTTGCAAAGAAAGTAGGCGGGCCGAGTTGTCGAATCATTGCAAAAAGGTTTTTCCTTGTTTGTTGCATATAGTCCGGGAAATGCGTATTTTTTTGAAATCGATGTATCCGATATCAGATCTTAAGATGTTTTCTAGATTCGGTTTGTATTTGACATCTTTGGCAAATAGTGTTCGACCTTTTAATTGGCCCTTTCTGATTCTAAGCCATATTGAACGACCCACTTGGTCAATTAGTATTTTTATTGCTTTGAAAAATATATTTGTTATGTGATAAGAAAATCTACGATCTGAGTGCATTAACTCCCATTGCGCTATTTTTTGATATGGGATTGTTTTTGTTGTTGTTTCATTGCGAGGTTGCCCAAAAACAAAGTTGGGAAATTCATCTCTTCTGAGAATTTGTCTTGAAAAATACCCAATGGTGTAAAGCCTTCTGAAGGAGCGACATTTATGATCTTGTCTTTAAGGTAGTGGATAGTTGAGGAGTCAGTGAAACCATGAATTAGTGTGTCATGCGCATTGTCATTATCGATGTCATCATCAGATGAGCTGTTTTCGGAGGGGATATGTTCGTGTTCTTCATTGTTAATTGTTTCAAAGTTGAGTGTTGCAGAGAGTGTTTGATCCCAGTCATGGTTTAGTTTGATTTCATGCATAAGATATAATGTTGTTGCACATAATTGTTTAAGAGCTGCCATAGTGATTATGGGGCGCACATTTCCTGAATGATATGCTTTTGTGTATTCAAGGCGTCGTTTAAGCGCCACAGCAATTGTTTTTGTTTCTTCTGGGTATCTTGGCAATGCTTGTTGGATTATGTCAATATTTGTTGGAACATTTATTATTGCTCCCTTTAACGTGTATTGAGGACGTTTATGGCTCTGGCATCGTATCTGACCAAATGCAAGTCAAAGAGACACGAGTCTCTCTTCAAGGTCAGAAAGCATTGCAACTGTTGGAAGCATTGGAATTAGTTCAATTCGTTGAGGGCATGTCAATCTTGGTAACTTGGCATTTAACAAGCTTGTTGAGCATGGTCGACAAATTGTATTGGATTTCGGCATTGTTTTTGTTGATGTCAGTTGAGCATATGTTTTTTTTGTTGAATTTGTAAAATACGTCAGATTGTGCTTGAAGTGGAGTTGGTTACAAATTCCGCATGTATGGATTGGTGTGTCATTTGTTCGGGCATGAAAACGGGCAATGGATCGTGCAGAGTTGCTTGTTTGTTGTGTATGTTTACGCATAGTTGTTTTTAGCTTTCGCAGGGACAATTTTGGCATTGCCGAATTGCATTGTTTTATGGCGGTTGGCATTTGCAGTTGCAAAGAGTCTTTGCTTTTCGTTGACTGTTTCAATGGAGACAATGTCATCTGTTGCAGTCTTAAGCGATGTGGACATAAGAGTTGTTTTGGCATTGAAGAAATTGGCACATGAATGGCCTTTGAGTAGCAGGGAATGTATAACATTGGAATCATTGTTATAGCTCTGTTATGTGTCTGTTTCCGTATATGTTTTTTTATCGAGCGAAGAGAAAATTTCAACGGTTCCTCATTCTGGTTGTGCATAGTGGTTTGTACATTTGTTTGCGAAGTTATGCTTTGAATTTCTGTATGCATTTGGACAGCTGTATATTCAGATGTATATACGGCACCGAGTATCGGAACATAGCGAGAGTTTGTAGCCAATAGTTCATAATGAAAATGTGGTTCGGGAAGTGAAAATCGTATGAGATTGTATGCTTTTCCAAGTCGTGCATTGCCAGAATAAATCTTAAAAACTTGGAAAGGATGTGAGTCCCACAATTGAATATTTATTTCAAAAAGTAGGCATAACCAATGGATAATGAAGTCGTCTGTGTGTATATTGTTGTGGTCATGGAAAGTGGCTATGTTTATCACAAGGCCTTGCCACGTGCCAATGTGCGGTATGTTTGTTATGGGGTTCTGGTGAAGCCAGGTATGGAGAAAGTGAAGAGTTGTATGGTCTTGTCGAAGAATAGAACTACAAAAAGCCTGAGCAGCATACCTGCGCAGCAGCGAGGGTCGAATTCATTGTTGCGAATGCGGCAAAAAGAAGTGAAAAGGCTATCAACATTGATACTGTCACTTGTTTCTAGCCTAACAAGGCATAGTTGTTGTAGTTGATTGGATAAACCCCTCCAAAGCATTTCTACAGAATTTTGAAGGGACAATAGATGAGCATTGTTTGTTGGTTCAGGGCAAGGCGCATATTTTTTCCAGAATAAGGGTTCATAATGCCCACTAAGAGGGTTGGAATCATGGAAGAGAATACAATATGGTAGTATCTGACTATCTGGAATGAATTGAAGATAATTTCTGCCTCTTGTTGCAGACCAAACCCATATTGGCAAGTTCAGCCATTTGGAAAGCCATTTTATGCAAAAGATGTCACCCCATAGGCCTTGTTCGGTAGTAGCTTTGGGCGAGTACACTGCAGATAGTTTCATGCGATGTAAATATGTTTCCCAGCTATGAACACCGTGCATAAGAAAAAGGCTTTGAGGATCTAGTTCTAACTGTAGAGAAGCCAACGCTACAGGATCGGAGACAGAGAGAAAAGTTTGGAAGTGTTCAATGGCACCGCTTCTAAGTTCAAGTGATGTGTATCGAAAATGGAGCAGTACTGCAAAGGAATCAAACAAGCAGTACCCACTCCATATTTGAAAGCATAGTCTCGGAAAAGGTTGAACCTATGCAAGACATTGTCTATGCTTTCTATGACGCTGTTTGACAATGTATATTGCTCAACATCAACAATTGTGGTAGCCATGGATGTTCTTTTTGCATTTGGTTTGTTCTTTTTCTCTTTAAAAAAAGCTTTTCCTGAATGAATATAGAAAAGAAGAGTAATGTTTATACCTTTTGCAATGGAGCATGAGCAATTCAAACAAGTAGCAATGAAATGTCTTTGGTTCTCTGATTTTGCTTTCATCACGAATCTGAAATGTACACAATACATGTTATGCATTTAGTCAGTATTGCAAACCAAAGTACAGAGGAAAAGAATCTTTGTAGATACAATAAAGCAAGTTGTGCAATGAAATACACAAGAAAAAGTAGTCATTTATAGTAGGAGTCATGTAGAATCAACAAAATCTATATTGTGCTTCACGGAAATACATAAGCAATGCGGGGAAAACATGGATTTCAATAAACTCAGCTGAGCGTTGAAAATAGGAAGGAGAAATTACAATAGTTATAACAGCATATTCAAATGCGGAAAGCAAAGGACTCAGAAGCTTTCATTTGAAAATGTTGTAAGGCATGTGCTTTGGAGCATACCATCAAATTAGTTAAGCAGAAACATTTTTTGCAGATGCCCATTTTTGGAAAACTGATTTCAGAGGGCGAAACAGATCTGTCTATTCATTCAGTTAAGGCTAAATGCAAGAATGGCCTCAGCACAAGCTAAAAAAGTTGCACAGATGCTAAAATGTTCCAGAGCCATTTTGACAAGTGATTGGAGTCAGCCAGAAACATTCACGATGCGAATTAACTGATCATGCAATGCAGCAAGAATGTTTAAGCAAGTGTTCATTTGTTTGGTCAGTCTTATTTTAGATATTTATAAGAGACTTTTTGACTCTTAGAAGGTTTCAAATGAGTATGCGTAGATTGTATTTCGGTGAGGAGAGAAAGTGAAATAAGAGACTGTAATAACCTTGAAAAGTAACTTGTATCTTGCAACGAGGTAGAAGAAAATTGAATTTTATCGAGTATAGAGTGCATAAAGAGCAAAAAACAAGTGTTGTAGTGGTGTCCAAATGAATAGAATGCAAATGTTAAGTGATAGAAGTTGGAAAAATTCATGGTTGTCTTCTATCATATAGATCCAATGTACAAGATGCTCATAAATGTTGTGTTGTTTGGCTTTAAACCTGCCAATTGCATCTCCTTAAATGTGTTTCACAAATTCCATAAATATGTTTGAAGGCGCATCTCTTGGTATGTGTCAGTCTTACCATGCTTTTGATTAATGACTTCTTTGAAACTAGACCATGGAGAAGACATCTTCACTATCCAGTTTCAGTATTGATTTTGTTTATTCTGATTCAGAGCACCTGCGCTATGTACACTGCAATGTTTGCAGCACCGTTCTTGCTGTAGACGATGGCTGTCACTTTGTTTTACCTGCTCTTTATCTTTTATTTTGAGTAGTTATTGTATTCATTAACATTGCGAAAGTTCCACACAGAGAAAGAGTGAAATAGACAAATCTTGCTCAGAGACAAAAGTGGAATACCAGGAAAAGCAATTTTGACATTGTTAATCAATACAAGAACTACTCAAAATAAAAGATAAAGAGCAGAAAAACAAAGTGGTAGCCATGATGTACAAAATCAATACTAAAACTGGATACTGAAGATGGCTTCTTCATGGTCTAGTTTCAAAGAAGTCATCAATGGAAAGCATAGTAAGACAAAAATAAAGTGACCAGGTGTACAATCAAATACAAGTAGCGCACTAGTGTGGCGAAGCTTCTCTAGGCAGCGTTTCTGAACCATGTGTGAATGAATACGCTGTATAAGATCGCCTTCTTAATTAAATAATTTATCATAGGGTTTCATGCGTAGAAAGAGTAAAAGAAACAAATTTTGTGTGAAAGAGACAAAATATAGCCTGCTCAAATGCAAATGATTGCAGGTTTAACGGTCTTTACGATGTCATTTTCATTAGCATGGCAGAAAGACAAGGTCAAAGCGGGTTTGCTGAAGCAACTCGGAAGACATCTAAGGAAATTGAGAATTCCATGGTTCACATGTGTGCCATATGTGGAAGCATAATCATTGTTAACTCGATGCACACAGTTTTTCCTTGCTTGTTGTTCTTGATTTGCTTCAGTATATATTTATTTATACTGCATTCACTATAAGCTTAAGATTGATTGAACAAATGAATATAAAACTGTTACGGCATCTCAGATATTTATAAGAGTCTTTGTGATCAAACAAGGTTTGTAATGAGTATGTCTGCTTGCCTACAACAGGTTCGTGCTAATAGCCGATGACCGATAAATTATTTAAAATTGTATCCCTTGTTTCTCGAAGATACCATATGCCCAGTGCATATATTAAGTAACAGGTTACAAATCCTGCATCTATGGAAAACCGACCAAGCACAGTGTTGAGGAGAGCACTACGAAGCAAAAATCGATGGTAATTGCTGATAATTTATTTAATTGAAAAGGACATCTTAGACAACGTATTCATTCAGACATGGTTCAAATATTTCATAAATATGTTTGAAGCTACATCTTTTGGCACATGTCTTTGGTGCTGACTAAAGAGGCTTCATCACAGTAGCGCCCTATTTGTATTTAATTATAAACCTGGTCAGTTTATTTTTTGTCTAACCATGCTTTCCATTAATGACTTTTTTGAAACTAGACCATGGAGAAGGCATTTTCAGTATCCAGTTTTAGTATTGATTTTGTCTATTCTGCCTCTAAGCATCTGTGTTATGCACACTGCAATGTGTGCAACACCATTCTTGCAATAGATGGTGGCCACCACTTTGTTTTTTCCTTGCTCTTTATCTTTTAGTCGGAGTAGTTATTGTCTCTGACCAAGTTTTGTCTCTTTGACTCTTTCTTTGTGTGGAACTTTCACAATGTTAATGAATACAATAACTACTCGAAATAAAAGATAAAGAGCAGGTAAAACAAAGTGACAGCCATCGTCTACAGCAAGAGAACGGTGCTGCAAACATTGCAGCAGTGTACATAAAGACAGTGCTCGCATCGAAAATAAACAAAATCAATACTGAAACTGGATAGTGAAGATGTCTTCTCCATGGTCTAGTTTCAAAGAAGTCATTAATCAAAAGCATGGCAAGACTGACACATACCAAGAGATGCGCCTTCAAACATATTTATGAAATTTGTGAAACACATTTAAGGAGATGCAATTGGCAAGTTTAAAGCCAAACAACACAACATTTATGAGCATCTTGTGCATTGGATCTATATGATAGAAGACAACCATGAATTTTATCAATACTTGTTGGCTTAGCTCTTCAGTATCCAGATCCAGTCTTGATTTTGTTTGTTCTGTTTTATGTTGAGTAGTTATTCTATTGATCAACAGTGTCAAAGTTCGATGCAGAGAAAGAGTGAAATAGACAAATCTTGCTCAGAGACAAAAGTGGAACAGCAGGAAAAGTAGCTTTGACAGTGTTAATCAATACAAGAACTACTCAAAATAAAAGATAAAGAGCAGGAAAAACAAAGTGGTAGCCATGATGTACAAAATCGATACTAAAACTGGATACTGAAGATGCCTTCTTCATGGTCTACTTTCGTAGAAGTCATTAATGGAAAGCATGGTAAGACAAAAATAAAGTGACCAGGTTTACAATCAAATTCAAGCAGGGCACTAGTGTGGCGAAGCTTCTCTAGCGCTGCAAGCTTCTCAACCATGTCCGAATGAATTTCTAAGATGCCCTTCTTAATTAAATAAATTATGTCTGAATGACCATGGTTCAAGGCAAGAATATAGGCTCCTCAAAGCGGCTTGCAAGGGTTTAATGGTCTTTATGATTTCATTTGCAACACATTTAAGGCAAGGTGAAAGCGGGCTTGTTGAAGCAACTCGGAACACATTTAAGCAAATTGAGAATTCTGTGGTTCATATGTGTGCCATATGTGCAAGCATAGTGAAGGTGCGTGAACTATTTGATAAAATGTGAATATATCCAGTGTGAACTGCAAATAACTTGCTGCTTAAAGCGATTCTTTAACAATATTGTTTGCACCTCATGTGCACAAGTTTTTGATAGAGAAAGCGAAGTATCTGAGGTGAAGAAATGTTTCTTTATAAGCTTAAGATTGATTGAAAGTAGCTCAAATATGATATGTTTTCAGAACTCATTTTGTTAAAGAATCACTTTAAGCAGCAAATCATTTTCAGTTCGCGGTCAATATATTTACATTTTATCAAACAGGTCACGTACCTTCACTATGCTTCCATATGCGGTATACATATGAAGCAGGGAATTCTCATCCATGACATTCAAGAAATGTTATTTTTCCGCCTTTAAACCTGCCAATTGCATTTCCTTAAATGTGTTTGAAGTTGCTTGAGCAAACGCAGTTTGACCTTGTCTTGGAATTGTGGCAATCAAAATGACATCGTTAACTTGATGCGCACAGTTTTTCCTTGCTTGTTGTTCTTGATTCACTTCAGTATATATTTATTTATAGTGCATTCACTATAAGCTTAAGATTGATTGAACGAATGAATATAAAACTGTTACACATTTAAGGAGATGCAATTGGCAGGTTTAAAGCCAAACAACACAACATTTATGAGCATCTTGTGCATTGGATCTATATGATACAAGAGAACCATGAATTTTATCAATACTTGTTGGCTTAGCTCTTCAGTATCCAGATCCAGTCTTGATTTTGTTTGTTCTGTTTTATGTTGAGTAGTTATTCTATTGATCAACAATGTCAAAGTTCAATGCAAAGAAAGAGTGAAAAAGACAAATCTTGCTCAGAGACAAAAGTGGAACAACAGCAAAAGCAACTTTGACAGTGTTAATCAATACAAGAACTACTCAAAATAAAAGATAAAGAGCAGGAAAAACAAAGTGGTAGCCATGATGTACAAAATCAATACTAAAACTGCAAACTGAAGATGTCTTCTTCATGGTCTAGTTTCATAGAAGTCATTAATGGAAAGCATGGTAAGACAAAAATAAAGTGACCAGGTTTAGAATCAAATTCAAGCAGGGCACTACTGTGGCGAAGCTTCTCTATGCAGCATTTGTGAACCATGTCTGAATGAATACGCTGTCTAAGATGCCCTTCTTAATTAAATAAATTATCAGAGGGTTTCATGCACAGAAAGAGTGAAAGAAACAAATTTTGTGTGAAAGAGGCAGAATATAGGCTCCTCAAATGCAAATGATTGCAGGTTTAATGGTCTTTACGATTTCATTTGCATCACCATGGTTCGAAGGCAAGGCGAAAGCGGGTTTGCTGAAGCAACTCGGAACACATTTAAGGAAATTGAGAATTTCGTGGTTCATATGTGTGCCATATGTGGAAGCATAGTGAAGGTGCGTGAACTATTTGATAAAATGTAAATATATCCAGTGTCAAGTGCAAATAACTTGCTGCTTAAAGTGATTCTTTAACAATATTGTTTGCACGTGATGTGCACAAGTTTTTGATAGAGAAAGTGAAGTATCTGAGGTGAAGAAATGTTTCTTTATAAGCTTAAGATTGATAGAATGTAGCTCAAATATGATATGTTTTCAGAACTCATTTTGTTAAAGAATCACTTTAAGCAGCAAATCATTTTCAGTTCGCACTCGATATATTTACATTTTATCAAACAGGTCACGTACCTTCACTATGCTTCCATATGCGGTATACATAAGAAGCAGGGAATTCTCATCCATGACATTCAAGAAATGTTATTTTTCCGCCTTTAAACCTGCCAATTGCATTTCCTTAAATGTGTTTGAAGTTGCTTGAGCAAATGCAGTTTGACCTTGTCTTGGAATTGTGGCAATCAAAATGACATCGTTAACTTGATGCGCACAGTTTTTCCTTGCTTGTTGTTCTTGATTCGCTTCAGTATATATTTATTTATAGTGCATTCACTATAAGCTTAAGATCGATTGAACAAATGAATATAAAACTGTTACAACATTTTAGATACTTGTAAAAGTCTTTGTGACTGTGACAAGGTTTGTAATGAGTATGCTGCTTGCCCACAACGTATTCATTCAGACATGGTTCAAAAATTTCATAAATATGCTAGAAGGTACATCTCTTGGCATATGTCTCTGGTGCTGACTAAAGATGCTTCGTTACACTAGCGCCCTACTTGTATTTAATTATAAACCTGGCCAGTTTATTTTTTGTCCAACCATGCTTTCCATTAATGAATTTTTTGAAAACTAGACCATGGAGAAGGCATCTTCAGTATGCAGTTATAGTATTGATTTTGTCTATTCTGCTTCTGAGCACCTCTGCTACGCACACTGCAACATGTGCAGCACCATTCTTGCAGTAGACGGTGGCCACCATTTCATTTTTTCCTGCTCTTTATCTTTTACTTGGAGTAGTTATTGTCTCTGAGCAAGATTTGTCTCTTTGACTGTTTCTTTGTGTGGAACTTGCACAGTGTTAATCAATACAATAACTACTCGAAATAAAAGATAAAGAGCAGGAAAAACAAAGTGGCAGCCATCGTCTACTACGAGAACGGTGCTGCAAAGATTGCAGTGTACATAGCACAGGTGCTCTGAATCAGAATAAACAAAATCAATACTGAAACTGGATACTGAAAATGCCTTCTCCGTGGCCTACTTTCAAAGAAGTCATTAATGGAAAGCATGGTGAGAGTGACACATACCAAGAGATGCGCCTTCAAACATATTTATGAAATTTGCAAAACACATTTAAGCAAATGCAATCGCATGTTTTAAAGCCAAACTGCACAACATTTATGACCATTTTCCAAGCCTCTGCCAAAATGGGAACTTTGGAACAGAGCACATAAAGGCATAAGGAAAAGAAAAATGGAACATGGACATGTCTCAAAATATTTAGTGTATAGGTTGACATCGAGAAGTACAGACTGGCGAGTCGATGTCAATTATTACAAAGCAAGTGACTGAACCAGATGAATATAAAATATAAACTATAAAATACATGAAGGAAAGCAAGTGACTGAACCAGATGAATATAAAATATAAACTATAAAATACATGAAGGCTGGCAGAAACAGGCACATTCATTTATTGGATGCACTCGAGTAATTACTGTTTTGATTGAATAATTCAAATCGATCGTTTACAATCAATTTAAATCAATTCACAATGTCGAGAATGAAATTACCGAAAGAGTAATCGAATATTCAACTCGATCTTTTCCATTTGTAGAAATGAAATTATCATGTGGCCTTGAGAAAATCACAATACCATGAAAAGAGAAAATAAGTCTCATGCACACTATTTTATTCTATTCATTCTAATGTCTTTTTTATGTTTTTTTGCTAAAGTCTGTGTTCTTAGAAAAATCCATGGGGTCATTAATATATTATCTATTTTAAGGGTATAGTTTTGTGGCATTTTAATGGGTCCAAATATATTTATTTTAAGGCATTATTTAGGCCCACAGAGTCAAGCACTAAATATATATTCAACTGATCTTTGTTTTGTAAGTAAAACACCATTTTCAGTTCGTTTGAGAAAATCACAAAGCCATGAAAAGAGAGCAATAAGCTTTGACATTTATGTATTCACAATTTGGCTATGAACCATGAACATTGGTTTTCATTTTGCTCGATATGTTTCAATTTACACTCAATATTGCAAACTCAATAAAATTTGCATGGAAAGAGCACCGATCGCTGTTAAGATTTTTCCCATACGCTTGATAAAACGTTGTTCCAACAAAGATCCCCGACTATAGATGTTATGGATGATCTCAAGATACCCAAGTATATATTTTCCCTTGTGGTGCTTACCAGCTTATTTTTGACAATTTTGATTTCTTATCAATTATTTTCTTGTGTAGAACTGTTCACTGTGATAGAGTGAGTACAGGGTCTGTATGAGTACAGAGAAAAATGCACTTGGCCATGGGATTAGACGCAGCTTCAAATCACAACAAACATAAACACAGAGAAACACAGGAAAATTAACATAAACAAAAACACAGAACTTAAATTGCATTGCCATGAAAATTTACCTTGCTCTTCAGAGTCCTTCACCTCCTGGCGGCAGATGAAAATGAGAAATTAAACAACGTGTAAGAAACAAACATGGTTTTCCTCGAGCCACTCAAAACTCACAAAACCGACCTAATCAGTACATCACAAATCCAATGCATTAATGTTTCATAATCACATGCTTTTTTCACTCAACAAAAGGCACATAAAGGCAATGACCAATAAAATGTTGCCAGAATAAAAAAATCAAAACCTAAAACTATAGTCCAACCCATTTAAATATACACATGTCACAATCCGATTGAAAAACAATGCAAATGTTTAATTGGTAAGTTTTACTCCAACGGAGTTTAAAAGGATTAAGAAGAATATGATATTTTAACATCTCATGAAAGGCAATAGCCATTGATCTTACTAAATATTTTTCGGCATTTTTTTTAAGTGAGTTTATCTTGGATCATTTCCTATTTTTTCAACCATATTCTCAAAAATGTCATTATAAGCATTACAATCCAACATGAAATGTTTCTCTTATTCCACCACACCGACGTGCAAAAGATACATGTGATTCTTTCTTCCCGTATCTCTTTAGGTATTTTCCATCTTTTTCGCTTCACAATCAAGACGGTGTGAATTAGTTCTTGATTGAGCTATGAAAATCTTTGCTTTCCACGGATATTAGCCCGTATAAAAGCCTTTTATTGATGATCACATGAATGAATGGTAGCAGATTGCCTAATATTATCCTCAATGAGTATTTGGAGAAAAGAAAGAAGTCGTGGATGAATCAAAACAACAAATGACTTAAAAATGGAACATTTATTTGGAGACATGTCCTAATAAGAGCCAAGAGATAAAAACTTTTGTTATAGATAAAGTCCACCAAGTTATGTGGGGAAATTCGTTAGGGAGAAAGAAGAGGTGTTATTTTGAGGGATTTAACTCTGCATGTGATCATCAACAAAAGGCTTTTATAGGGGCTAATATCCCATGGAAAGCAAATATCTTCATAGTTCAACTAAGAACTAATTCACATCGTCTTCGATGTGACACAGGAAGATGGAAAAGACCTAAAGAGATATGGGAAGAGAGAATCTGTGTTTTTACACGCCTGACACTGTGGAGTCAAAGAAACAATTCATGTTGGAATGTAATGCTTATAACGACATTAGGGCCCAATTTGCTAACATGGTGGCTATTGCATCCTTTCAAGATATTTTCAGAGAGAATATGGTTGAAAAAACAGGGGAGTTGATTGTCAAACTCATCAACAGAGATCTAAATGCGAGAAAGATCTTTAACATGATTTGTTGTCCCATAGGTTGTCTTTGGTAGCCTCGTGGACATTAAAATATCTTCTTCTTCTTCTTAATGAGATTGTGTTTTGATCGTATATTTAAACTAATCTTTATTACTTTGATAGGAGTTTCTTAACGTAATTGTATTTTCGTAGGTTTTTTCATGGAGTGTAGCTTTATCTTCGCAGATTTAACCAAAATAAAAACACGCACAATCGCCTAATTGCTCTTAGGGGAGTTTCTTAATGAGATTGTATTTTCTGATCGTATATTTTAACAAATCTTTATTATTTTGATAGGAGTTTCTTAATGCAATTGTATTTTCGTAGGTTTTATTTTGACATATGTTTATTTGTCACGTATGTGATAAGATTATTTTACGTTGCAAATTTTCAGTTATAATTTTGAAGTTGTAATTTTTTTCAATAAAAATCACTTTCTAGTCAAATATTTGTTAATTATTGTAAACATATAATATTAATTATGTCGAAGGCGAGTTCCAAATCGAATCAAATTATATTGGAGCAAAACTTGCTAATTTTGACAAATGAGTCGAATCAATGTCAATGATGTATTCTTTTTTTATTTTTTTAATATGTATTGTCATTGTTTTTACAGCTTAACAAGGAGTCTTAAAATCCAACAATCGAAACCAACGACCAAGATCCCTTTACGAGGCTATGTAAAAGTCAGTAACATCAAGTATTTGTAAAACACACACTTATACTTGGGGCGGGAGAGGTGAATCAGTATAAGATAAACTTTTACTTATCAAAACTTATATCCATGATAAAAAGCATTCAAATAACATAACATATAGCAACATTGGATTTACGTGGAAAACCCTCTCTCGGGAAAAACCACAAAATAAGATTGTTTGGATCTACCGTCCAAATCCAACCCAAAATTAAATGTTTTACAAATGTTCATAGGAACCAACCTACTAGAGACACCAATCCCCAATGCCAAGCACCAACTTAGCTAATTTGTGAGCACCAACCCACTGGAGACACCAATCCCCAAATTATGAGGCATTGACCTCAACAAAATAAATTCCACCTTTTCTAGTTGTTTCTTTAACCTGATGCCGACAATGTCATTTTTTTTCTTCTTCTCTTCAATATATTCGTCAATACATTTTTGTTCTTTTTCACACACTTCTCTTAGACTTTAATGATATATCGATCTATTTCTCATACATTTTTTCTCCATCCTTTCATTTATCTTTGATACCTTCGCATTGATTTAACAAAAATTAGATTTTTGTAAAACCCTAATTATAGAGTAACTGAATGTAAACTATGATATACAATTATTAGCACAATATGACACAAGCAATAAGAAAGTAAAGTACAAAACCCTAAACAAGAGGTATAGGAAGAATAAATTAGCTGATTTGCGTTTGATCCTAAAGTGTTTTTTAACCGGAAAACTATTGAACATGAGGTGGATTGTGTCGTAAATGCTCAGGATAAGTTTTGGAGCTCACATATGATGTTGGACATGAGCACCTAGACCAGGGCGGATACTTGGGTGCTTTAGAGACTACTACTGGGTTCCCGTGGTTGCGAAAGTGGTCAGAACCAAATTTTTATAGTGTCACAAATAATCCATGTTGATCCCATGTATGTCATTTCGTGATCATTAAGGGTACTTGTAGCCTGCAAAATAGAAGTTCACATGCAAAACCCCACAAAACCACATCAAATCCAAAAAAAAAAAAAAAAAAGAAGAAGTTATACTGGGAGTCGATCGATTCCGATGGTCGCTGGATAGAGTGAACTTACAACCGAGTGTTGTACTACATCTCAAACTCCATGTAGTTCTTATGAGTGTGTGTAAGGATTGTGCTCTAGGATGCCCTAGTGCAAGTTGCACTTGATAGTGGGCTAGATCTAGAATGTAACAATGTATAGCATGTGTGGATGGAATAAAATGAACTTCCCCTTCCTATGTAGTGTATGCAAAAATGCAGTCCTTTGTCCCTTGAATGGATGTTAGATAGATGTTTTGAAGTGCTTTAGGTGCATTTTGGATGCAAGTTTAGGTAATAGTAATAGTGTTTAGAGTTTAGTCCTTTTATTTTGAGCACATAGTTATGTATTTATATGATTCCCTTATTTAAATTTCGTAATTGACAACTGGAAGGCCGACCCATAAGTATAAAAGATGCCCAAAAGATAAAAGAGACCCAAAAGAAGTGAGTAAAATAGAAAAGGGTCATGGATGCCCGGGGGACAGGGAGCGCATGGGTGTTGTTATCCCTGGTTGGGCGCTAGTGTTTGAAGCCATAAAATATAAACAAGTAAAATATCGATTGGGTTGTAGGGTGTGTAAGACAAAATAGAAAACCATAAATAAGAAAAAGAAGCCAAAGACATTCATCAATTACTAGTTTTCTTGCTTAGGAATCATATGAATGTTAGTATGTGTTTAGAACCTAGAAATGTACCCAAGTGCATGATTTTGTGTCTACATTTTCCCCCACTTTATGTTGTTGAGTGAATACTCGATAACATAAAGTAGTTAGAAGATGCGTACCTTTTGTTCATGTAGAGTGTGATGGCGATAACGTGCCAAAGAGACAAGTGAAGTGTGGAATGAGTGCAAAATGAAGTGTGGAGACTAAGAAAGGAAAGTGACCCTAGGGGTGAAGTGTATGAGTTGATTTGTACATGTTGTTGTGTTTGAATGCATTTTTGTAGGTTGCTTCTTGTTACGTATTAAGGACGGGCCAAAAAAGAAGAGCAAAAGAGTAGTCAAAGTCTTGTATATGAAAAATATGTGTAAAGTATGTAAAAGAAAGGTGTGCACCTGATGTATACGATTGTAAAAGGATAGATAAGTGTCCTAAAAATGTTGTGAAGAATGAGTTTCTTGGGTGATCTCACCCGAGAGTGAGTTTTTTGCGATCTCATGCCAAATGTGAGTTTTTGGGTGATCTCGCACCAAGTACAAGTTTTTGGGCGATCTCGGGGCCAAAGAGAAAGTGTTGGGAGAGAGGTCTAGTGTTACTCTCTTTCCATGACTCTACCCAATGAGCACCAATGCATATGGTATGTCCATGTTTTGTTTTTGATGTCCCGAATTGGTTCTCGATCGTCTGATTGTTCTCATTGAAATTGGTTATAGGAGATTACATGCATGTCAGAATCGAAGGATTGTGCTTGCAGACCGTGACTTGATGTATAAAAGTGTAAAAGAATAGAGAAGTTTCCTAAAAATGTTGTGAAGAAAGAGTTTCTTGGGTGATCTCACACCAAGAGCGAGTTTTTTGGGCGATCTCAGTAAATGTGAGTTTTTTGGGTGATCTCGTGCTAAGTATGAGTTTTTTGAGTGATCTCACGCCAAAGAGAAAGTGTTGGGGGGAGAGGTCTAGTGTTACTCTCTTTCCATGACTCTGCCCAATGAGCACCAGTGTAGATGGTACGTCCATGTTTTGTTTCTGTTGTCCCGAATTAGTTCTGATTGTATTGATTGTTCCAATTGAAATTGATTATAGGAGATTACATGCATGTTGTAACTAAAGGACTGTGTCTATACTTGTGAAACTACTTTGAAGGCTTTTATGAACTGTGTTGATCTCGATAAGCTAAATGTGCATGCCCCTGGGACATAGGCACCCAAGAGAGGACACTCGGCGCCCGAGTGTTATTGTCTAAGTCTAGGCGTTGGTGTCCAGTGTTGTGACTCGACCCAAATTTGATTCTGAGCCAGTGTTGTAATTATTACCTGTGTTGTTTCTATATTATGCATATCTATATTGTAGCTCCGAGGTGTTGTAGGGGTGATTTTTTCACCCAATGTATGCCCCCTTGTTTGGGGTGCATACGATGACTATAGGAGTGTGTGACCCAAAAGAGATGACCCAATGTTGATCTGAAATTATATCCCTATAGGGGGAAGGAATGTACGTGGTAGAAACCAAGGCACGTGTAAACAAGAAGGCCAACAACATGTGTTAGTGCGAGCAAAGCAAGTATGTAAGTAGAATACAATATACCAAGCAAGCAAGAAGACAAGATAGACCACAAAAAGTGGGTTTTAGACACGGACATCATAATCGGGGCGAAATGGCCAAAAGCATACAATCAATGATCAAACAAGACAAAGGGCATAGCCCACAAACAATGTCATACAATAACAAACAATGACAATCAAAATGTATCGATAACCATGATGGCAAATAGTCTTACAATTCAAATGCTACACATGAAGCACTCATTAACATGTTAGAAAGATAAAAACTATGTCAAAGCATGTATAGATCAACAGAAAGTAATGTGCTAGCAATAAGTAGTAAATAATTAAAAAATAGCACATGTGATGTGTAAGAGTAGTAAATGTAGATGCCCTAGGAGCCTTGGTGGGACTGGTAAGAGGTAAAGTGCCAAGCATCATTGTAGCGTGTAAGATCTACATTCACAACTAGAGACCAAGTGAATGTGCATGTGTATATAGAAAGATAATGACATACATAATATTCAACTAACATAGTAAGTAAAGTGCATCATGTAAGTAGTATAAGTAAGCAAGAGTAAGTGCAACCAAGATATGAAAATGCAATGAGTGAGTGGAATGGAATGGTATGCAATGTGTGAGTGTGATGGTAGGAACAACGTGGCCCCTAGTGGATGTGTATGAAATGAGGTTCATTTATAAAAATACCCCTCAATAGTCAAGAATGAACCATAGAACAAGAGTACGTCATCGGGAAATGGTTTAAAAGTGTGTACTAAAAAGATGGATCATGAAGTGCAAAGCGTGAAGAGTGAATAGTGTGAGGTTCATTTCAGATTTCGACCCTCGGTAGTCGAGTATTGACCGTGAAACTAGAGTGTAGTCGTAGGGTAATAAATGTGCTTATGCATAATAGTGTTTTAGACGCATCACATTGAGTGGGTTCTTAAGTTGCTTACCAAGGAGAGTGGCTAGACGATAAACATGTTATCCCATTTTTGAGCTTATTGATAAAATGGGATAACCAATCAAAATTTTCATGAAGAACCTATTTATGACCCATTCTTCATCCAAGGATTGCTTTAAAAATACCTTACTTGCTTTTTGAATCGGTTTTCAAGGTTTTTGTTATCTCAAATTAACCCCTCCTGGATTAATTTGGATAACTCATTTGAAATGGACTTAGCCATTTAAACAAGCCTGGGACGTTCAAATGCCCATCAAAGGTCTACACCACCAAGAAATTAAAAAGGCCTGAAGGACACGTGGAAGCATTCTGGTGCTTTCCATAGCCAATGCATTCCATGGACCTTAAGTTTGCGGAATAAACTGAGTTCCATAATGGCATCGGGTTTGGGCAAGGTTGAAAGGTCAACGTGACACGCGGTCAAAGCCGGAGGCAATACGTGATGCGAGATCAAGCGAGAGACACATGTTGCCATTCCAGGGGACTTCAAGGTAGATGCGCTTGCGGACATAAGGTCCACAAAATCAGCCAAGGTTGATAACATTTCAGTCCAGAAAGGGTTGAATGGTCAGTGGGGCGAGCAGGACACGTGGTGTAAATAGAAGGAGCCACATGGTCCAAAATCAACGGTCCAAAGTGGACATGTGGCGGCATTTAGTCACACTTCGAGTTGACGGACTCCAGTGGATCTCAAGCCCCATAATGAACCAAATTTGGTAAAATGCTTCGGTCCGTGGTCCAGCAGTCAAGGCACCGTGCGTGGCAACATTTCTATAAAGCCAACGATGAATTCCACCTGGATATAAGTCGTGATGCGAAGGCACAACCGATGAAAGGAAGTCACAAAAGTAAGAGAGATCTCGACGCATTCCATACACAAAACTTTCTCATTGCTCGCTTTTGTTGTTGTTAGTCGGGGTAAAAGAAAATTCGACATTGCGAGGAGTGTGGAACTTTCTCATTGGTCATGTGCTTCATGCTCTAACACATTTCTTTAAAATGAGGACTGACATTGAGATGTGCGTGGAGCTTTATCATTGGTCTGTACTTCACGATGGATAATGGAGGTTTCATAAGGCCCGACCTTGCAACCAATGTCACATGGAAAAGGAAAAGCAATGCACACGTAGACAAAGGTGACCCCCGAGCCAATCAAATGCTTTCATGTGTCACTCTCTTGTTCATCCCGACATGCAAATTTTCAAATGGCCATAACTTTCACTCCAAAGCTCCAAATCACACAAAATTGGTCTCATTGGAAAGGTCTCCTCGAGCCCTTCAATTTGGCATCATTTAATTCAAAAATTGATGGCATTTGGTGGGAGAAAAGGAGGAAAAATATTTTGTCCATTAATGCACACATCCAGTGGCCCAACCACCCAAATTTCTTCATATTTGGTCTCCTTCCTTCTTCTACAAGCTAAAACAAACATGGGGAAGCACATCTGACAACATTGAAGGTGGATTTACAAGGCATTGGTTTACTATTTTTAGTATGCGGTTCAAGTGGTTTCCAGATTTTTCTCTCCCCTTCTCTATAAATGTAAAATGTTGTGGCATTGCAAAGGGTTGGAGATTCTTTGCATGAAATAGATCTTGAAGTTGAAAAGAAAGGAAAAATTGTGTTTCCTTTTTTGCCATCAATAATATTAAAGATATATGTTACAAAATTTGTGTTGTGGATATATCTTTTTCATTTGAGGTATTGTTCTTACGTTCAATGCACTAAATGGTTCTTTGCTTTAATATCTAGTTTATTGAATCTACAACAAGTTATTACTATCTGATCGTGTGTGATTATCTTTTGATCTCGTATTTGCTTAAGTGAAAGCACGTTCCTGTCTAGTCTCTTCTTATTCTTTTGAAATTACTCTTGTCTTTCTTCTTCTTCTCTCTTTACACACCTTCCTTTCTAACAAGAAAAAATCTACTAGGATGAGATCCCAACCCCAAATGGTTAGATTAGTGTAGATATTGTAAATATTCTTTGGCATGCATTAGGTTAGTAATAAATAGGGTGTCTCCCTTTATTTGAGGAGGGACTTTATCCCGCATACTGTGGTTGAACCTCATATTTTGTCTTTGACAAAATATCCAACCAACAAGACACCACCCCCAAGCTTGTTAGTGATGACATAAGGGCCAAGCCAATTATATATGAATATGCCTTTTAAATGAGCTTTGGCTTTTGTTTTCTTTTGATTTTCCTTTAATACAAGATCACCAATATTGAATTCACTTGGGTGGATTTTGTTATTGTAAGATTGTGTAATGCATGCTTGATATATGCGAGATGTTCTAGAGCTTGCACATCGAGAGAATCAAGCATCTTAAGTTCATGGAGTTAGTTTTCACGATATTCATTGTCTTTGAGAATGCCTTTAAGGGATACCCGTAAGGAGGGTATTTCAACTCTAAGGGTATAACTTCCTGAGTGTTATAAACTAGTGAGAGGGGGTGGCATTTGTAGGAGTACGCACACTGGTGTGGTAAGGCCAAAAAGCATATAAAATTTGATTGTGCTAATGATTTCCACTAGTATCAACGATATTTCATAAGATTTTGACGATGGTTTTATTAGTGGCTTCTGTTTGGCCATTTCCTATTGATAATAAGGAGTGGAAAATGTTTGCTTGATCTTGAATTTTGTACATATTTTTTTAACATCCTTATTCTTGAAGGGAGATCCATTATTAGTGATAATGGCGGAGGTAATTCCAAAGCGTGTAATAATGTGAGTGGTGATAAAATGACATAGATCGACACCATGGTGGTTTGGAGAGGTACAACTTCTACCCACTTAGTAAAATACTTCGTAGAGCAAAGCAATAATGAATTTGTAACCATCGATTGATTCGAGATTTATCTTTCCAACGAGATCGAAACCCCATAAGGAAAAAGGCCATGATGGGGCAATTGGTTAAAGATCATATGCAGGTGCATGGTGTAAATTGCTATGTTTTTGACATTTATCACAGTGTTTGGCGTATTCTAAATAATCTTGTTCCATAGTAGGCCAATGGTAGCCCTGACATAGAAGCTTGTGTGACATGGCTTTACCTAAGAAGTGACCACCGCATAGACTATCATGAACTTGAGAAATAGTCATGGGGATGTTTTCTAGCCTTAAACATCGTAGCAAAAAGTCATCGAATGATCTTTATAACAACGAAGCACCAATGATTATGTATTGTGTGGCCTCGCATCGTAAATGACGAGCTTCATGAGGTTGAAAGCCATCGGGAATAGTTTTTGATATAGAAAGTTATAAATTCAAGTAAACCATTCAACGCAGTCATCATTGCTACGTGTTATAACACATTCTTGAAAGGTATGTGGTGGTATTTGGTCATTGCCTTTCATAATAAGCCTCTTCTTGAGGTTCCCTAGGTGCATGCCCTCAAGATTTTTAGAAGAGGGATTCACATGTTGGAGGACATATTTAGTTGTCCTCGTTGACAAATTTTGTTTGGCCAAAAGCTAAGGACAGATTCTCACTAGCTAATGACGATCACAACTCTTACTAGGCCATTCTCAAATATATTCCCACTGTGATGTCCTACAAATGTGGGATTTTATCCTCAAGGATTGGAAATGATTTCTAGATACACCATTTCTCAAATTTTCACCTAGAAAAGGCTATGCTTTAATGTTTCCCAAGCTTCTAATGGTGGAAAAACTCGACTTTCATTTGTCCCTTCACTTTTCTACTTGGTGTTGGGAGCATGGATTTTATACCATCTAGTCTACCATTCTAGAGCCCAAGCTTGTTCATTTTTCTTAGTGTTTAATTTATCGGGGCTTACCCATTGGGCGCAAGCTCATTCACCTTGGTGTTCCCAATGTACATTGCACATTTTGTGGGCGTATTGAAACCCTTGTACACATTTTCTAGTTTTTCCAAAAATCTTAGACCATCTAGGACTAAATTCATGAATTCTTTCATCCAATTTAGTTGGAACCCTTCTTCTGGGAAAATATTTTACTTAGGGATTGGTCGATTTCCCATTGCCTTCATCCAATTATAGCATGCTTTCGAGTGGAAATCCTTTCTTTAATATGGAAAGAGAAATGTTGCTCTTTTTTCTCATACAATTGTAGATTGCAATCTTTCAACTTTTAACAAAGTGATGATTGTGTCTAATGTTTTCGTAGATTCAAGTCCAAGCTCGGAAGGTGGCACTAGAAATGGCCCACCTCTAGAATCTTCTAGACCATAGGGACAATGCCCCTTGTGTTATTTTTTGTCTTCACCACCCTCTTCAAACTAGAATCCCTCTTCTAGGGGATGGGTTGTCAACAGATTCGCTCTTGTCACTACTCTTACAACCATTCTGGGTGGGGCTCACCTCCTCCATCTAAGTGGGGAGGGTGGGGCTCGATGTCACCTCACCATTATAACTTGTTGCTTCCACCGGATACCGACAAGTTCCATTGATTGGTTTTAGCTATTTCATTTCCTCGGGGAAGGAGAAACAAACTAACGAGCCACATGAGGGATCCATCACCACTACCATTGGCTAGGATCTCATTCTTGATAGAAAGACCTTTTTGTAAATGGATGGGGCAAGTCTAATGACTGCGATCCTCTACCTTCATCACTCTTTGCACACCGTGACCTAATTTAATGATTTTATAATTGGTTTTGGCCTACATGGCGTATTTTATTTTTTTTTTTGCTTCCTATGTCTTCGGTTAGTCTGGACTTGAGGTATGCTTCCATACCACCCGCCCTTTTGTGATTAATTATATTATCTCAATTTTTGATAATATAGAGGTTATTTCATAATTTTTTTGTAAAAAAAATCTAAAATATCAATAATCATTTAAAATATATGGATGACAATGTGAGAGGGCTATCGTGAATCATTCGAATGATGAATGTGGCTTGCTCATCAATGATATCTTTGGGAATGAGTGATTCTCGCACTAGCCATAACATCTGCATGATGATTGTCTTTTTGAGGGATGGCGGTGAGAGAGTAAGACTCAAATGTAGCTAAGATTATTTTGACCAAGTTATTATATGGGATAAAACGTTCCTCTTTTGTTTGGTATGTGTCGTTAACTTCATTTATAATGAGTTGTGAATTGTCATGTATACGGATATTACGAATAGAAATTTTGTGGGAAATGATGAGGCCGAAAATGAGGGCCTCGTACTTAGTAATGTTATTAGTACATGAGAACCCTAAGCGATACACAAAGGGGAGATGATCACCATGTGGAGTAATAGACATGATTCCAACCCTGACACCATGAGAGGCAATGAGACTCATCAAATTACTTAGTCCAAGTATCAATGTCAATAGTGCAAGCAATGAAATTGTCTCGAAAATAATCACACACCGGTGATGTATCCAAAAGAGGTGTGTCAACGAGTTGATCAACGATAACTTGGCCTTTGATGGCTTTTTATGGAATGAATTTGAAATCAAACTCTGTGAGTAACATGACCCATCGTGCAAGGCATCCTGAGAGATGTGTGTGAGATAAGAGATATCACAGAGGATCTACCTTGGTAATTATATGAACCTCATTATTAAGAAGGTAGTGTCACAACTTGTCCACAATAAAGACGAGGCCAAGGCATAATTTCTCAATGTAGTTGTAATTACATTCATAAGAGAGTAAAGTTTGGCTAATGTAATAGACAACCCTTTCACGTTGAGAATCATCATGTTGTGCTAAAAGGGCCCCTAATGCATGGAATGTAGCAGAAATGTACAATAAGAAAGGCCACTCAGATGTGGAGGTACTAGGACATGAGGATTTAAGAGATATGCTTTAATAACTTCGAATGCACGTTGGAAATGGTCGTCCCAGACAAATTTAGTGTCATTTTTCATTAAACATGTGAAAGGCTAGGTTTTGTCAGCAAGTTGTGCAATAAAATGGCAGATGGCTTAGATTTTACCTTATAGTGAGCATAATTGATGCAAATTGTGAGGCGAAGGCATGTCAATAATGACATAAATCTTTTTGGGATCAATTTCAATTCTACGTTAGGAGATAATATAGCCGAGGAGCTTGCCAGTTATAACACCAAAAACACATTTCTTTGGATTTAGATGCACTTTGTATTATTGCAAGCGTCCAAAGAGTGTGTGGATATCTTGAGCATGTGTGGAATGATGTCGTGATTTGGAAATTATATCATCAACATAATCTTCAAGGATTTTATGAATATAATCATGGAAGATATGTGTCATTGCTCGTTGGTAAGTGGCCCCGACATTTTTAAGGCCAAAGGGCATAACAATGTAACAAAATGTACCCCATGGTGTAGTAAATGAAGTCTTTTCTTAATCAGAGGGTTGATTTTTATTTGATTATAACCGACAAATCCATCCATGAAAGAAAGGATGTCATATCTAGCAATGGAATCGACCATGACGTCAATGTGCGAATGGGAAATTATCCTTGGGACAAACATTTTTGATATCATGAAAATTTATGAAACAATGAACTTTATCATCTGGTTTCAAAATGGGCACGATGTTAGACACCCATTGGGGATAATCCACAACGCGAATATAGCCAAAATCCAATAGTCGTTGTATTTCTTCCTTAACTAATAATGTGAGCTTTGGCTGTATTTTGTAGATTTTTTGTTGAATAGGTTTGACACCAGGGTTGAGGACTATATTGTGCATGGCTACGTAAGATTGGCCTTGTCAAACATATCGATATAATCCCATGCAAATATGTCAAAGAATTTATGAAGGACTTGTTTAATATCATCTTGCTTCTGCAGGAGTAAGCGAAACAACTAATAAAACCATTCGTGGGTTAGTGGCAATGTCGAGGTTATATTGAATAGTTTCTTTATTTAAAAGAGTCGATCGGTCCTCTATGCACGGATCGGTAGCATTAGTATTAGTATTTTCATTAGCCGCATGTCCGATTCACCAAAGTAGGTGGTAGCAGTAAGAATTGATGGAAAAAAAAATTTATGATGAAAAGAGGGGAGGTGATCATAGGTCCTCGTGTATTCAAGGAGAGAATCATCATTAACAAAAGTGTACAAATAAGGCCAATCAATAGAAGTAGAATCACTAATGAGTTTCGGATATAAGACAAGAAGTGAAGAAGTATGTGAAATAACATAAACCTCTGGAGAAGATGTGGATGGAAGATGATATCCAAGGCCAAGTTTATTAGATTGAGTGGGAATAACTAATGGTTTTGTGACTCCTTGACCATGTTGGCCTAAACCAACACCAAAAAAACCATAATGAAGTAGATATTGATAGCCAAGACCATATTTGAAGAAATGCATATTAGATACAGAAGAAATGGGGGTTGTGGAATGCTCAATATAATTACAAAATGTGAAGGGGGGTGGATCTGTTAGGGCTTCATAGACAACTCCCTGATAAAGGAATTTAAGTCGTGTATGAAGAGTGGAAGGAACCGTATGCATGACATGGATCCAAGGCCACCCAAGAAGAATATTATAATTAAGATTATTGGGCATCACGTGGCATGGAATAGGTAGAATACATGGCCCAACAGTAATGGGGAGTGTGATAGTACCTAAGACACACTTAGGAATATTATCAAATCCATGGATAGAAACAAATGAAGGAACCAAGGAGTCTTCAGAGAGGCCAATTTGGTGGAGAAATGCTAGATTACAAATATTAAGCCCCGATCCATTATCAACTAAGGCACATTTAACCCCAACATTATTGATGCAAACATGAATATAAGGGGGAATCATTATCTAACATGGCTTGAGAAGGAAACTCATCCGATGTAAAAGTAATATGTTCTTCATTAAGAGATAAAGTTGTAGTAAATTTATGATACACATATTCAAGAGAAGTATGAGGATGAATGTAAGTATTAGCCAAATAAGATCTGATTTTATTCACACAATCAAGATTATCCTACAAAAAGCATGGATGGAGACATCCATGGGGAGGATCCTAAGATATTGATGCTAGAAAGAAATGAGGATCCAAGAGTGTTTGAATGAGAGTATGGGTTCACCAAATGATTTAAAAAAATTAGAATTTTTTAAAACACTAATTGCGGAGTAACTGAATGTAAACTATGATATGTAGCTGCTAACACAATATGACACAAACACTAAGCAAGTAAAGTACAAAACCCTAAGCAAGAGGCGTAGGAAGAATAACTTAGCCAATTTGCGCTTGATCCTCAAGTGTTATGAACTGTGAAAACTATTGAACAAGAGGTGGACTATGTTGTAAATGCTAAGGATAAGCTCTAGAGCTCACGAACGATGTTGGACATGGGTGCCTGGACTAGGGCAGGGGCACTTGGGCACCGTAGATTGCTATCGGGTGCCGAGACTTACGCCCATGACTGCAAAAAAGTGGTCAAAACCTTATTTTTACAATGTCGCCCAACCGTAGCAAATAATCCCTATTGATTGCATGTATGTCACTCCTTAATTGTTGAGGGCACTAGTAATATACTAATAGAAGTTCACCTGTAAATCCCCATAAAACCACATCAAATCCAAAAAAGAAAGATGCAATATGGGGAGTCGACACCACCCAAAATGCACCCGACAAAGTGAACTTATGACCGAGTGTCGCACAACATCTCGACTCCATGTATTTTTTGTGAGTGTGTGTAAGGATTGCGCCTAGGAAGCTCTAATGCAAGATGCACTTGATAATTGGCTAGATCTAGAATGTAACAATTTATAACATGTGTGGATGGAATATAATGAACTTCCCCTTCCTATGCAATGTATGTAGAAAATGTAGTCCCTTGTCCCTTGAATGGATGTTAGATGGATGTCTTGAAGTGCTTTAGGTTCCTTTTGGATGCAAGCTTAGGTGATAGTAATAATGTTTAGAGTTTGGTCCTTTATTTTGAACACATAGCTATGTATTTATATGATTCCCTTGTTTAAATTTCGTAATTGACAACTGAAAGGCTAACCCATAAGTGTAAAAATGCCTAAAAGATAAAAGAAACCCAAAAGAAGTGAGTAAGATAGAAAAGGGTCAGTGACGCCTAGAGGGGACATGAGCGCTTGGCACTCTTGTCCTGAGCTAGGTGCCGATGTTTGAATCCATAAAAGATAAACAAGTAAAATACTAATTGGGTTGTAGGGTGTGTAAGACAAAATAGAAAACCGAAACACAAAAATAAGCCAAAGACAATCGTCAATTACTAGTTTTCTTGCTTAGGAATTATATGAATGCTAGTATGTGTTTAGGACCTAGAAATGTACCCAAGTGTGTGATTTTGTGTGTACACATCTCTTCACCAAGAGGGGCAATGTTCCCAAAAGATGCGTCCTTTCTTAAATTAATTTAACTCCTATAATCAAGTCGGTTGGCCCATTAATTAATTCCAATGGAGGTCAGCTGGCCCATTAATTAAATGTTGCCCCTTCATTAAATCGTTGCCCATAATGTGAGTGCCACTTGTAGCCATAACATAATATAATATCAATTAATTGTTGGTATACAATGTGATTATTGTTCATTACATTCATTGTTTATTATATTAAATCTGATCACTGTACTATTTCTCTTTGATTGTTGTGCATTCTCCTTTATTAAATCTGATCATTGTATTATTGTTGCACATTCTCCTTTAATAAATCTGATCATTGTACTATTTCTCTTTGATTGTTGTGCATTCTCCTTTAACATCAATAACTCATTTGACATCGAGAACTTTTATGTTGTGCCTTATTCATTGTCATCAACAACTCCTTTGCATCAATTTAGTATTTGTCTTCTTCAATTCCTCCTTTAGAACCACGACCTCTAATTCTATCTTAGCAAAATTGTCTTCTTTTGTCTTCAGCTGGATTCTCACATCTTCATCTATCCTCTTTGCTTTGTTGATTTGAGTTTTTATACCACTGATGACTTTTTATGAATCTTCAAGATTTTGAGTTATTTTTGTTCTTATGTCGCAAATTTCTTATTCATATTTTTAAGTCAGTAAGAATTGTCTTAATTCATTTTTCTTAAGAACTTTATCTCACCTAAAGCACAAATGAGTTATTCTTCAAGATCTACCTCGCCTTCATCTTCGATGTCTTCTTCCTCTTCCAAGGTGTCTTTACTCGTAGAGGTATCATTTTTATTTCTATAGTCATGAACAGAGTTTCCTATGCATTTAACTCATCATTGGTGTAATAACTTAATTCAGATTCTTCCTTTTTAACTTTCCTTGAAGCTTTAAAAGTTTCTTCATACTTTAGTTGCTTCTAAGTTTCTAGCCTTATTTCATACGTTGTGAGAATTCCATGTAACTCGTCCATTTTCAACTGGTCTAGGTCTTTCACTTCTTTGATAACATGTAAATCAGTGGCATCAAATCTTAAGGGAAGAGGTGTTAGTACCTTCTACACTATTACCATTTCTTCAAATTTTTCACCAAGCCCTTTGATGGTGTTAACAATCTCATCCACACGAAGAAGATATGCCACAACATTTTCTTCATCTTTCATTTTCAAGCTCTCGAACTGTCTCCTATGAGTTTGGAGCTTTACCTTTTTACTTTGTTCTCACCCTCATAAATGGTCTGAATTTTATCCCATATGTCCTTTTCCGAATTGCAATGCATTACTTTGACAAATTTTGATTCTGATAAGCCACACAAAATTGTGTTCATGGATTTTGCATTATTTTCACTATCCTTTTTCAACAGATTATACATTGGTGGATTTTTCGCGTTATATATCCAAGCTATACTCTCAAATAGATATAAAAAGCAAGTGCTATTAGATATGTTCGCAACCTTATGTTACATAATGCATAGTTTGTTACATTGAACGTGATGACCACCATGTGTGCTTCGAGATCTACTTTCTAGCGGTTAAGCTATATCTCAAGGAACCTACTCTAATACCAATTGTTAAGCACACACTTATATTGACCAAGGGTGAATCAATATAAGATAAAATTTTACTTATTAAAACTTAAATCCATAGTAAAAAGCATTCAAATAACATAACATATAAAGAACACCCGTGATTTACATGGAAACCACTCTCTTAGGAAAACCAAAAATAAGACTCAAGGGGTCTACCATCCAAATCCAGCCCAAAATTAAATGCTTTATAAATTTTTGTAGGCACCAACCTACTGGAGACACTAATCCCCAATGTCAAGCACCAACTCAGCCAATTTGTGAGCACCAACCCACTAGAGACACCAATCCCCAAATTGTGAGGCACTCGACCCTCAACAAAATAAACTTCCACCTTCTGTAGTTGCTTCTTCAACCAGATGATGGCAATGTCACTTTTCTTCTTCTTCTCTTCACTATATTCGTCAATACATTTCTGCTCTTTTTCACACTTCTCTTAGACTTTAATGATATATCGATCTATTTCTCATACTTCATTCTCCATCCTTTCATCTATCTTTTATACCTTCACATCTCTTCACCAAGAGGGGCAATGTTTCCAAAAGATGTGTCCTTTCTTAAATTAATTTAACTCCTATAATCAAGTCGGCTGGCCCATTAATTAATTACAATGGAGGTTGGTTGGCCCATTAATTAAATGTTTTTATTTAATAAATATCGAGATATAAATGTTAAATTCTAATTAAGTTACAACACATTAGATATGAAATAACATATAAATTTGACACAAGTAATCAACAATTAAATTTTTGAAACCCTAAGTGCAAGAGAGAGGATACAACACTTTGTTGATTCAAAATAATGTCGAAGTTGTGCTTAGTTAGAAGAATGATGAAACAGAAAACATAGTGTCACAAACCAAGCCTTAAAATTGTGTAAAATTTCATAGGGTCATAACATGTTTTTTTGGGTGTCACCTTAAGTCACATATACTTCTTTGTTTGATCGTTGAATTCACTTGAAACCTGCAAAGAGAAAGAGCACTGCAAAACCCCAAAACACATCAAATCCTAAAAAGAAAAAGATGTAAATGGGGAGTTACTAACCCCAACGGTCACCCGACTGAGTGAACTTACAATCTGGGTGTTGCACTACATTTCAGACTCCATGTAGTTCTGGTGTGCATGGAAAAATGAAATTCCCCTCCTATGAAGTGTATGCAAAATAATGCAGTCCCTTGTCCCTTGAATGGATGCTAGATGGATGTTTTGATGCTCTTGTAATGCCTTTGATGCAACCTTAGGTGATGATAGTAGATGCTTAGTGCTTGGTCCTTTATTATGGTCACATAGCTTTGTATTTATATGATTCCCTTGTTTGAATTTTGTAATTAACCACTAAAAGGTCGACCACCAAGAAAATAAGATGCCCAACAACTAGAAAGGACCCAAAATATGTGAGAAAGATACAAAGAGGTCGGGGGCACCCATAGGGGGATGGGGGCACCTGGGCGCAATGATCCTGATTTGGGCGTTAGTGTCCAAGACTCAAAAAATTGAAGTATCAAAAGTCATACTTGGGAAAAAGAAGGTGTAAGACCAAGAAGAAAACCAAAAAGAAAGCAAAGAGGCCAAAGACAATGGTCAATTAGTACTTTTCTCACTTAGGAATCATATGAATAGTGGTATGTGATCAGGACTAGAAATATACCCAAAGTGTGTGATTTAGTGTCTACATTTGCCCCACTTTATGTTGTTGAGTGAATGCTCGATAACATAAAGTAGATAAGAGATGCGTACTGATAACCATGTAGATCGATGGTGAAAAGTGTGTCGAGAGACAAGAAAAAAGTGGAGTGATAAAAATGAAGTGTGGAAGCTAGAGAAGAGGAAGTGAAAAAATGATGATGACCCTAGGGGTGAAAGTGTATGTGTGTATATGTCATGTTGTACCTATTTGTTGATGTTGATGTGATGTTGATGATGTGATGTGATTTTTCCCATAAGGATGAACCTACAAAAGAGAAGAGAAAAAAGTAGTCAAATATGTGTATATGAAAAATTTGATCCAAATATGTAAAAAGTGTGTAAAAAGTATGTAAAAATGTGAAAAGGAACATGTGCACCTGATCCATGATGAGTGAAAAGAGATAGAAAGGATCCTGAAAATGTTGTAGAAGAACAATTTTTTTGGGATCTCATGCATGCCAAATGAGTTTTTGGGTGATCTCACACCAAGTTTTTTTTTTGGGTGATCTCACACCAAGAATGGGGTGATCTCAAGAAGAAGTGTAGGGAGAAAGGTCTAGTGTTATTCTCCAACCTTTGACTACTTCCCAAAGTAAACACCACTTACAGATGGTGTGTGTTGTTCAAATTGATCCATTTCAATCCAATTTTGATCCAACACAAAATAGAAAAAAGAGTAGAAAGCATGCATGTTGAGTGTTGAAGGATTGTTCTATCTCTAAAAAAGCCATTGTGTAAACTATTGTGAAAATGTGTAAAATTCCAAAAATATGTGTAACTTCCCCCTAGTCAGTCATAGGTACCCAAGAAAGGGTCAAGGGGTGCCCCAAGCGCTACTATCTATGTTTAGGGGCACTAGTGTTTGTGTTGTGTGTTGAGACCCAAGTCATATTTTGGGTCATTTTTGAGACTAAGACTTGTGTTGTTCTGTTACTGAACTATGTTGTACTGATGATGACTATGAAACTATTGTATGGGGTGATTGATTCACCCAATGATGCCCCCCTCATTTGGGGTGCATGTGACATCATCACAAGGAGTATGTGGCCCAAAGGAGGACCAGACATTGAACTAAAATGATGCCCTATAGGGGGAGGGAGAATGTGCTTGGTAGAAACCAAGGCACACAAAAAAATGGTTAAAACAAGTGTTAGTGAAAAAGATAAACACGATAAAAACAAAATGTGTAAGCAGAAATATGTAAAAGAAAAAAAAGCTGTAAGAAAGAAAGAAAAAAAAATGTAGACCATGAAAAAAGTGGGTTTCAAACATGGGACATCACTCATGATGTCACAAGACAATCAAGGCCAAAGTGGCCAAAAGCATACAATGTGCACACAAGACAAAGGGAAAAGCCCATAAACAATGGCATACAATACAATGAAAAAAATGACAAAAGAAAAAAAAATATCAAACAACCATGGTAGCAAAATAGTTCCTAAAGAAAATGTTGCACATGAAGCACCCATTAGCATGTTAGAAAGATAAAAAAGTATGTCAAAATGTATGATCCGATATAAATAGTGTGCTAGTATGAATAGGAAGTAGTATAAATCGAAACAATAACACCTGTGATGTGTATGAAAAGTGGATGCCCCAGAGAGCCTCTGTGGATGTGGACTACTAGTAAGAGGTACAATGCATCCAAGCATCCATGTTGCATGTAATGATCTATGTAAAGTTTGCATCACAACTAGAAGGAAAGTGAACACACATGTGTATATAGAAAAATAATGACATACAAAATATCTATCTAACATAGTAATAAAAGTGTAACATGTAAGTATAAGTAAGAAAACAATGTGTGCAACCAAGATATGTAATATGTTGTGAGTGAGAATGGAATGGAATGTAAAGTGAGTGTGATAGGAGCAACATGCCCCCGAGTGAATGTGAATGAGTATGAGTATGCATGAGATGAGGTTCATTTATAAATTCCCCTCAACAAAGTCAAGAATGAACCATAGAACAAGAGTGTGTCATCATGGGAAATGGTTTGAATTGTGTGCTAGAAAGATATGATCGATAAAGCATAGAGCATAGAGAGTGAGTGAGTGTGGTGAGGTTCATTTCAGATTTAGACCCTCAACAGTTGAGTATGAACCATGGAACTAGAGTGTGTCATAGGGTAGTGAGTGTGTGAGATGTGTGTGTGATGAATGAATGTGCATGAAAATGTGTGATGTAATGTGATGAGTGTGTGTGTGTATGAATGTGTGTGTATGTGTGAGGAGTTTGAGGTTCATGAATGTAGTATGCCCTCAATAGTCAAGTGTGAACCATAGCACAAGAGTGCATCATCGGGTAATGTGCATTTTTTATGCATAGTATCACTTAAGATGCATAACATTGAGTGGGTTCTTTAATGGCTTACCCAAGAGAGTGGCAAGGTGATAGATGCCACCACCAAGCTTGTCAGTGATGATATAAGGACCAAGCCAGTTGGGCTTGAATTTTCCTTTGAGAGGAGCTTCAACGTTCATGTTTTTCTTTTTATTTTAACACAAGATCACCCACATTGAACTCATGAGGATGAGTTTTGTGATTGTATGCTTGGGATGATGCGAGATTGATATGCATGAAGATGTTCAAGAGCTTGGACATGGTGAGAGTCAAGCATTTCAAGCTCATGTAAGTGCTTTTTCATGATATTCATTGTCTTTAAGTATGCCTTTGAGTGAAATGCGTAATGATGGTATCTCGAGTTCCAAGTGGAATGATGGCCTCAATAGTACCTATAGACTAGTGAAAAGGGGTGGCATTAGTGGGCATACACACACTAGTGTGGTAAGCCCAAAGAGCATATAAGAGTTGATTATGCCATCATCATCACTAGTAGTCAACAGTCTTGTGTAAGATTTTGATGATGGTTTTATTGGTGGCCTCAGCTTGGCCATTTCCCTGGGTAATAAGGAGTAGAGAATGATTGTTTAATTTTGAATTTTGTGCAAAAAAATTTTAACATCCTTATTTTTTAAAGAAGACCCATTATCAATGATAATGGCAGAGGGAATGCCAAAGCATGTAATGATGTGAGTAGTGATGAAACCAAAATATCAAAACCAATTGTAGTTCATAGTGGTGTTTTTTTGACCCATTTAGTAAAATATTTATGGTAGTAATAATATACTTGTGGCCATCATCCAATTCAAGATTTATCATGCCAATAAGATCAAAACCCCATAGAAGAAAATGGCCATGTTGGAGCAATCGACTGAGATCATATGCAGGTGCATGGTGAAGATTTTCATGCTTTTGGCATTTATCACAACATTTAGCATATTCTAGGAATCTTTCTCCATGGTAGGCCAATAATAGCCTAACGTAAGAGCTTTTGTGACATAGCTTTTCCAGAGAAGTGGCCACCATAGGTTGTCATGTATCTGAGAGATAGCGGTGGGGATGTCGAGAGTCCAAGACATCATAGAAATGGTGACCATCAAATGATCATTTTAAATAATTTTACCCCTATGATGACATAATGTGTGGCCTCACATCACAAGTGATGAGATTCATGAGGTTGTAGACCATCGAGAATGGTTTTTTGATAAAGAAAGTTGTAAATTGAGTGAACCATTCGGGGTTGTCATGACTACGTGTGATGACACAAGATACTAGAGGTAGAGTAGAAGTGGAAGGTTGTCATGCAAGTGTCAAATGATGAACATGGCTTTCTCATCGTGATGTCCTGAGGGATAAGTGATGTCACACTAGCCATAACATCCACATGATGATTATCTTTATGGGGATGGCAAGTAAGAGAGTAAGACTCAAATGTAGCTAAGAGATCCTTGAAAAGTGTATTATATGGAATTAGGTGTTCCTCTTTTGTGTGATATGTGTCATTAACTTGATTAATAATGAGTTGTGAATCACCATGTATGTAGATATATTTTGATAAGGAGCTTTGAGTGGTGGTAAGGCCGAGAATGAGGGATTCATACTCAATGATGTTATTAGTACAGGAAAACCCTAAGTGGTATGCAAAGGGGAGAGGATCACCATGTGGAGTGATGAAGACTATCCCGGCCCCGACACTAGAGTGACAATGAGATCCATCAAAATACATGGTCCAAGTATCATATTTGATGGTGTAAGTAGTGAAATCATCATGAAAAAGGAATCATAGATACAGAGATGCATCAAGAAGAGGTGCTTCAACTAGTTGATCAACAATAACTTGGCCTTTGATTTCTTTTTGTGGAATGAATTTGAAATCAAATTTGGTGAGTAACATGACCCATCATGCCATAGATCCCCCAGAGATGTGTGTGGGGACAAGAGGTATCATAATGGATCTACTTTGGTAATAATATGGACCTCATTGTTAAGAAGGTAGTGGTGCAACTTGTCTCTACTAAAAGACAAGACCAAGACATAGTTTTTCAACATAACTATAGTTGCATTCATAAGAGAGTAAAGTTTGACTGATATAATAGATAACCCTCTCATTGAGAATCATCATGTTGTGCACTAGGAGGGCTCCTAAAGCATGAAACATGGTAGAAATATATAACAAGAAAGGCCACTCATGATGGGAGGGACTAGGATAGGTGGATTTAAGAGATATGCTTTAATAACATCAAATGCTTGTTGGCAATGATCATCCCAGAAAAATTTAGTATCCTTCTTCATCAAGCATGTGTGAATGGTTGGGTTTTATCAACAAGTTGCACATAAACCATCGAATAGCTTGAATTTTCCTTGTAATGAGTGTAATTGATGCAAATTTTGAGGTGGAGGCATGTCAACAATTTCCTTGATTTTATTGGGATCTATTTCAATACCACATTGTGAGATAATGTATCCAAGGAGCTTGTACGATTGTAACTCCAAAACACACTTCTTTGGATTTAAGCATACTTTATATTGTCATAAATGTTCAAAGAGTGTGTGAAGAGATCTTGAGCATGTGTAGAATGGTGTCATGATTTAGCAAAGTATATCATCAACATAATCTTCAAGAATCTTGTGAATATAATCATGAAAGATGTGTCATTTCTCATTGATATAAGTGGCCCCAACATTTTTAAGGCCAAAGGGCATGATGGTGTAACAAAATGTTCCCCATGGCATAGTAAAAGAAGTTTTTTTTGATCTTTGGATTGATTTTGATTTGGTTATAACCAAATGAAGCCATCCATGAAAGAAATAATATCATATCCCAATTATGGAATCAACAATGGCATCGATGTGTGGTAAAGGAAACTATCTTTGGGACAAGCCTTATTTAGATCACAAAATTCTATGCAACAACAGACCTACCATCTAGTTTCATAATGGGCACAATGTTAGACACCCACTCTAGATAATCAATGACATGAATAAAGCCAACATCTAGTAGTCATTGTATTTCTTCTTTTACTAGGAGTGTGACCTTTGGGTGCATTTTATGGATTTTCTATTGAACAAGTTTTACACAAGGTTAAGAATGATGTTATGCATGGCTACAAATGGATCAATACCAGGCATATCACTATAGTCCCATGTGAAGATGTCTAAAATTCCTAAGAACTTGTTTGATATCATTTTTTTCATCAGGTGTGAGAGAAGAACTAACAAAACCATTCATGGGTTATCAAAAGTGCCAAGGTTATATTGAATGGTATCCTCATTGAGAAGAGCTTTGACCGATCCTCAATGTATGGGTCAATAGGAATAATAGTATCAGGAGGATCGAAATTTTCAATAAGTGTATCAGACTCTCCAAAGTAGGTAGTAGCATTAAGAAGTGATGGAGAATGCTTTATTATGATGAAAGAAGGGAGGTGATCATAAACCCCCATGTATTCCAAAAGAGAGTCATCAGTAGAAAAAGTGTCTAAATTATCCCAAGCAACAAAGTAGAATCACTGATGAGGTCCGAGATATACCAAAGGAAGTGAAGAAGTATGTAAAGCAATATAAGCCTCCAAAGAAGGTATAGATGGGAGATGGTATCCCAAACCAAGTTTTCTTAGATTGAGTGGGGATAGCCCATGGTTTTGTGATTCCTTTCCCATGTGGGCCTAGGCCATTACCAGAGAAACCATAATGGAGAAAATATTTATATCCAAGACCATATTTGGAAAAATCCTGACTAGAAGAAAAGAACTAGGAGTGTCAACAGAATGCTCAATAGAATTACAATATGTGAAAGGTGATGGATCTATTGGAACATCATAGAAAAACTCCCTGATAAAGGAATTTAAGTCATGTATGAAGAGTGGAAGGGACCACATGCATGGCATGGATCCAAGGCCACCCAAGAAGAATATTATAATTAAGATTGTTGGGCATTACATGGCATGGAATGGGTAATGTATACATGGCCCGATGGTGATAGGGAGGATGATAGTACCTAAGACATGCTTGGGGATATTGTCAAATCCATGAATAGAGATAAATGAAGGAGCCAAAGAGGCTTCAAAAGACCCAATTGATGGAGAAAAGCAATATTACAAATATTGAGTCCCAAACCATTATCAACTAAAGCATGCTTAACCCCGATATTATTGATACAAACTTGAATGTAATGGGGGGATCATGCTCTAACATGGCTTGAGAAGATGTGAAAGTAATGTGATCTTTGTTGTGTAAAGTAATGTGATCTTCGAGAGATGAGAGAATATAAAGTGTTAGTAGTAAACTTATGATACACATACTCATACAAATTTAACTAGCAATTGTGCACACACATTTCTTTGCTTTGTATTGATTTTCGATGTAAAAATTGAGCATTATATCCTTTTGTATTTTTAATAAAAGAATTAAAACTACAAGTACTATGCAAATATTTAAAGAAATGAAGAGAATTCACCAGCAATTTGACACAAGAATTGATAACGGAGTTCGGCGCTTGAGGCCTACGTCTCCGGGTCCGGTTGAATGGGACCGATCTATTAAAATATTGAAAATAATTCTTTACAAAGAATTCTACAAAATTCTGACCTTCTCACAATCTTCCTCTATCAAAAATAACAGGGGTTGCTTTTTACATCTCCTCAAAATTCCATTCCTAGCTCAAGTTATGAGCATTTCAATATTTTTACACAGACCCGAATGCTATTCAAATAAAATAACACTCCTTTTATAATGTTTCTAAGCCCCTAGCATACCGGCTGGGTGCTTATCCTTTTACATGGCCCACCCGGTTCCATTCTCCTCCCCATGCATTTGCCTTATCTCTTAGGGAACAATATCCCACATTTGGCGCAGATTAAAGTGGAGGAGGTTTTAAAAGGTGGGGCGGTGTAAGTTCTAAGTGGCTTAAGGGCCACCTAAGCCACTTGAGATGTGGGCGCTTTGTTGGAGGATAAGGATGGCACATGGATATGTATGAACATATTTTTAGGTGCCTTGAATAATGCTTATGGAGGTTAAGCCAAATATAATGCGTGGAATATGGTTTCAATTAAAATGTGTGGAATATGGATATTTAAATAAAATGCGTGGAATATGGTAATTACATAGTTTAAAATGGCATATCAATTAGTCCCACATGCATAGCACAAATGCAATTAGAGGCATATATATACACAAGTTGGTATAGTGATAAAATGAGAAGGAGGCCAAGACACCCCTCCATAATCGAGTGTGTCGAACTTGGTTGAGGGCCCCCAACCAATAAATAGCGGGGTCCATTTGTCCGTGAACGAGTGTCCAAGACCGGCGTTCCCAAAAACCACTTTTAGTTCATCACACAAATTTTCCACGTGTCACAATATAATTGAAACACTTGGCGAGCGTGCACACGTCCAACCTGCACAAAACTCCAAATTTTGCGCAGTTGCCCGAAAATTTCAGCGGGCTATAACTTTTGCAAACGAGCTCCGTTTCCTACAAACAAGATATCGACAGAATCGTATAATTTTTCTCCATGCTTTAAAAATGACTGCAACTTATTCTAAGAAGATCTTAGATCGGTGTTTCTCTGTGAGGATCCTCTGGATCATTCCTCCCCACTGAGAAACTTTTGGACCCCAAAATTCAACTTAATTGGTGAATAGGTGAGGGTATTTCTCCCTCACCTTCCTATTTCCATCCATTTAGCCTTGTTCGGATGCATGCCTTTGAACCCAACATGAAGATACTCAATATCACCCCTTCGCGAAGTTCTTACTTTCCTGTCCAAAATGATGTCTTCCTGCAACTCATCAAGATACTCAGGAGCAAAATCATCAATGGAAGGCATTATGTTAGAATCATCATGATCAACAATCATAGGTGGTTCATACAATCTTAAATTCTCAACATTTACAACTGAGTAGATTTGCATATATGGAGGTAAATCCAACCGAAAGCGTTGTTACCAATTTTTTCCAATATTTGGAATGGACCATACCGTATAGGTTTCAATTTTTTACCTTCACCTATCAACCTTTCCTTGCTGATGTGAAGCCAAACTGAATCACCAACTTTGAACTTGTGATCAGTTCTATGTTTATCATGCCTAACTTTGTACTTGGCCTGACTTTTCTCCAATTGTTCATAGACATACTGATGAACCTATTGTATTCTCTACACAAATCTTTTAGCCTTGTCGAATCACTTACACCATTAACAATAGCTTTCATGTCCATAAGATATATCTAATGGAGAATTAGGCAGATATCCATAACAAGTCTCAAATGGAGACTTCAAAGTAGAAGAATGTAAGGCACGATTATAAGCATGTTGCACATAATAAAGATGTTCATCCCACAATTTAGGATGTTTGCTACTATAGCCCCTAAGTAATTGTACCACTGTGCGGTTTACAACCTCTGTTTGACCATCAGTCTGTGGATGAAAAGCAAGTGCTCTTTTTTCAGCTTTGTGTCCATTAACCCCACAATGTTGACCAAAATTCCCAAGAAATCTAGAATCCCGATCGATATAATTGAAGTAGGTAAACCAAAATGAACCCAAACAAACTGAAAAAAAAATGTGCAGCCTCACCAGTTATTTGTTTAGTACATGGAACCAACACACACATCTTGCTAAATCTGTCCACTACCACATATAAGTAATCATGTTTCTTTCGTGTCATGGGCAAGCCTCCTACAAAGTCCATGGAAATACTTTCCCAAGGCCTTGTTGGAATAGGAAGAGGAGTGTAAAGTCCTAATTTCCTATTACTTGGCTTGCTCATGGCACAAAGAACACATCCTTTAATATACCTGGTTACATGTTCATGCATTCTAGGCCAATAACAATATTTCTGTAAATGTGCAACCTGCCTTACTAACACCAAAATGCCCTAAATAAGAGAAGTATGTGCTTCCCTAATCATATGCACACGCTTCATTTTCTGAATACAAAGTTTACCGTAAATGATATAACAATCCTTCATGCAAATGATAATCTTTTTCTCCTACTTGTTTCCCACTTACTAGATCCTCATACACTTCTCTAAAATCAACATCATTTACATATTGTTCCTCAGTAACTAACATGAGCCAAAGAACTATGCTGCAAAAAGAATAGATGCTACTACCACCGGTGGTCTAGATAACATGTAGCAACCTTGTTTTGAATACCTTTTTATACCTGATTACAAGATGAAATTGTTGCAAAAAATCCCATCCACCTCGAAATGTCTAGACTGCTGCAATTTGGTTTGTGTTTGTAAGTATCAAGAGGTTGATGGTCAAGATGTATAATTGTTTCTTTTCCCATTAAATAATGCTTCCACTTTTTAACACTTTGAACCAAAGCATACAACTCTTTATCATAAGTTGATAGTTTCTTACCGCACTTGTAAAGGTTTCTGAATGGTAACACACCGGTCGCTTTGTTTTGCATCAAAATTGCCCCTATCAGCATAGTCACTAGATATGTCTCTCAATCTCAAATGAATGTTGTAAATCCGGAAGTGCCAAGATCGGAGCGGTACTTATCTTCTCTTTCAATGTATCAAAGGCTTTCTGTTGTTTTCCTCCCCACTGAAAGACATGTTTAATACTTATCAAAGCATGCAAAGGAGATGCAATATATGAGAAGTTAGCAATAAATTTTCTCCAATATTGAATTGCACCTAGAAAACTCCTAACTTCCGTCACATTAGTGGGTCTAGGCCATTTCACAATAACCTCTATTTTTGCAGGATCAATTCTCAATTCTCCATTTCCTACAATATAACCCAAGTAAATTAAAGATGTTTTTCCAAATTCACATTTTGACATCTTCAAATACAATTTCTCTTTCCTTAGTGCATCTAAGACTTTCTGGATGTGTTTAACATGTTCATCCCATGACTTACTGAAAATAAGAATATCATCTAAGTAGACAATAATGAAATTATCAATGAATGGTCTAAAGATTTCATTCATAACTCTCATGAATGTTGTTGTGCATGCATCGCACAAACCAAAAGGCATCACTAACCATTCAAACAATCCCTGTTTCATTTTAAAAGTAGTTTTCCAAACATCACCTTCTGCAATTCTTACTTGGTGATAACCACTTCTTAAGTCTAACTTAGTGAAATAAATTGCATTCTTTAATTGATCCAGTAAATCATCTATTCTAGGAAGAGGGTAACGATTATTTATAGTAATCTTGTTTAAAGCACGGAAATCAACACACATTCGCCAAGTGCCATCCTTCTTAGGAACCAATATAATTGGTGAACCACATGGGGATGTACTTGGATGAATTATACCTTGAGCCAAAAGTTCCATTACCTGTCTCTTGATTTCCTCATTCTCTACTACTAATAACCTGTACATTCCGATATTGGGAAGAGGTGCATCCCAAAGCAATCAGTATCTCATGTTGAACCCTCTTTTTGGGAGGTAGACCTTGTGGATCCTGAAAACATCATCAAAATGAGAAACAATTTTTACCAATTCATCCTTATGTTTCATATCACAAGTCTCAAAAGCCATCTCATGTTCTTTCTCTTTGGCTTTGACTACCATGAGCACAAAACTTTTGCTTGAGTTTACAAGCCTTTTCATTTGACTCAGCAGTTACTAAGGATAGATTATTCTTTTCACGGTGAGCTCTAACAATAAACTCAATTCCATCCTTTACAAGCAAATATTTATTTTCTTCCCTATAGAAGATTGCTTTACGATCATACAAATAAGGACTTCCCAAAACCACCCCACAAATATCCAAAGGAACTACATCCAATTCAACCTCATCTATAAACTTGTCTGTAATGGCAAATCTGAAAGTACAAGTTTTAGTTACATGTAGTTTTGCATCATCACAAACCCAACCCAAAGGATAAGGCTTAGGATGTGGTTTAGTTTTGAGTCCTAGTTTCTTAACAACCTCCTCAGAAATTAGATTAGCTTGAGATCCACTATCAAAAAGAGTATCAATTTTCGTATGCTTTGAAATTACTCTAATGTGGAAAAGCTCATTCCTTTTCTTATCATCGTGTATAGTTTGTTTACTAGAAGAAGATGCAACATTTGTAGTGCTATTGTTGGAAATTGAAAGAGTTGATTTACCTTGAAAACTCATAGCTGTGATTTTGGTTTCATCACCTGAATCAGAACCAAGATCATGCACTATAGTGTTTGTTTTCTTTTCTTTTCCTTTCTTAACCATCCATTTAGGCTTCTTTTCGGATGTAATTTCCAACATTTAGACTCATCATGGTTTTTTTACAATGATTACAAAATGGTTTTTCATCTTCCTTCTTAATAGAGAGTTTGTTTTATGCTTACCCTTTCCTTTTCCTTGTTCTTTCGAACCTTTCCTTTCGATTGCTTGTTCTTTTGATTAAAAGAAGAGAAAGAGGAATCCTTTGTCATTTTCCTCGTGCTTCCAAATGGGTTGCTTGAACACATACTACATCAAGATTAGTAGGACCTAAAACAAGTATCATATGCCTTAGATAACTATGCAATCCACCAATATATTTGAGCAATGTTTTTCTTCTATGTTTAGGGAAATTCCCAGAATTAGAGCCCTTTTCCTAAATTCTTGTGTGTATTCTTGAACACTTTGTCCCTTAGTTTGTCTTAATGTTTTCCAATCCATCATAGCTTGTTGCTTATAACCAAGAGGATAAAATTGTTGCCTAAGATTTGAAACAAATTCAGACCAAGAAGTGATTTCTTTACCTTTGGTTTCTTCCACTTCCTGAAGCTTACTCTCCCACCAAATGAGTGTTGTGCCACCCATCCGAAGAGTTTCCAAATGAATCTTTGCTTCATCATCAACAATTCTCTGAACCTTGCAATATACTTCTATCTACTTGACCCAGTTATCCAACTTCTCTGCATTTAGCTCTCCAATATACATTGGCAATTCAAACTTGATATCTAACTTTAATGAAGGAAAATCAGATTTTAAAGAGTCTCTTTTTGAATATCAGAACTAGAGCTTTCTTCTTTCTTACCTTCTCTAGTTCCCTTTTCCCTTTGTCTATCTTGGTACATTTCTTCCACCATTTCCTTCATCTGTAGGAATGATTGACGAAAGTTTTCTTCCTCTCGATCCACTATCAGAGGACTTCGAGATCGTCCTGCAGTACCAATTTTGGGATCTCCTTCAACTAACTCTCCTTCACCCTTCTTAGATCAAGACCTTGTTAACATCCAACACACAACTTGCAATCCAAAACAGGTTAATCTGAACCAAAATCAGTCAAAACCAGCTCTGATACCAATGATCTTGAAAATCAAATTTAACTAGCAATTGTGCACACACATTTCTTTGCTTTGTATTGATTTTCGATGTAAAAATTGAGCATTATATCCTTTTGTATTTTTAATAAAATAATTAAAATTGCAAGTACTATGCAAATATTTAAAGAAATGAAGAGAATTCACCAGCAATTTGACACAAGAATTGATAACGGAGTTCGCGCTTGAGGCCTACGTCTCCGGGTCTTAAGTTAAATGGGACCGATCTATTAAAATCTTGAAAATAATTCTTTACAAAGAATTATACAAAATTATGACCTTCTCACAGTCTTCCTCTGTCAAAAATAATAGGGGTTGCTTTTTACATCTCCTCAAAATTCCATTCCTAGCTCAAGTTATGAGCATTTCAATATTTTACATGACCCGAATGCTATTCAAATAAAATAACACTCCTTTTATAATGTTTCTAAGCCCCTAGCATACCGGATGGGTGCTTATCCTTTTACACGGCCCACCTGGGTTCCATTCTCCTCCCCATGCATTTGCCTTATCTCTTAGGGAACAATATCCCACATTTGGCGCATGATTAAAGTGGAGGAGGTTTTAAAAGGTGGGGCGGTGTAAGTTCTAAGTGGCTTAAGGGCCACCTAAGCCGCTAGAGATGTGGGCGCTTTGTTGGAGGATAAGGATGGCGCATGGATATGTATGAACATAGTTTTTAGGTGCCTTGAATAATGCTTATGGAGGTTAAGCCAAATATAATGCGTGGAATATGGTTTCAATTAAAATGTGTGGAATATGGATATGTAAATAAAATGCATGGAATATGGTAATTGCATAGTTTAAAATGGCATATCAATTAGTCCCACATGCATAGCACAAATGCAATTAGAGGCATATATATACACAAGTTGGTATAGTGATAAAATGAGAAGGAGGCCAAGACACCCCTCCATAATCGAGTGTGTCGAACCTAGCTGAGGGCCCCTAGCCAGTAAATAATGGGGGGTCCATTTGTCCGTGAACGAGTGTCCAAGACCGGCGTTCCCAAAACCACTTTTAGTTTGTCACACAAATTGTCCACGTGTCACAATATAATTGAAACACTTGGCGAGCGTGCACATGTCCAACCTGCACAAAACTCCAAATTTTGCCAGTTGCCCGAAAATTTCAGCGGGCTATAACTTTTGCAAACGAGCTCCGTTTCCTACAAACAAGATATCGACAGAATCGTATAATTTTTCTCCACGCTTTAAAAATGACTGCAACTTATTCTGAGAAGATCTTAGAATACATCAAATCCTAAAAAGAAAAAGATGCAAATGGGGATCTCAAGTGACCCTAGCAGTCACCGACTAACTCGAACTTACAATTCAGCGTTGCACTACATTTTAAACTCCATGTAGTTCTCGCTTGTGTGTGTGTAGAATCATGCCCTAGGTGGCTCTTGTGCAAGTTGCACTTGATAGCGATCAATAACTAGATGTAGAAAATATAGATAGATGTGTGCATGAAAAAATGAACTTGCCTTCCAAAGAATTATATACGAAGAATGTAGTCCCTTGTCCCTTGAATGGATGCTAGATGGATGCTTTAATGCTCTTGTAATGCCTTTGGATGCAACCTTAGGTGATGATAGTAGATGTTTAGTGCTTGGTCCTTTATTATGGTCACATAGCTTTGTATTTATATGATTCCCTTGTTTGAATTTCATAATTAACCACTAAAAGGCTAACCACCAAGAAAATAAGATGCCCAATAGCTAGAAAGGACCCAAAAGATGCAAGCAAGATACAAATAGGTCGAGGGCGCCTGAGGAGATGGGGGAGGTTGGGTGTCGGTGTCTAGACTCATAAAAACTGAAGTGTCGAAGGTCGATCGGGTAAGAAGGTGTGTAAGACCAAGAAGAAAACTAGAAAGAAAGCAAAGAGGCCAAAGACAATGGTTAATTAGTACTTTTCTCTCTTAGGAATCATATGAATAGTGGTATGTGACTAGGACCTAGAAATATACCCAAAGTGCGTGATTTAATGTCTACATGTTTCCCCTTCATTAAATCCCTACCCATAATGTGAGCGACACTTGTAGCCATAATATATTTTAGTATCAATTAATTGTTGGTATACAATGTGATTATTGTTCATTACATTCACTATTATTATATTAAATATGGCTAGTGTATTATTTATCTTTGATTGTTGTGCATTCTCCTTTATTAAATCTTATCGTTTTACTATTGTTGTGCATTATCCTTTAATAAATATGATCATTATACTATTTCTCTTTGATTATTGTGCATTATCCTTTAACATCAATAACTCCTTTGACATCGAGAAGTCCTATTTTGTGCCTTCTCCTTTATCATCAACAACTCCTTTGACATCAATGACAATATTTCCAACAATTTTTTCATGACAGAATCCATCCCCATTTCATGTCCGAATGTGTTGCATTTTTGGCCGGCATAATATGTCATGTGAAGATATTTAATTAATATTTAATAATTAATGGATGCTTCAAGAGCATGATACAATCATGAGATGTGGAACCCACTCGTTATATGTTGTGGGTTGGTGGTTAGTTTAATTATATTATTCATACACTTTTTAAAGTTAACCAATGATAACTATAATTTGATTGTGTTAGTTGACATTTGCCACAACCCTTTATGGTAGTGTTCTTGTTGGAGATAAATGCTTTACATGATGTAAAAAAGAGGGACTTAGAGATAACAACAAACAAAATAGGAGAGTGCATTATAATAGAACAAGACAATCCAAGCTCTCTCCAAAGTTCTTTGACATGGATGCCTCATCATAGGATGGAGGCAAGTACTTAAAATGACTTAATTTGATAGTGAAGGGCATTACCCTATCCAGGGTCCAAAATTGGAAACACCTTCACACCATGCTCTCAAATCCATCGCATCATTCACCCACCCCATAATACATGACAACACTTCTGGAGAGAGATCCATCAACCTTGTTTTTTCTTCCCAAGAGTCAACAATTTGAGTCCCCCTGCTGCTCATTTTGAAGATGATGAATCCTAGACTAGGTCGATATCGAATGGGGGCAATTATCCTAACATCAGCTCTAGATTACCGAGTATTCACTCATGCCACCCAAAAATGTATTGATAATGAAGGTTGTCAAATAATTATGCCAAATAAAAAAATTACAAAGCCCAATTTTCCCATATTTCCTCAAAAAAATCTTTTAATTGTACAAGGCCCAATTTTTGGCATCATAGAATTGATAGACAAGTTAATGAAAATAACCGAGTGACCCCCTCCATATGGCTAAAAATACGCAATACAACGTAATTCTTAAGATTGATATTATTATTAAGCTCAACTTACACTCACGTGAATAATGCAAGCAAGATTGAGATGATAAATGGAGTGCAGTTAACAAATATTATTTGAGTGGGAACAATCCTAGCCATGGAACATGTGTGGGACATGCATCTATTTACTTCCCAAAATTTTCTTTCCAAGTTTATATTCGTGTCTTCATTTTATATAAAAAATTAAATGTCATCCAATTGAAAATCTCAAGACCGTTAAAAAATTAAAAAAATATATACCAAAGCCCATTTTTTCCATGTTATCTCAAAAAAATGTTTCTTTCAGTTGTGTAAGCCTCAATTATTGGTGCCTTAGAGCTAACGGACAAGTTCACGGCTAACTAAACAACCCCTTCATAGGGATTTAAAAAGAAACAATAAAATGCCATGTTTAAGCTACATATTATTTTTAATTAGGTTGCCTCGTGTTACTCAACACTTATTTCATTGTATTTATGAACTACTCCTCAAATATTCTCTCCTTAGTTTCTCCCGATATGTAAAACAAGTTAATCGGACCTTAGACATATGTCAAAATATCTTTCCAAATATTTTTTTGATAGATAAACGCTTTTGACCAGAGCTATGAACCGGAGGGTTGCCTAGGACCCCACCCATTACAACCAATGTCCTGAGACAAGATATTACAATTAGACCAACCCAGACCACGACCAGTGAGCCCGCACCGATGATGCAATTTCTGCCACCACCATTTTTAGAGCCACTAGCCACCTTGAACACCAATGCCGATGATGTAAATTCCACCACCACCAAGAATAACCGCGACGTAACCACCGGTGATGCAACATCCGCCACCACCGATAACCACCCCAAAGGGATCACACCTAGTGGGATTTGAACTTGGGTGGATCCAGACACAACCGTCTATCTTAACCGATCCACCCAAACCCCATTGGCGATATCTTTCCAAATATTATTACCTCTCAAGAATTTAAAAAAATTAAAACTAGGCCATCCTATCAAAGTTAGTATATTCAAAAGTGTCACAAATTTATAACTACATAGGAAATAGCTAGCCCTTTATAAACCATGGAAAGGCCACATATCTCTCCTAAATGATTTTAGAGAGATTATCATTTAGGATAGAAGGTCCCACATAAGGGTCACGTGTTCCACCTTCCACCTTTGAATGCACCTTTTGTTATCTTTTTTGAACCATTCTCCTCCTCAGACCCTTGTAAAGTGAATGCCTCATCTCTCCCCTGCACTTTTCTTGGCTACGTGCTAACATCAAAGATTTTACTTTCATTAAGCAAAAATTTCCTTGACTTTGATCTCGTATTGGATTTGTGATTACATTTAGGATCAACAAGAATCAATATTTTCATTGAGGGCCCTTTGAGCTCGACATCATATTGGATCATGGATCCCCTGTTAAATATTATGATTCATACTTGCTCGCATCTCACATATCCTCCCACCATCGACGGTCACCCAATTTTGCATCTTCCCTCAACTCACCCATTATTTTTCTTCATATGGGGTAGTTAAACATTCCATTGGTCAACTCTCCAAATAATTTGATAATGTAGGCTACACATGTCCTCATGCCTCGGCATATGAGTTGGCATCTCTTCCAACTATCCTCGACTAACATCCACACATTCATAATTGTTAGCTCATCAATAGTTTATAATCTTCACACCGATAAAAAAATTACAATCTTCTTGATAGCAACCAAATTATAATATTCAAACTCAAATGCTCTATTTTCAACCTTGGATGAGCTAGAGGATTGAAGGAGGACCAATGCCTCAAACATTGATTAAGCTAATAGGCATTTCCAAATGTGAGCCTCAAAAATTTTCCCGACATGCCTAAGAGAAATGATATGATGTTTCACTCCCTCAAATTTAACTTCTTTGATGCATCCCCTTTGGTGTTTCCATCACACATTTCATGTGGATATAATAGTTACAAGGGTTAGTTACCATTTCTCATTTATACAATTGAGGTCTTCCCCAATTGTAAATTCTTTATTCTAGATTTTGAAAACAACATCCTTTATCGAGCATTTATTTTTTCTTTCTTCAACTACTTATTTTCTAGATTTTTATCCCAATCTCATGCATGTAATATCATACATTTCTTATTTATATTTCAGCAATGTTTAAACTTATTCCATGACATGATGTTATGGTCTTCACAATTTTTAATTGTTAAGACCATAATAAATACATAGATCGATGCTAAAAGAATAACAAAAGCTTTCATAGTATCACTTAGGCTACAAAAGACTTCTTGGATCCAAGAATTAAGAATGCTAAGTTTCTTCTTACTTGGAATGAGATAAAAACTTAGAATAACAAAACCTATTAGATTTGTTAATAAATACAAAATTATTTGATACAATCTTGATTATATATTTTGACCAATTGGATAAATTTTTCTCTGTCTTTATATAAATATCTTGCGAATGTGTTTTCGAATAATTTTCCACCATTCTTTCTAACAAAAACAACTCTTCTTTTTCTTGAATTTTCCTAGAGCATTTTCTTATTGTAAAAAATCCAAATTCTTTTTGATTGACCAAGATTCCACCAATTTGTAACCCAAGATTCAAAACCTCTTTGTAATGAAATTGAAAGTCCCCACGGAAATGCTACTAAAATGTAAGATATTGTACAAAAGCTAATGCTTTATATTTGGATACTTCCCACTCATGAACAGGGAAAATTTTAGTGGCGAATATTCGTAATATGGCGAATATTCCATTTTTGAAAATTTTGAAAAGGTGAATTTTTGGCACGGTCAGTGACCTGTTACCTAAAAATTACACTTTAATTTTTTTAGGGTCAGCTTCGCCTACCCTTGAAAAATATCCCCTATATAAACCTAGATTATTCGCTAGGTAGAACACTTCTACTTCACATTTTTCAACAATATGATATATCCCGTATTATAGACACGCGACAAGGGGGTAAGTTATTGACGCGCGACAAGGAGGGTTTGCAGACAAGGAGATACTGCAGATATTGACGCATAGTAGATGCATGACAAAGAGTTTGTTGACGAGCGACATGGAGATTTTTTCGATGAGCAAGAAGAGGGCGAGGTCAGCAGACGCGCAGCGACAGATATTTCTTTATCGCCGTCACAAAAATGCATCGATTGCATGTCAACAGACCTCATTGACGCGTGCGTCAACAGACCTCATTGACGCGCATCAACAACCTTGTTGACGCGCGTCAATGAGGGTTATTTGTTGACGCGCGACCTTGACGGATAGTTGACGCACGACAAGGAGGTACAACAGATATTGACACATAGCAGACGCACGACAAAGAGTTTGTTGATGCGTGACACGGAGATTTTTTGATGAGAAAGCAGAGGTCGGAGGCCGCAGATGCGCGACAGGAGATTTTGTTGTCGCGCGTCAAAAAAATGCATTGATCGGACAACACCCTCGGTGATGCGCGCGCTGAATGACCTTAGTGACGCCGCGTCATTATGGTTGTTGACGTGCGTCAATGAGGTCTGTTGACACGTGTCAATGCATTTTTTTGACGCGCGACAACAAAATCTCCCTCGCGTCTGCAGCACTTTCTCTCAGTCAAAGCACTTGACAATCAGGCGAAATTTTTCATACAACCCCTAAAAAATTTGCCTTCCCGCGAAACCGGTTCCGGGGATATTCGCCAGGTATTCTCCACCTCCAATTTCCAAGAGGTCTCTTAAAATGAACCACCTTCGTGAATAGATAATGAACTCAATTGACTTGTTATCTCTATCTAAAATCAACAAAGTATGAATTATTAAAAACAAGGTATCACATCCATAGAATGATCTAGTGAGTAATTCTTCGACCCTAAAGAGAAAAATTAGGGTGATTTTGCTCCAAATGAGAAGTAGAGTAAAAAGAGATTATTCCCAAATCGTATCAATAACTAACTTATGTTACGTTTTTTTTTTATAGATAAAGCGGGTTGAAGGGACTCATTCCCTATTTACATAAACAGAGGCCCGACCTCAAGATTTCAAAGCAAAACAACAAAATCATAAGAGCAAAAAGCAACTGGATATACACGAACATAGGCCAACATTATCTCGAGATATACTATAACTATAGTACTAGGCAAGAGAGGGATTACTCTCTAGACCCCAAGGTGACAACAACACTAGTAGCCTGAGACACTGACCAAGGCTGGTATCATCTTCCATTTCAAATTTCACTTCAGAATTTGCCCATTCGGAGAAAGTCATAGGCCCTCGCCGGCAGAGATAATGCAAGCTCGGTCCATCCAGGCAGGATAGGGTCCAACGGAGTGCAGAGGGTCTTCAGATTAGGAAGAATCGGGTGGGAAAGGTTGGCATCCCGGTCCCGGCATACACCACCGATGCTAATTGAAGTCTAGGAGAATGCCAAACCATTTTTTGAGTTTGTTGAAGACACCCACAGCCACCCCCGATGCACTCGACAAAGAATCATGCATAACCTAGAATGCCGACAACGATTCCCTACTTGGAGGCCGTGTTAACATAGTATGTCGGTCGATGCTAGTGTAGAGCTAGACACACAACATCCGCTTTAGAGGAACATATTATCGAGGTTCTCAACAAAAATAGAGGCAACGCCACTGTTGATGCGTGGCCAACCAACAATAGATAGATATTCTTTGCCCAGATTCCTTTAATGGCATCCAACTCTTCGACGCAAGAGAGACGAAAAATTCTTTTCACCGGTTGTCTGTTATCCTGGAACGAAACGCCATTTCACGCAGATCACAACTCAAGGCAATTTACTTGCATTTACGAGGGACAAATGCCATAGCTAGCAAAAGGAGGGAGAGAAAAATATAAGGAGAAGCCCTTGTCCAAAGCATTAAATAGACCCTTCACATCCCACAAGTGTATCATTAGACGACATGTGCTCTGAAATCCGCCTCACGCAAGATCAATATCCCCAATCCTTCCCATGCTTTGGAATTGAATGCCACTATCTCCTATTGTGCTTGCTCAATCGCTGCATTCACCAACTTGTCTACGCAATTATTACTTTCTCGAAACACATGCTTAATGTTCCAGGCACTGAAATTCCCAAGTTTCCAAAGGACCTTTTTAACTCCTAGGTCTAGTTTCCAAGACAAGGCTTTCTTTTTAATTATGGCATTCACAATTACTAGTGAATCCCCTTCGATTTCCGTTTTTCTATCTTTAAGGAGGCCGCTAGATCTAGACCTTTTCTTAGAGCTTGTAGTTTAGCTGAATTACAAGTGCCATCCCTGAGCTTGTAGGAGGCGACACCGACCAATAATCCCTTTTCATTTCTTATAATGCATCCAGCACCGGAGATGCTTGGGTTACCTCTGGCCGCTCCATCAAAATTTAGTTTGAGGAAACCCGGGGTGGGGGAGCCAATGGGATAACCGATGGAGTGAGGCTGAGGAGATCGAAGGGCGCTGAGCACCTGCTCCAGGCTTGACGATTCTAGGCCGCACTGCTCGATTTCCTGTCAATGTTGGAGAAGTGATGAAAGCGGGACCAATTAGCAGAAACTGCCTCAAAGATAGCCCATTCCAACTTGAGAATGACCCTGTCCACCGAGTTCTACTCCTCCCTAAAGATTCTTTTGTTACGCTCCCACCAGATGTGCCAGAGAAGTAGCACGATACCACACAACCAAATCGAGGAGAGAGCGCCAGAGTGGAGGTTTACAGGCCAAGCTAAAATGGCTGCCGAGAGTGTAAAGGGCTGGACCCACGGGATATTGAGCCTGACACACAACCAACTCCATCATTTAGCTATGAATTGACAATGAAGCAAAAGATGATCATGATCTTCCTCATGCTTCTCACACAGAAAGCACATTGAGGGACCATGAAAACCAAATCTCTTCCTCCTTTCTTGAGTGAGAATTTTGCCTTTGAAAGCCATCCAAGCGAAAAGGCCAGCTTTAGGGGGACACGAGGGGGACTAGCATGCCTTTCGATTAGAGCCTCAGCTTCTTGCTCAACATGTAATAATTTATAGCCACAACGCGGGGAGTATTTCCCATAAGAGGCCATGCAGTCGTAAAATTTCATCATTACCCCCGGAAAGCACTATCTGTCGTTCCTGCAAAGCTGAGCGAAAACTATCCTTAGTTTCCAAAGAGATATTTAGGTGATCAATACTTTTCCATTCCAATAGAGCAGGAAATTTTTCTGGAATCAGCCCATAGTTGGAAACATATGGTCCCCATTCTTCAACTAAGAGCCTCTTGATTTTCCCAAACTCAGGATTTTCCCCAAGCACGGGAAAACCATTCCAAGGATCGTCCTAGAATAACACCCTGTCACCTTTTTTGATTTTCCAGGCCGCATTGAATAAGAAGAGATCACGACATTCAACTAAGAAGTTCCATATATGAGAACCATGAGGGGGATTAGCAATGTGGAGAATTGATTCTAGAAGATTGGCCCCTAGATATTTTTTTCCACCACTTGGCTGCAAAGACACGGAGGTTTTGTGAGGAGATTCTGCATGCTTGCACCCTGGGCCAAGTTTTGAATACCCAAGTTGAGGATGCCAACCCCACCTAGATATTTGGGTTTGGACAAAGTTTCCTAGCTGATCAATGGGATTTTCCTTTCCATAGAGGTACCTTTCCATAGGAACTTTCACACAATCCTGATAAGCTTTGATATAACACTTTTGGCGATTTTTAGTATGGAAAGCATGTATAAGGGGGAGGCACTGAGAACATATTTGATGAGGACTAGTATTCCAGCTAGTGATAGCCATTTTCCTTTCCAGGAGTTAAGTTTTGAATTAATCAAGAGAAGAAATTGTTCCACATCAAGATCCGACCTGAGCCACCAAACAAAGGCACACCAAGATATTTGACCGAGAAGGGCAAAGAATTATAGCTTCCAGAGAAGGGGGACATTAAAAATAAGATGAAGCATTTGTGAGGCTAACCTCTTGTCCAAGTAGGTGACGGCATAAGCATCGAGCAACCCCTTCAGCTTATATGGCCACACGAATGCGGCTTTGCCAAACAAGAAAGTGTCATCTGCAAATTGCTGGTGAGAAATAGGATCCACCCCCTCCGTAATTCTTAATCCCTATAATTTTCCTTCCCAAACTTTATTGCTGATGGCCCTACTCAAAGAGTCAGCCACTAAAATGTAGAGAAAGGAGGAGAGAGGGTCATCCTGTCTTATACCCCGATTACCTTTGAAGAAACCTTCAACATTACCATTAATTAACACGGAGAAAGAAGGTCCAAATTATGCAATCGAACACCTAATTACAAAACTAAACCGAAAACCAAACTTTCTAAGGATTCTGATTAGAAAATGCCAGTTGATCTTGTCAAAGGCCTTGCTAATATCTAGTTTTGGTAACATACCAGGGATTTGTTACTAGAGAGAATGAATGAGTTCATGAGAGAGAAAAATACCATCAAAAATCGACCTCCCCGACAAGAAACCAAATTGCTCCGTGTTGGTCGTCAAAAAGGACTTCAAGAAGAGCAATCGGGGACAAGAAGTCCCTCCTCTTTAAATGGGAGAGGTTCCCTTATTCGAAAATGAACCTATTTACACATATACAAAGTATGGTTTTCTTGTGGAACTTGGATATTATGAAAGTGTTTTCTATAAGGATCATCAATTACAAAAGGACCGAGGAATAAGAATGCGAGAACGAGCAGAAAGGCACCATTCAAAATTATAGATGACAGAGTAATTCCTTATGCATGCGAGGGTACAACGAATTAGAACAAGATCATTTGTATCATATTAAGAAGATGAAATTTGAAAAGACACAAAGTTCTCTAAATAACATCTGTGAGAATACAAAGCTTCTCAAAGATAATACGATAAAATGATTTAATAAAAGTAAATGAATAGCTTGGGAATAAAGGAAACCGGATAGACAAAGAATGAAAAGTCCTTCTGTATTGATTTCTTTATGATTTATTTACACTTTCATAAATAAGCCAAGTTCTTCCTCCCTTCAAAATGGCGAGGAAAGGCCATTATATAGTTTACAAATCGCTTACTCTCAGAACTACTTCTTTTAACTAAAGATTAGTTAAAGGGTTGCTAATCGCAATACCCCAACAAATTACAACAAATCCAAGAGAAAGAATGAGAAGAGAAGAGAAGAATTAGGAGAAGAAGACATGTGCTTATGACCGGGAGGGGCCCACCGACTTCAAGATCTACTGTCTAATCTCTTCAACGCCTCGCTATGTCTCGCCACGTGGGACTGATTTGTTGGCGTAGACCGAGTCCAAAATCCAAGGCACTTCTCCATTTCCTTATCAAACTCGACATGAGCATGATAGTCTTTATTTGCTTCTTCAATGGCGTATTGAAGAGAGCAGATCTCCTTCATTTTTTCTTTGGAAATGGAGCTTTCCTTGAATAGATCACCCTTGACAAAAAGCTCAATTGAGCTTTGATTTCTTGTAGGGAAAGAGGCACACCGAAGTCTCATCCTCCAAGATGACAATGTATATCTTTGAAAGCAGATACAACTAGTGTTTTAAAAGCCTCACCCTTCTGCCGCTACCATATTTCTCAATTCTCCCAAAGCCTCCTCCAGACCTTTATCTTCCAATCCACGCTATAGACCCGTGACTTTGATAAATTATCCTTTGTATCCTCGAAGACTTTGTTTGCCATCAAAATATTTTCATCTGTTTGTCCCATGAGGCGGAGGTCTACTATGCAACCGCTCCCAAAGTTTAAGTTCTTTATCAATGTTCCCAATGGTGGAGGAGAGCTTCATTGCAAATTAGTTACCTTCCCGTGGAGTTTGAAAGCTTCATCAATGAAGTTCAATCCCACAACAAGCATATCATCCACCATGGCCTCCATAGCTCTGCCATAGATGGAATACTTGTGCATATCTTTGATACTCTGTACTTCATCTTGGCTCAAAATTACAGGTGGTGGAAGAGTAGTCAATGGGGTAGGGTCCAAAACTTTGTCCTTGGACAAAAGAGATTTGATGAAACCTGTAAGAATCTGGGCTTGTTCTTCCAACTATTCTATGGTTTGCTGCCCTTTCTCTACCCTCCCAATGACTCTGGTGACTGTTTCCTGAAGGTTGTGGATCTCACCTTCAGGGGTAGACTCTCCCATGGGAATTCTTGAGAGTTCCAGGTCGGATGCCTGCAAATCCTGCTCTAGTTTATCTACCATATGCTTGGCTATCTCCAGGAATTGCTGCCTTGAGCGTCGACACTATCCTAGGAGGTAATTCTAGCATTTTTGTCGCGAGAAGGAGGAGTAGTGCCTAACAAGGCTGCCACAACATCAAAATTTGGTCCTGAGCTCCGAGAGGAAGACTTTCTCTTCCTACTGTCGACAAGAGGTTGCACCCATGCAAAAGAGGAGGAGGAAGAAGCAGGTGGGGCAAGAGGACCAAGAGACAGAGAGCTCATGGTGCCCAAGGTTTGTACTGTTGTTGTCTCGAGTTGAGACATGAGTGGGGCACTTGAGACAACTGGTGCAAAGGAATCAACAGTACTTGGAAGTTCAGTGCTCTGGACTTCTTTGTCCTTATCCATTGGAGCTTCAAGGGCACTTGCAGGAGTGGCACTTCACTTTCTTCACTTTCACTGAGAACAATAATGTTCTCTGGTCCCGAAGGCAATTCTGCATGCTTCCTCAGGGAGTCTTTTTCCACTGGCTCCTTCTTAACTTCTTTGAATTTCTTCTGATACACCTGGGTGGATGAGGAAGGAGTAGAGACTGCAGGTCCTTGAGTTGAAGAGGCTGGAGGGGTTTGCACAGGTGCTTCTGATCTGGATGGCGATGCTTCCTTCCTTGGTGTTGAAGCATCCTTGGAGGAGGATTCCCCTGAGTGTCTCCTAAACTCACGAACTTTCCTATCAAACCAGATCTTGGTCCTCACTAGGATTGGAGCCAAGATTTCAGCCAAATCATCTTTTTCCTTTTTGAACCAATCCAAGTCCTCCAAGGGAGTATGTTTGACCACATTTTCATACTCATATGAGTATAGGTCAAAATTATCATCTTGAAGCCCTTCAGGAACTTGGTACAAGTTGAGTTCCTGAATCAACTGTAGGGAAAACCTGCCATAATGCCTCCTTCTGGCTTCAAAATCATCAAAGACAGTCACCCAATAGTCCTCTCGTGTCTCGCTTTCTATGATGATAGGTTATCTTGATGTTCTGCTCAATAAAATTTTTCAAATCAAAGCAAGTTCTGGGCCTGAAGAAATGGACAGTGATGGGAGCTAGGGCTCTTTCTATATTTTGTGCATCCAGGTCTGTTTTGCAGGTGTAGTTTCCCAAGATGATAGGGAAGTGCAGGCCAGTAATTTTCTTATCCCTGCAGGTTCTGTGCAATTTATCCAATTTCCTGCATACTTCTATTAAAGCCATTTTGTCATTGCAGAACATAGGAAGCTTGAGAGGAGTGCTCTCGTAGCCTGCAAGCCTTATATAGGAAAATTTCCTAAATTGGATGAAATAGGCACCGTAATGCGCTATCAGGCTCATAGCTTCATCAGAAAATCTCCTCGCCATGTCACTCTCAAGAATCCTGACCATGTACATGGTGAAAGCATCATTCACCCTTCAGAAATTGCGATTGTTGGTCTCTAGGGTGAACTACGGGCAGTAGGCATACACGGGGTCATCCTTGTGAGCATCGATGTATGAAAAGCCAAACCATTACCTCGATGCTTTGCAGAGTATACATCGTATGAAGTCATATAGAATTTCTTCGCTTTTGCTATACATTAGACAATTTGCTTCCTGCTAGGTTCATACTGATGATCTCTGCCCAATTGATATTCTGAGTTCCTTCGCACACCATATTGATGAGCGGGCACATCCAGAAATGGAACTCATTTGTAGAGGGTAAGCCCATAACCCGAGCCAGTAGGATTATGAAATCTGATAGTTCCTCATTGAAATCGGCACGGAACAGAACCTTGGATAGACGGGATGCCCCCTTTTTAGGGTTTTTAAGCCACGACTTCGCCACCCTTGCTTTGTAGTTCTCACTGTCTTGGTCGAAGAGGGCCTGTGCCTGGTTTCGAGAGATAACTATGGAATTGTCCATTTCTAGAATTCTTAGGGCAGTGCCAATGGCGGCAGCGTCAAGTTTGGCGATGAGCTCCCCATGCACGTTGGCCAATTCACTCGAGTCGGGGCTGAAATGAGCACCGCAGGAGAGCACTGTATCTGCGCATTGCACTGAGATAGGGAAGCCACCAGCGAAAGCCAAACCACTGTCATGAATCATCTGCGCCATAGGTGAAGGGTTCGCATCTGTCATCCTTGCCCAAAAATCCCCAAAATCAAGGTGGCGAACTTCACTGTCCCCGATATCGGGAACGGCAGACTCGAGTGGTGAAATTTGTTCTTGCCCCTGGAATTTGATCTTCATGTTGATAGTAATTCGGAGAGCAGAGCTGCAAGCTAGACCTGGGATGGAATTGTAGGGGAAAAGGATATGTGCACAGGAATTTCGATCGTAAGGTTTCGAGCAAAAGATAACATGAAAGCAGTGTGTAAAAATGCATAGGGGGCAGTTCATTATATAGTCGTTTAGGAGAGAGAAAGGCAATAAATGTGCATTAAATACATATCTACCAAATTGAAAAGCAAGATATTCGGGTAGAGCGGGAAAAATTAGCACGAATGGCACTTGGTTCATTTGGGACACGAGGGACATGAAAGCGCGAAGTACGCGGTTCGGCCGATTCGGCGAAGCGGGAAAAGATGCACAAATGCTTTTGGGACATGCGGGACAAAAATACGCGGAGTACGTGACTCGGCCGAATCGGCCGAAAAGGGAACAAAGGGTCCGGACTAACTTGGGACATTTGGGACAAAAAGTTCCGACGGGCCCGAAAAGGACTGACTTCGGTAAATTGGCCGATTGGGAACAAAGGGTCCAGACTAACTTGGGACATTTGGGACAAAAAGTTCCGACGGGCCCGAAAAGGACTGACTTCGGGTAAATCGGCCGATCGGGGAACAGAGAGCCCGTATGAACTGGGACACGTGGGACAAAAATGTCCGACAGGCCCGAAAAACACACAAAATGACCCAAAAACGTAGATTTTTCCAATTTCTCGACTTTTCACATTACCAGGATAACAGAGAAGACACTTAACCTCAAAATTTTAAATTTTCAACTTCTTAAAAGCAGGGGAATTTTGAGTGGACAACAACTGGCTCCTTCTAGGGATGACTTGGCATAGATTCAAAGAATGAGACAAGGCAAGAATTTAGACAAACTCGGGGAAGTAGACCAATACCTTATCCATTGGGCCATGGAGTCATCGAATCAAACCAATACAGAGGACAACACACCAAAACAAAAGGAAAGAAAAACAAAACGCTATACAAAATATACAAAAGGACCTCCTAATCACCTATGACTTGAACAATTTCAGGTACTACCCACTATAAGGAAGTGGGAGAGAAGAACCATCCATATAATCAAGGTAAAAGAATTCTCACCAAATGCAAAGTGCCTGATCTTGAAAGGTCCGAGCCAAAGGGAATCAAATTTGCCATGGCTGCCACGAGGTTCATGCCTTTTATCCCATAGTAAAACGATGTCTCCAACTTGGAAATCTCTGAACCTGGCTTTCTTATCAACATGACCTTTACCTTCTGCTGGTGAGCAAATATCCTATCAGCAACTTCCAATCTGTCCTCATTCAATTTGTGAAGATACATGATTCTTTTATCCAAAGCGTCATTGGCCCGGTATCTTCAATGGCGTTCATTAGATGCAAGGTGGCAGCTCCACTGTTACTAGCAATTGAGCTTCTGCTCCATATACTACCTGAAAGGGAGACATCCCAATGGCTCTCTTAGGTGTGATCCTATCTGCCCAAAGAGCATCATAGAGTTTCTTGTGCCAGTTTTGTTGGGACTCATTGACTAATTTCCTTATAATGGTCACCAGATTTTTATTTGTGGATTCTGCTTGTCCATTTCCCTGAGGATAGTAATCTGAGGAGTGAGCCAGAGAGATGCCATATCCATAACAAAAATCCATCATCTCAGTTGAAGAAAAGTTGGAAGCATTATCTGTCACAATCTTGTTGGGCACACCATACCTTACCAAGATGTTTTCTTTGATGAAATTACATACTACTTCGAAGTAGTACTCTTTACTGGAATGGCTTCTACCCATTTGGTGAAATAATCTGTGGCAGTTAATACATGAGTATGACCAACACTAGAAGAGGGATTAAGTGTTCTAATGAAATCCAAACCCCATTGTTGAAAAGGTTCCTCGATCACAACTGGTTTAAGAGGCAAGGAGGCCAACTTGGGTCTACCCATGAAATTCTGACATGCTTCACATTTATCAACCCACTTTGATGCATGTCTGAACAAGGTAGGCCAGTAATATCCTCCACGAAGAATCTTGTGAGCAATAATAGTTGATGAGTAGTGCCCTCCACATGCCTGATCATGAAAAGCTGAGAGTAGCTTTTTTTGCTGTTCCTTGTCCACACATTTCAAAAACCTTCCATCCAATCCACGCTTAAACAAGGCATTCTCCCACAAAACATATTGGGCTGACCTTAGTTTAACAACTCTCTTTTCTTTGGTAGTCAAATGAGAGGGGCATTCCCCATAGGTGAGAAAATGAGCGATATCAGCATACCATTCGTCAACTGAGCTAAGAAACAGAATGGTAGGAAGACCAACTTTATCTTCCAGTAACTCATGTCTAGCTCCTTCAGCGATGAGTTCACACAGGCCTTTTCCACGGACGAGCTTGGTTGGTTTGATGTCAATATCATATTCTTGGACCTTGGCCACCCAATTCCCTCTCTTGGATCCAAATTCCTGCTGTGTGAGAATTGACTTAACAGTTGTATCTGGTACCAACACCGTGGAGTGAGAGTTAAGAATGTAAAAACGAAACTGCTTGACAGCTTTAACCACTGCAAAAGCATGTTTTTCCATCATGGTGTATTTTAACTCATGATCTTTTAGAATATAGCTCATAAATGTGATTGGGAGTTCGTGCTCATTAGAATCTTCCTGAGTCAAAACAGCAGCCAAGGTGTTATCTATGGCGTAGCAATAGATAATGAAATCTTTGCTGAAATCTGGACATGCTAAAACAGGAGTTTTAGCAATGGCTCTTTTAATACCTTCAAAGGCTTCTTTCCCTTCAGGAGACCAACCAAACATTTGTTTGCCTTTCATCATTTGGGAGATATTCAGAGTTAGCTCTGCAAAATCAGGGATGAACCTTCTCAAAAAGTTGATCTTACCAAAGAAAGAGTGCACGCCCTTTTTGCTGGTTGGAAGAGGAATTTGCTGAATAGCTTGAACTCGCTCAGGATCGATCTTTATACCATCTTTGGAGATGATGTGCCCTAATAATTTCCCCTCTGTGACACAAAAGACAGATTTCTTAGGATTCAAAGAGATCCCATGTTCTCTACATCTTAGCAGAACTATCTCCAGTGCTGAAAATGATCCGCCCTTGTTTTGGAATACACAGTCAAGTCATCAAGGTATACAACAATATACTTCCTTTCAAACTTCCAAAGGCTAAGTCCATAGCCCTCTAAAAGTAGCACCGGCATTAATGAGCCCAAAAGGCATCCTTTTGTAAGCAAAGGTACCCCAAGGGGTAGTGAAAGCCATTTTGTGTTGATCTCACAGATTAACTTCTACCTGGTTATATCCTCGAGAATCCATCAAGCATGACAACATTTCGGATCCCGTTCATCGCTTGCAAGACCTGATCCATCATAGGTAAAGGATAATTATCCTTCAAGGAAGCTTGATTCAAATTCCTGAAGTCAACACAGATACGAATCTCACCATTTTTCTTTCTAACAGGCACAATATTGGCAATCCATGTTGAATGATGGATAGGAAAAATTATTTTGGCTTTCAACAACTTCTGTATTTCTTGAAAAATGGTGTCAGCTATTTTAGGATTGTATTGCCTTTGCTTCTATTTAAAAGGCTTAATCCCAGGTTTGAGAGGAATAAAATGCTGCATCTCCTTTGGTTGGAAAGCTTTTAAATCTTCATAGGAGTAAGCAAGAACATCCTTATACTTCTTTAAAAGATCAATTACCTTCTTCCTCTCATCTGGTGTGCAACATTTTCCAATGTTCACGAGTTTAGGGTCAGTAGAACTCCCAATATTAATTTTGTCATATTCAGCTGATTGTTGAGGTCCAGTAGAAGCTCTAGACTTTACATACCTGTCGTGTTTATCAAACAGTTCCTCTAAACTCACCAATCCCTTTGGAATCTTGTTTCCCTTGAGTTTGATACATCCATCCTGATCCATTTCTTCTTCTTGGGTGGCTTCTTTGTCAAAGGGCACACTTTCACGAGGCAAATTGTCGCTTCCTTCAAAGTACAATTGTTCAAAATTATCCTTGAGTTCTAAGAAAGAAAGCAAGTGCTTGATCATTATTGAAAACTTGCGATTACTTGTATTATCGTGCACACTAGGTCGATGGATCATCTCAATGGTGAACTTATCTTGAGAAAATTCAGATGAGGTATGAGCAAAGTGACTCACTGAGACTCGCTAGTGAATCAGCCCCAGTATTCTTCTCCCTAGGTATTGCTTCATGGAGAAAGCATCAATAAATTCAATGGAATCCCAAACCTGATTCCTGTAATGTTTCAACCTTCCATTTTTTACCTAGAAGAGGTTTCTAACTTGCTTGACAATTAGTTCCGCATCCCCACGAGCTAGAAGATTCTTCACACCCTATTCTTTTGCCACCCGGAGTCCAAGAATGAGAGCCTCATACTCTGTTGTATTATTGGTATTTTCAAATTGCAACTTGAATGAGAAAGGGTGAAGGCTTCTTTCAGGCGACACCAATATGACACCACTTCGTAACCACCGAGGAACAACTTCCATCGAACTCTAATATCCAAACACCATTAGGATCTTTAGGTGAGACTTTGGGAGGTTGGATTTCTTCAGAGACATAATCATGTAGTTGTCATGCCCCATAT